>CM076571.1:517547061-518023708 GCA_034641835.2 Pinus albicaulis
ATTCCCCCATGGTTAGCTTGCTATTATGGCATTTTCCAGAGCAATTTATAGTTCCTCCATTTGCAACCATCACTTGACATTCTGGTGCTGGGTATAGGAAACAATTTAATTCCTTGGCTACCTTACAATGAATAAAATTATGGGTGCTACCTGAATCAATCAAAACTTTTACCCTTTTCTTCTTGATATGTCCTTCTATCTTGAGAGTTTGAGGAGTGGTGATTCTTGCCAGTGCATTGCACAATATGGTCGGACTCATTTCTTCCTCTTATACGACTAGTTCCTGGTGTATATCCTCTTCTTGTTCATTTTCTTCTTCCTCTTCACAATCTATATAAAATAATTTCTTCTCAGCACACTTATGACCTTTAGTGTATTTGCTATCACAACTGTAGCAAAGCCCTTTTGCTCTTTTTTCTTCCAATTGTTGTGGTGTCAACCTTGTAGGTTGTGGAAATCTAGGCATAGCAACACTTCCTTCTTTATAGAAGTGGGTGGTAGGCTTCCTTGTCGCCATAATTTTACATTCAATTTTTCTTGCCAACCTGAATGCCTTCTCCAATGAATCTGGTTCCAAAACACGAACTTCATGTTGTATGTTATCCTTTAAAGTGCCTATGAAGAGATCAATCCTGTGTTCCTTTGGAATATCAGTTACTCTTATATTCAATTTTTGGAAGTCCTCGATGTGCTCCCTCACTAAACCCTTTTGTTTGAGATTTATCAATTGGCTAAATAAGGTGTTGCTCTTTGTATCCTCATAATGTGCTATCATTTCCTCCGTAAAAATTGACCAAGTGACAAATTTTTTACGGGAGCAAAGCCATCAATACCATACAAATGTATTTTGTTCTAAATGTAAAGTTGCAATGCGTACCTTTTGTGTGGTTTGCACATTATGGAGATCAAAATATTGATCCATCTATAGTATTCATGTTACAGGATCCTTTCCATCAAACTTCCTCATATCCATTTTTTGAATATGGTGGTTCTTCCCTCCAACAGTAAAGTTTATGAAGTCACGATTAACATTTATTTTGTTCTCATCATGAGTTTCCTCTACTATCTTTTCACCATTAGGAAACATTTCTTGTATCAACCTTGCCAAACCTTCGATGCCTACTTTTAGATCCTTCTTCATGTTTTCCATGTTGTATTTCATTTTTTCATCGATCTTAGCTTCCATGTCATCCATCTTAGCTTCCAAACCATTCATCTTAGCTTCCACACCTTTCTTCAAACCGTCCATCTTAGTTTCCACGCCTTTCTTCAAAACTTCCATTTCATGTTGCCATTCTTCGTCTTCATGAGTCATAGTAGAGCCTTCTAAAGGCTTAATGGGTGTTGAATTATTTTTTGGAGCCATTATTTAGAACCCAATACTGATATCTATTCTACAATATGCCCTTGGAATCAATTCAAATTGATTCTTCAAACAAGAATTATGAAATTTGGGAAAAAACACACACCTTTTTCTTTCTTTTGAAAAGCTCGATATTGAAATTGGATTATCTCTGTGATTGAGGTTCTTAAATATCTAAAATTCAGCACTGAAGTAGCCCTCTGAATTATATTTTGAATGCCACAGGTCTGACCTGATTTGGATTCCCCAAGACAAAGTTATGTCCAATCTCCCACAATGACCTAATTATGGACTGGTTCAGTAGAGCGAACTTGTATGAATTGCCACGTGTCACTGTTTTGTCCTTTGCCTCTAAAATTGATATCCAAAAAACTTCAGTCCATGTACTTGTGACCACTTTTTACGGCACTCCAATCGGATGCTCAAAGAGAGAGTTATTGAAATTTTCCCACGATCACCTCTTTGAGATGAAATTCGGGATCCTGAAAAAGCACTACCTTCCACAGATCATATCTCCAAAAATATTGCGAACCAAGCTCTAAAATTTTTAGACGAGTGTCCTCAGGATTTCAGCTTTGCACCCTAAAAATTTCAGATTCTGAACCTTCGTATAAAAATAGTTATAGCGCAAATGCCACGATGACCTGTTTAGGAGCCTGAACAAAGACCTAACTTCCACAGATCATATCTCCGAAAATATTGCGAACCAAGATCTGAAATTTTTAGACAATATTCCTCAGGATTTCCGCTTCGCACCCTAAAAATTTCAGCTTCTGAAATTTCGTAGAAAAAAGTTATAGCGAAAATGCCACGATGACCTGTTTGGAGCAGCGAAACCCTAGAATCCAAAGCTCTGATACCAAATGTTGTGTAACCAACTCCAAAAATAGAAGAAAAGAGATATCAACGCCTTAGAAATAAGCCACTTATGTATAACCTCCAATACATTACATAAATGAACAATTTTTGGATGATCCAATTACAAACTCCTTTCTATATATAGGAGTCCAGGTTAGTCAATGTAACCCTAGTGGGCTACAATGTAATCCTAGCCGACCTAGCAATAATAATTTAAGGGCACAATAATAATAAAATGGGGGTTACAAGGGTACAATAATAACAATAAGGGGTTACACTAACAACAATAAGGGACTATACTAGTAATATAGGGACTCAGCATAGCCCTCCACACAGAAATGCATCTCCACAAATGGAATTCAACTAAAATCCCCAATCCCAATTCTAATCCCAATCCCAATGAAGCAACAACGACAGCTGAGTTTAGTTGCAGAACAGACCACCGTACCTACCACATGTAACAACAGTTTGGTCGACCAACCACGCCACCAAGAAGAAGAAAACGAAATAAAATATAAGGAGCTAAAGCAATTATTTACCCAAACAATGCCCTACCCTAGGGTTCCTTTGTTGAATTCCCTTATGGAAGAAGCCGCGCCCCGTGCCTCCATAGGCAGACGTGCCTCCACAGGCAAAGGTTAATTGCAGCTTTTATTGTTTCGGGAAAAAGCCAGACTTTCCTTCTTGCCAACAGAGAACACTGGAGATGAGTGCACTTCTTCAGTTTGAAGGAAATTGGGAAGGTCATTCCAGCAAAACCATTCCAGCGTTGCCAGGCAAGTATATTTATATAAAATACTCAATCAATACCCCATCTAGACTCCGCGAAACAACTTTTCTTCCCAAACATAACAGCGAAGCCATGCCAGAACATATCACGACATTCATTTCTGTTCAATGTGGTCATTTTAAACCCCCGGTTGCCCCTTCCCAGTGGTCGTGTTCTAACCAAAGCACACCGGGAAACCAATGTTCGAGGAAACTGCTGATAACTGGTTGAAATCTGGCTGAAAACTGGATCTTCTGAAAATATATATAGATCCTGCGGGCAAGGGACAGAAGGGTGGCTATAGAGCAAAGACTGCGCAGGGTTCAAGTCGCTGTTCAGTTGCGTGTCTGATACACAAAAATTTGAAACTGTGCGCTGGTAAGAGGAGGTGGTGAAACTGTGTGTTGGTAAGAGGAGGTGGTGCCAAGTGTCAGATTTTTACTGGTTGGAAGGACGATGGGAAAGCCCTCTCATTGGCTGGAGTGAATAGTGACATTCAGCCAAAGCCAACAAAGGGAACGCCTTTCAACGTAATAAGACTCTCACCAATAAAAATGTAAATAAATAAATTAAATTAACATCACTGTTACACTACCAAAGTATAATTATGTCGTGTCAAGGATAATAATAATATAATAAGACTCTAACCAATAAAAACGTAAATAAATAAATTAAATTAACAATAAATAATGAATAGAAATAAAATAAGATATTCTATTGTGAATTTTGAAAAATTAAGTTTTATTTTTGTCAACGTGGGACCTGATAGAAAGTAAACGCAATACGTTATATATAAAAAATTAAAAAAATAAATAAATATTACATCTTATTTATGCTATATAAAAAGTTCTCTATTTTTAATAATATAAAATTTAAAAAATGCTAATTAAATAAAATTATAATATCTTTAATCCACTTCTTAAACTTTATAAACTTTTTATTTATAAACTCAATATATAACAAACAAACAAACCAAAAAAAAAAAATTCAACTTGATATATAACTTTTCATTTATAAATTCAATGTATAATTTTTGGACAACATATTAACAAAAATTTTAAACTTTAAACTTTTTTATATTTTTTTGACAACATATTAACAAAAAAAATTAAACTTAATATATAACTTTTTATCATTATATTGGATTAAATTCCTTTGTAAAAATATCTTAAACTCATATCAATCCAACCAACCTTCTCTCCTCAAAACAATTCTAACTTCTCTACATCTGCACCCAAAACAAAATAAGTGCTAAAACAGCTAAAATGAGGTTCTCTAAAAATGTGGTGTCCCTTTACATATTATAAATTGAAAATGAAATAAAATATATAGATCTCATTAAATTAACAATAAAAGAATCAAGATATCAAAATACAATTACCCTTACATTTACGAACTTTATTAATACATTAGAGGTAACGTATCAAAATGTGTTTTCATGAAAATAATTGTGAGCGTAAATATCTATTACTGAGGATTTTAATAAAATCTGGTGGAAACATTTAGAAATTTGAGTTATAACTATTAAATTTCAAGAATTTAAAAATCTTAAAACTTGTGGATGATATTAAATCTATTTTAACTTAAAATCACTATTGAAAATGAAATAAAATATATACATCTTATTAAATTAACAATAAAAAAATAAGATAAGTAAATACAATTACCTTTATATTTACCAACCTTATTAATATATTGCATGTAAAATATCAAAATGTGTTTATATGAAAATAATGTTGAAATTTTCTGAGTAATTCTTTATAGAAATTTCTCTTTTACAACACAGAGTTTTAAATAAAATTAAAAACTCAAATTTTAGACAGGCACAGAGATGAAATACAAATTCTATTTCATAAAACAAATTACTATTACAAAATAAGACTCCTCAAAACAAGGTTTTGGATTCACTGGTTAAAATCTATAACTGACTGCTACACACGCAGCGCTTCCAAATTTCTCTATGTATCTATGTTCTTTGTTTTCAGCCTTCGGGAAATAATAAAAAGCATTACACAGCTACAACTTTTACAATGCTCATGACATATATTTATAAAAATTACATAATATAATATATATTATAAATATCTATGCATTGTCGTGAATAAAAAAACTATTAAAACAAAAAAAAACAAAAAACAAAAAAAATTGTTCCATATTCCATGGGGTGCTTGGAGAGCATTCATGTGAGTTCTTACACTCCCCTCGGAATTACTTTGTGAGTGGTGAAAGGTGAGCCCAGCTAAGGATGACATCAGCTGTTCCGGGGGTTGCTTCCCCCTTTGTTTCTCGAGCTCTTCAGAGCCTCCGGAATGGCTTGCCGCCTCAACTCTTAAGTGCATTAAACGTTGCTGGTGGAGTTTAAATGTGGTTTTTGCAGCTGATAAGGATGGAGCTTCAACCACTTCCATACTTATGCCGCCATTCTTCAACTTGTCATCAACCATTACTTCGCCGCCTTCCAATCCCTTCACATTATCTCGCTGCTCTGCTGATTTATGAGGGGCAGTTGGAATTAATTTCCAACACTCCCCCTTAATTTCAACTGCTGGGTTTTTCTGCATACCCAGGCATTCCCTGAAATAATCAAATATTTTCTGCGCTAATGGCTTTGTGAGGATATCAGCAAATTGATCCTCTCTTCTGCAGTGCTGCAAAACAATCTCACCATTATTAACCAATTCACGTATGAAGTAAAACTTGGTATCTAAGTGCTTTGTTATTTTGTGAAAAACATAATTTTTTAGATAAAGCTATCGCCGAACTATTATCGCAGTAAATGGTTGTGCCCTTTTTTTGTTCTTGACACAAATCTTTGAGAACTCTTCTCAACCATACTGCTTGGCATGCTACTGCTGTTGTTGCCACATATTTTGCTTCTGTTGTAGATAAGGAAACTACTGGTTGCTTCTTGGAAGCCCATGAAAGTACTCCCGATCCCAAATGAAACACATATCCTGATGTGCTCTTCCTATCATCAACACTTTTAGCCCAATCAGTGTCAATGTAACCTATCAACATGAAATTTTCAGAAGAGGAGTATAAAATACCATATCCCTTCGTTCCATTCACATACCTTAGAATCATCTTGGCTGCCTACCAATGAGTTTCTTTCAGTCTTTCCATGAACCTAGAGATTAAACTAACAACATGCATTATATCTGGCCTAGTTGCAGTCAAATACATGAGGTTGCCAACTATGCTCTTGTACAATGTCAGGTCAAAATCCTTGATGTTGTCTTCTTTACTCAATTTGAACTCCATTATAGTTGGAGTTATAGCTGCCTTGTTGTTCTGCATGTTGAACCTTTTCAGCACTTCATCAACATATTTTTCTTGGAAAATGAAAATACCATTTTCGCTTTGGTCTACTTCAATTCCAAGAAAATATCTTAAGAAACCCAAGTAAGTCATTTCAAATTCACTTTTCATGAATGCTTTAAAATCAACAACGAGAGAAGCATCATTGCTAGTAAAAATTAAGTCATCTACATATAAAACAACAATAAGTATCTTACCGTCATTCTCCTTTATGTAGAGTGTGGGTTCTCCATCAGATTTCTCAAATCCATTTTCAATCAGGTAAGCATCTATCTACTGTACCATGCTCTTGGAGCTTGCTTCAGCCCATACAGAGCTTTCTTCAGCTTGCATACTTTACGCTCTTGGCCTTCAAATTCATAGCCTGGAGGTTGTTCAACATAAACCTCTTCTTTCAACACTCCATTCCGTAATGTAGATTTTACATCCATCTGATAAATCTTCCATCTGTGTTGTGCTGCAATAGACAACAAAGTTCTCACTGTTTCCATCCTTGCCACTAGTGCAATGGTTTCATCATAGTCTTTCCCTTGTTGCTACTTGTAGCCTTTAACAACAAGTCTAGCTTTGTGCCTTTCAATCTTTCCTTCAGCATTTCTTTTGGTCTTATAGACCCACTTAGCTCTAATAAATTCTTCGCCTTTAGGGAGATCCACTAAATCCCATGTCTTACTCTTCTCAATTGCACCTATTTCTTCATTCATTACTTCAATCCATTTATCTTAATTTACAACATCTTCAAAATGAATTGGGTGATCAACATGACAATATAAAGCGAATAAAGAATTCAAACCAGTATTGTTACTTACCTCTCCTTGTTCATAAATCTCACTCAGATTTTTGAATCTTGGTCTTCTTGGTGTGCTTGGAGTTCCATTCGAACTTGAGGGCGTTTCTGATCCCTGCAGTGTGCTTGGAGAAGCACTTGCTTGACTTCTCAAGGCTGTTCGAATTCCAGCTTGTGGTGTGGTTTGTTGTGCTTGCATTGGTGGAGGAGGAGCCACTGAAGAAGGGTTATTAGCTGTTTTTCCTTCTTCTTCTTCTTCGTGAGACACAATTGTCTTCACGTTCACTATCTTCTCTAAGCTTCCATCCCAAGCTTCTTCTTCAAAGAACTGCACATCTATGCTTACTATCAATTTCTTGGTGGATGGATTATAGAATTTGTACGCTTTTGACTCATCACAGTAGCCAATAAAGACACACTTCTCCCCCTTACTGTCAAGCTTCCTCCTTAGCTGATCCGGTACATGTGCATATGCTACACAGCTAAATACTCTCATGTGAGTGATTGTTTTCTTTCGTCCACTCCATGCTTCTTCTAGAATTTTGTTCATGACAGCTTTAGTCGGGCATCTATTCAAGATGTAAGCTGCATAAGTGACAACTTCTGCCCAATACTCATGCGGCAAATGTTTTTCCTTCAGCATACTTCTGACCATGTCCAAAATGGTCCTATTCTTCCTTTCTACAACACCGTTTTGCCGAGGTGTATACCTCGTGGTAAATTTCTTTTGTATGCCATTCTCTCTGTAAAAATGGAGAAAGTATTTGGATATGTACTCTCCACCTCTGTCAGTTCTAAGAACTTTTATATAGTGCCCACACTGCTTCTCAACAAGAGTTTTGAAGTGGCATAATTTCTCAAACACTTCACTCTTTTGTTTCAACACATACACCATGTCCTTTTGGTGTAATGATCAATGAATTTCAAAACATATTTGTTTCTAGCAAACGAAGGTGTTTGCATCAGTCCACATACATCAGAGTGAACAATTTCCAAGGGTGCTTTTGCCCTTATACACTTTCCTGCTGGAAATCTTTCTCTATGTTATTTGCCCAAGATGCAGCCTTCACAAAGGCTATCCGGTTTCTCAATCAATGGTAATCCCTCAACCATTCCATTTCTATGAAACAAATTCAAGCCTCCGAAATTGAGATGTCCAAATCTCAAGTGCCATAACTAGTTCTCATCTTTCACTTCCTCTTGAAATACTTCTTGTATTACAGCTGCAATATTTCTTCCTTCCTTCAAATCTACTCCAAGTTTGAGAGGAAACATTCTATTGCTGGTCATATGCACCTCTGCGATGATCTTCTTGCTTGGAGGTATGTCTCTGATTGTACACACATCATCTTTGAAGAACACACTGTAACCTTTGTCAATGAGTTGTCCAATGCTCAAAAGATTACATTTCAGACCAAGTACGTAGTATACATCTGGCACAATCTTCTGTTGTCCATTTCTTGCCAGGATAATGATTCTGCCCTTACCCTTGATAGGTATCTTACTATCAGTTCCTGTTCTTACATCAGATTTAACATTTTCATCAAGAGTGGCAAACATTGCTATGTTTCCAGTCATGTGATTACTACAACCTGAGTCTAAGAACCAAAAATCATCTTGTTTGTCTTGCACTATGTTACATGTTAATAACACAATCTTTGGGCTCTTATCTTGATCTTTTGAAAAATTAGCATTTTGCCTATTATTCATGTCATTTTTCTTTTTCCTACATTCATTGGCATAATGACCTAATTTCTTTCAATAATGACATTGGACTTTGGATTTATCATACCTTTGTCCATGAGCTTGCTGTTTTCTTGAACCTTCATCCTAGTTCACATTGAAGCTCCTTCCACTTGTGTTGGAAAGATTGTTTCTGCCTCTATTTTGGCTTATGCCTCGACCTTTGTTATTTGCTCTGCCTTGACCTCTGCTTCGGCCAAAATACATCTGAATCTTGAATGCTTGCTCCAATGAGGAATCTGTTCCCCTGCTCATTTTGTGTTCATGAGACATCAGAGAAGCACTAAGTTCATCCATTGTGAACTGTGAGAGATCCTTTGTCTCTTCTATTGCTACCACTATAGCTTCAAACCTTGAGGGTAAACTTCTCAATTTTTTCTCTACAATCCTTCTCTCTTCAAGAGTTTCACCATGAGATCTTTTCTGGGTAATCAACCCAATAACATGAGTAAAGAATGAATCTATTGTATCATATTCCTTCATTAAGAGAGTTTTAAAGTCTCTCCTCAGCATCTGCAATTTTGTTGTCTTCACCTTCTCCATGCCTTGATAGGTAGTTTTGAGAATATCCCATGCCTCCTTATACTTTGTTGCTACTGTAATCATTGGGAAAATACTCTCATGTACAGATTGAAAAATATAGAAGAGGGCTTTGGAGTCCTTCTTCCTATTATCCTTTAACAAATCTCTTTCTTCTGCTGTCAAAGCAGCCAATGCTGCTACATCTGCAGGTTCAGGGTAGCCATTTTCAACTAGCTCCCATATGTCTTGAGAAGCAAACACAGCTCTCATAGTTATTGCTCAATAACTATGATTCTTCCCATTGAACTGTGGAAGTTGGGGATTTGTCGGACTGGTGCCTGCTGTTGCCATTGTGACTGTGCAAACCAAACAATTTCCTTGATTGTGTAAAAAAAACAAGCAAAAACTTTCTCTGCTGGAGAAATCTGCTCAATAAGCTTCTTACAGCTCCTGCAGTAAAAAAAAACAAACTCTGTTTTGTCTCACTAGCTCTTAGACTAGCTCCGATACTATGTTTGAATTTTCTGGGTAATTCCTTAATAGAATAAAGGAAATATAAATTCCTCTTTTACAACACGGAGGTTTAAATAAAATAAAAAACTCAAATGTCAGACAGGCATAGAGATGAAATACAAATTCTATTTCATAAAACAAACTATTGTTACAAAATAAGACTCCTCAGAACAAGGTTCTAGATTCACTGGTTAAAATCTATAACTAGCTGCTACAGACGCATCGCTTCCAAATTTCTCTCTGTATCTCTGTTCTTTGTTTTCAACCTTCAGGCAATAATGAAAAACATTACACAGCTACAATTTTTACAATGCTCACCGCATATATTTATAAACATTACATAATATAATATATATTATAAATATCTCATAATTATAATATATATAACATATAAATGACCAATAGTTAAAACTTAAATGTACTACGGTATTAAAACATTTACCCAACGTAAAACATTTAAAACATATATGCATTGCCCTGAATAAAACAACTATTAAAACAAAGCATTAAAAAGCAAATGTTTGTTCCATATTCTGTGGGGTGCCTGGAGAGAATTCCCGTGAGTTCTCATACTCCCCTTGGAATTACTTTGTGAGTGGTGAAAGGTGGGCCCAACTGAGGATGACATCAGCTGTTCTGGGAGTTGCTTCCCCTTTGTTGCTCGAGCTCTTTAGACCCTCCAGAATGGCTTGCCGCCTCAAATCTTAAGTGCATTAAACGTTGTTGGTGGAGTTTTAATATGGTTGTTGCAGCTGATAAGGATGGAGCTTCAACCGCTTCCATACTTATGCTGCCCTTCTTCAACTTGTCATCAGCCATTACTTTGCCGCCTTCAAATCCCTTCACATTAAATCGTTGCTCTGGTGATTTATGAGGGGCAGTTGGAATTAATTTCCAACAAATAATTGTGAGGGTAATTATACATCACTCATTGGATTCACTTACAGGAAGTTTATTACTTATTTGACTGACTTAGATGGAGTTTATTTACTAGTTTAGGTTATAATTTTTCCACAAAAATATGGAAAATTTAGTAGGATTTTAATAAAATCTAATAGAAATTTTTGGAAATCTGAGTTATAGCTATTAAATTTCAAGAATTTAAGAACCTGAAAAGTTATTGATAATATTAAATCTATTTTCACCATAAAAGAAACTATTTAAGGGATTAGATTTTTTGAAATTTTAATAAAAAATTGTGACTTTGTAGACTTGTTTGGGGCTGCTCCAAAAGTCTAGATGTTTTAGGGCAATAAGCAAGTATTTTAAAAAAATTATGATAGTTGGGATTGGGCTTTTTTATTAGGAGTTGTCTACCAGGAAACAAATTAAAAAAATTAGGTAGTTGAAGTGTTTGAATTTCTTTTATAGGGACAATGGATTCAGCACCATCAAAATTCCCTAAAATACCCAAAATCATATTGTTTGACACCCATATCCAAATTTTCAAAAATTTCTACTAAAATTTCTCATGATCTTATCAAAATTTCTAAATTATTTTGTAATTTTTTTTATACTTGGCACTTTTATTACCTTTTCATTTCTCAACTCCTTCCCACCATCTTGTCAGTGATATTCGGTCAGAGCATTATGTAAAAATTTGCTTAATATTTGAGGAAATTAGGCCACTGCTCCTTTCCAATCATTAGTCGGATCCCATCCACTTTCCTGTCAATGATATTAGGCGATAGGCTTACGTAAAGATTCATTTATGATATCATGTAACTATGCCAAGTACCGTGTATGCACGCAAAAAAACCTACGTTATTGAAGAGTGAGCCCTCATATAAATTAGGAGTTGTGTACAGATGTAACAGGGTAATTTTTTTTGTTTGAATTTGGTATTTTTTACAAAAAATTAGGTAGTTGGAGTGTTTGAATTGTATTTTTATGGTGAAAATAGATTCAATACCATCAAAAACATTAGTTAGGACACCCAAAATACTGAATTTTAATGACTGTAACCTAGATTTTCAAAAATATTTGCAGAAATTTTTCATAATCTTACTAAAATTTATAAATTATTCTGTGAGTTTTTTTAGACTATTGACATAAATTATCATGAAAAACTTCACTGCAACCACGTGGTGTGTAGCTACGGTCTTCGATTTCAGTGAAAGATAGCCCATTTTCTCCCATAAATGAAGAAATTAACTTGCAAAATGAAGAGACTGAAATCTGTGGTAATACAGTGGATTATAAAGATGAAAATGGAGCATAACAGCAACTTGGTACTCATTGATTAGACAGTCTCAGATATGATTGCTTCTTCACATCCTAGTTGTTTTGATGAGCAGATAAAAAGAACGATTATAAAACTATCAACAGAAAGAGACAATACTAAAATTTCAAGAAGATCATTGGAGAATGAAAAGTGAAAATGATTGGGTTGCTGGTGGTGACAGAAACACTTTCTTTTTCCTGAGAGGGCTTCGAAAACAAAACATTTGAACACCATTTAGAACATCAGGGATGATGAGAACAACATGCTCTCATCACTGAAGGACATCCAAAATGAGGTTGTGCGATATTTCAAAAATCTATATTCTGATCCACGGGTGGATAATGCTTCAGTGAAAAGAATTGAGAAACTGAAAAGTAAAATGGAGCAGAGAGTTGCCCATCTCAATATTACAAAATAGTTAAATAGGATTACATTGGAAACATAAGCAATAAATAACTGGAGTTAAACTTGACTAAACTAGACTCACTCAAACTGACCTATGACACTTGGACTGATGGTTTTAAGCAGGTGGTTGAGATTACGTTCTTTAACAGTCCCCTTTATTTTCAACCGCATAAAAATTTAATTCAGATACCTGCTGGTCTATGTCTTAGCGAGGCTTACAATTTAAAAAAACTGACTTCAACTAGATTTGGTTTTCTTCTTCTCTTTTTCCATATTCTGTAGCTTCTAAATTGTTTCAGATTTTTCGCTTTGTTGTATTCTTCAAAACTCAATTTATTGATTTGTTGGTGCAGGTCTTTTACTGTTCTAGGCTGTCTAAGCATGTCCTGGACTTCTTCAAGAAATGTGGGTTGCTACCACATATTGTGTTCTGTAGTGCGCTTGTCATCATCAATCTGCTACTTCTCCCCCTAAGATCTGAGAAAATAATCTAAGCTTGACAGAATCATTATCAATTTCATTTCTATCAAAGTATTCATTCATCTTATCCACATGTTGTGATGCAGTTGTAGCATTTCTAGCATCATACAATGGAATTTTATACTGATAGTCCTGTGGAAGATTGACTAATGGTATAGGAAGAACTAAGGGAGCATACCATGCTGCCATGATATGTGGTGGGGGTGGATTCACAGGAAGGATAGTGGGCTGAAGTGGGGTGGTTTTAACAGTGGATGTAGGATGAACAGAAATTGATGGACCAAGAATATATTACTAAGCTGATCTTGGATGAGAGACACTTGAGTTGTGAAGAAAATGTGCATCAGGAGGTGTTGTTTCTCTGCTTCCAGGATGTTCACTTGTTTCAGGAGATGAAAGTGAAGACTCAGAATCTGACTGACCTAATTCACTAAGAGACCTAGTTCTAAATGGATTTACTAAGTCAGCTTGCGATTGTGGTAGAGCTGAAAGATTTTCAGGGACTGAATTAGCTCTCAAGGGTGATCTGAAAATAGTTGAGAGTTTAATCCTAGGAGACCTCCTAAGGATACTTTGTGGGTTATCAATTATCTCAGGTGGACCAGGGTCAGGATAGGCTCTAGTGTGAATCTTTCTAGGAGCCAGTATGTTGTGTTTTAGACCCAACTAAACAAGAAAATTTCAACCAAATATGACAATCTTTAAGAGGTTAACTAATCTGTTTACACAAATTTTAATCCTATAGTCATCTAACCGAGTTTGAATGATATTATAATAGTAAGGGTTCTTCCCAGTGGAGTCTTAAGGTCTGTTGAGGATTATTGAGTCACCAAGTGGAATTTTTTAGCTCTTTTGGAGGTAAAAGGTTTAATGGTCCACTACCATGTTTATTGAATACCAACATAAAATATTTTTAGGTTATTTTCTGAGTTTCTGTGGTTGTATGGAAAACTAAAGAGTCCATAAAAGCTGGCCAAGAAACTATGAACTCAAAAATTCCCCAGCGGAGTCGCCATTATGTTAGGGTCTCTGTAATTAGCAAGATTGGAAAAAGTCCAACTACAGGGGTAACATCAAATCGCTTTGGGATTTAAGGATCTAGCCCTCCTGAATCCAGAGAGGGATCTCTTTATAAATGAGTTTAAAAATGTGATCTTTAAAGCCTGAAATGTGATATTAGGCTAGTTATGAAGAGCATGAGTTTTTCTTTTTTCATTTTGGTTGGGCAAAGAAATGATGAAGGTGAAGGCAGTTCACAAGGAAGGGTGAAGATGTCTGCAAGTGAAGGAATGATTTGGCTGATAGAAAAAGGAAAATATAGTTTTAACCCATTGGGCTATGGAGTCATAAGAGGATTTTAATTAGACAGCAAGGTTCAAGAAGGATCCATGGGGCAAGTCACTTATTTCAAAGGATCTCTTAAGGTGATTTATGGAGTGAAACAGATAGGAAGTGGAGAACAAAACAAAATGAAGAAAAGTGCACAGTCTAAGATCAAGTAAGTGCTTTAAAACTATCTTGCTTCCAACATGTGATTAGAGAAACAAAACATAAAAGAATTATGTGATCAGGTAAGTAATTTTAAACTAACCTGCATTGAGGTACTTTGAGTTTAGAGAAACAAAATATAAAATCACTCTGAGATCAGGTAAGTGCTTTTCAACTAGCCTGCTTTGAAGTAATTTCAGTCAAAAAACATTAAAAAACAGTTAGAACAACTTAAGATCAGGTGAGTACTTTGAAACCAACCTCCTTTCAGCATATTCTAAAGGAAAACACTGATGATCATCATAATGAGCAATCTAGATTGGGGAAGTGCTTTGAAACCAACCTGCTTTATCATACTCAGTATTAACAAGAGAAAAACATAGAAAATAAAGCTTTCAGTAAGAGTAGGGTACTACTGAGAGTAAGTCCTAGCTCTATGTTTGTTGTTCCTTATCAGAGAAAATGAACAAAGTGAAAACTTAAAGAAAATAACAATTGACAGTGAGGAACACATCACCATTGACACAAATCAGGATCCCGTCAATCAGCAGCTTGTATTTGATATTCAAACTAGTTACAATCAGCAAGCCCGGAGGGTCTCTACAACTTCAAACTTCTCATATCAGCTTATTTATCTTCAAATTGCACATAGTGCATCAGTAGCTTCAGAAAACCATTACATGCATTTAGATTTCCAGAGACCAACGTTTTCTTATGTTCTACAGAGGTATTTATAGAGAAATGAGGAAGTGGGAGGATCTCCCAAGGATCAAATCTCATTAATTATGTAGTCATTTCTAATTCTGCTCCATAACATTTGTTCCTGCCTTTCGAGGCATAATGATCGAAAGATGTGCTTATGAACTATTCTTAATCTTCTAAAATGGTTCTGCCGACAATTAGAGATAAGATTCTTTGATTTGTATTAATTGTTCGGTTCTCTTCAGGTAAACACCTCTTGTTCAGGTAATGAATAAGCTTCCTTTGATTTCTGTGAGGCTGCAGGTGTCTTAAGGAGTTAGAGAGGATTCAATTGGCCTCTGCTTATGGGGGTGGAAGCTTTCTCAGCTAGACAGATGTCTTTGTCTTTCCATAAACACCTTTAATTTACTTGAGACCTATGTTTTGGGTCTTAAAACTCTTTTTTCTGGTGTGTTCTATCTTCGACGCTGATACTTCTTTTATCAGTGCTCGATTAACTGTGTTTTCTGGTGTGCAGGGCTGTACAGGGGTCGAATGGCATCAATTCCTCATGAATTCTTTGATAAAATGCGAATTTAAAACCCTGCAAGTGATTTTGTAATGAATCGCAGGCGGGAGGATCGTCACCCTCATCCTGTGAATTTTTCTTTAGCATGGCGAAAAAAACCATTTAAACCATGCAAAAAAACGAAAAACTATTAAAAAATCCTGCATATATAGGGTGACTGCTTCAGAAGGCATGTGGAGGGAGCATAGCCGTTGGATGGCATCATCCAACGGTCGCGATTGATCGGGAAAAGTCAAAGAGACGGTGGAAGAGAAGTTTAAATCAGAACCGTCGATCACACAGAGATCGACAGTGGGAAGCGGAGGCGAAAAATAACGTGGAGGAGCTGGTTTTTGGAGAAAATCAGTTAAAAAACCTTTGTTTCGGCAAAAAATAGTGTGTGGGGTTTGGGATGATTGTGGGCCGTCGGATGAGATCGGCCCACACAATCAACGGTGGAGATCGGGTGCTAATAAACTTTAGAAAATACACCCGGACATAAAAAATCCAATTAAATCATGTTAAGTAAAGTTCCCGGGTCCAAAAATGCTGACTGGACAAGGAAAACATGGAGACCCGTCCAATAGAAATCTGCCGCATGGATGTTGATGTGGCGTTGGGACCGGGCAACGGCGGGGCATGCAATCAAATCTGGACCGTCGATCTCAGGAGGAGATCGACGGTTGAGGATGCGTCGGAGGGCAATAGATGGTGGGCCAGGGGCATTGTTTGCCTATTTTAACTCTTGCGCATCTTCGGGGAGCGACTACTGTCAGATGGCCTGCCCCAGATCGGACGGTGCACAACAATATCGCGCCGGATTTGTGGATGAATGTTAACGCGCGATGGGGGGGCGGTTTTCAAATAGTGCTGGTGTCACGCGTCAACCATTGTATGGAATCGCTCTGAAATGAAAAATACCACCAGCCCTCAGAAGGCGGTGCGATGGATACCGTCGGTTTCTGCACAGTGTTTGGCACGGCGGGGACCACCAACTGCGATAGGTTCCGCACCGTCAATCAGTGAATCAGATCGACGGTGGAGATTAATTTGGAATTTTTCACTGGTGGAAAAGTTTTTTAATAGTAAATCCGAAAAATTTAATATATAACCAAAGGTTTTAAACTTTGGGAGGAAATATTTATTCAAAATGGCTTGGCGCCCGATTGCAGGGCCTGTGGGCGCATGGAGAAGCATATGAGCGGGGGTTATAGAGATAGGGACTTAGCCTAAGGGGGCTTAAACCCTTATTATGAAAATGTGATTTTTTTCATGGATCTTCAATGGTTTTCAAAGGGTTTTGGGGGTTTCAATAAGGCCAAAAAGGATCTTAAAACCTCATGAAAGGGATTTTGATGAAGGGCAGATGGAAAAATTATGAGAATGAGGGATCATGATGGGGAACAAGAGATTAAAAATGAAGGTTAGTTTCTGTGTGCAGGAAGGGGAAAAAAGGGGATTTTGTAGCAGTCTTTCTCATGAAATTCAACAGAATTTCCTGAGCTTGAAATGGGAACAACAATGAAGATTGAAACAAGGATATGATGTCTTCCAGTGGCTTCAAGAGATACACTTTCTGCAATGAAACTGTTCCTTGAAGGCTAAACAATGTTTTGGCCACCTTTTGATAGAACAAATTTTATAGGTGGCCAATAATGGCTCCACTTGGGGATGGTGCCTTCTTGAAGGCATCAAGAACTTCAAACTTGCATTCTCTGGGGGGCTGATCAGTGCCTTATCCATTGGGCTGCCTTCTTTGCTCGGATGCTCTTATTTTTCCTGAAAACATATTAGCAACCATGGAAAACAATGGATCTTCATCAATAAGCTTTCTACCTACCTAATCCTACTGATCTAACATTTTTTCTTCATTTAGAGTGCACTTGGATTGGCAAACTCTTTTACAACATTTTTTTTTTTTGAAAATAGGAAATCTAATCTATTTCTACCCCTTATTTATCCATGGACTCAGATTAAACAGTTGAGTCCATGTAATTCTCTACCTAATATACTATCTATTGGGATTAAACTGTCCAACAGATTTTATTCTCTAAATTCTACAAAAAAAAATTAAAAACAGTCAAGTCAAGATTAAGTTGTTTGACTTGCTGTGATCCATGGCATAAAAATAAGCTGCACATAGACATTTATTTTGCAGAAAAATAAAAATAAAAAATGGAAGGCTTAAGATCTGAAAGTTCATGCACTTCCTTCACCTTTCTACAGCTCTGATTGCCTCTTGATTGAGTTGTTCTTTCTTTTTCTCTGGTTCAGATTTTGAGCTGATTAGAACCAGATTTACCTTTGTTTTGACTCAGAATAAAACATATTTTGGAGTCAATTCTTTCTTGGAAACTTAGGTTTAGGTTTTGAGCAGGTTTGAACCTTTAATTTCTAACCTAATCTATCTACTGATAAGCCAAGTTTAAACAGTTTGGCAAATCAAATTCACTATCCTATCAGCAGTAAATTTAAAACGAATTAGTCAAGATTAGGCCGTTTGACTAACTAGGAGTGTGTTTTTCAGGAGTGGCATTTGAGCTTGCACACTTTCAGATTTGTTTATCTTTTTGGTATGGGGCTATACCTTTCTTTTTTTTTACAATCTGCTCTCTTTTCTTTTATTTTTTATTGTTTTTTTATTTTTTCCTTTGTGATACTGAACAAATAAATGGTATTTACAATGGAAATGAAAGCTTCAAAATTGAACTTAGCAGTAGTAATGCTTAAGAACCCTTCCATTGACAGGACCCCCAAACAGATCTGTGCCATCTAACTCTTCCAGAAAAAAGGCATTTGGACCAATGGTGGACTGAATAATGTAAGGACCTTGCCACAAACAGTCAAATTTGCCATTTTTACCCTTATCCTCTCTTCTGGAGTCCCACTTGAGTACCTTGTCTCCAATGTTGAATTCACAAGATTTTGTTCTTTTGTCAAACAACTTATTTATATTCTCTTGCACCTTCTGAGCTCTATTGTAAACCTCTTCGCTTATCTCCTGGAGATGTATTTTCTGATTAATCCTCCTTATAATGCTTTCCTCTTTTTACTGTATTTATTGGACTAATTTTATCACTGATAGACCTAGGCTGGTAGGAAACACTACATCTTCTCCATAAACAAGCTGGTAAGGGGACATTCCAATGGAATTCTTTGTGCTCAACTTGTCTTCCCATAAAGCATGCACCAACTTTTTATGCCATGATGTTTTATTTTCCTCAAGCAGCTTCTTGATGATGGTCACCAAACTTTTATTTGATGATTCTGCTAGCGCATTACCTTGAGGGTAGTAAGTAGTAGAATGACCAAGTGTAATATGATACCTGTGAAAAAAATCAATGATCTTTCTGGAACCAAAATCAACAACATTATCAGTAATAATCTTCCTAGGACAGCCAAATCGATACATGATATGATCTTCAAGAAATTTTATAATGACAGAATCTGTGGCATTCCTAGAAGGTATGGCCTCTATCCATTTGTTGAAGTAGTCAGTGGCTATGAGAATCCATTTTTGTTGGGTAGATGAAGTAGGATGGATTTCTCCTACGAAATCTAGGCCCCACTGTTGAAAAGGAGCTTAAAAAATGAGAGGTTGTAATGGTAAAGGAAGGAGTTTTCTTTTGCCCTCAAAAATTTGGAATTTGTGACAGGAAACTATCATCTTTTGGACATCTTGGAAGAGGTTGGGCCAGTAATAGCCAGATCTAAGGATTTTATTGGTTGTGATTTTCCAATAGAGATGACCTCCACACTCTCCTTCATGGAATTCATGCTTGATCCTTTCTGCATCAACTTCAGGCAAACATTTAAGCAATAAACCATTAGCATATTTCCAATATAAACATTCATTTAAAATGCAATAGTTCATAGCTTTCATCTTTAAAAACTTTTCCTTTGTTTTTGATAAATCAGGGGGAGCATTAAGATTTGTAAGTACATACAAGATGTCAGCATACCAAGGTGAGTTTTGGAACTGGAGCTATTCTAGGAGCTAGGTTAACTAATTTGTTTACACAAATTTTAATCCTACAGTCATCTAACCGAGTTTGAATGATATTATAATAGTAAGGGTTATTCCCAGTGGAGTCTTAAGGTCTGTTGAGGATTATGGAGTCACCAAGTGGAAGTTTTTAGCTCTTTTGGAGGTAAAATATTTAATGGTCCACTACCATGTTTATTGAATACCAACATAAAATATTTTTAGGTTATTTTCTGAGTTTCTGTGGTTGTATGGAAAACTAAAGAGTCCATAAAAGCTGGCCAAGCAACTATGAACTCAAAAATTCCCCAACAGATTCGCCATTATGTTAGGGTCTCTGTAATTAGCAAGATTGGAAAATTTCCAACTACAGGGGTAACATCAAACTGCTTTGGGATTCAAGGATCTAGCCCTCCTGAATCCAGAGAGGGATCTCTTTATAAATGAGTTTAAAGATGTCATCTTTAAAGCCTGAAATGTGATATTAGGCTAGTTATGAAGAGCATGAGTTTTGTTTTTTTTTTTTTTGGTTGGGAAAATACATGACGAAGGTGAAGGCAGTTCACAATGAAGGGTGAAGATGTCTGCAAGTGAAGGAATGATTTGGTTGATATAAAAAGGAAAAGATAGTTTTAACCCATTAGGCTATGGAGTCATGGGAGGATCTTAATTGGACAGCAAGGTTCAAGAAGGATCCATGGGGCAAGTCACTTATGTCAAAGGATCTCTTAAGGTGATTTATGGAGTGAAACATATAGGAAGTGGAGAAAAAAACAAAATGAAGAAAAGTGCACAGTCTAAGATCAAGTAAGTGCTTTAAAATTATCTTGCTTTCAACATGTGCTTAGAGAAACAAAACATAAAAGAATTATGTGATCAGGTAAGTAATTTTAAACTAACCTGCATTGAAGTACTTTGAGTTTAGAGAAACAAAATATAAAAGCATTCTGAGATCAGGTAAGTGCTTTTAAGCTAGCCTGCTTTGAAGTACTTTCAGTCAAAAAACATTCAAAAACAGTTAGAACAGCTTAAGATTAGGTGAGTACTTTGAAACCAACCTTCTTTCAACATATTCTAAAGGAAAACACTGATGATCATCATAATGAGAAATCTAGATTAGGCAAGTGCTTTGAAACCAACCTGCTTTAATATACTCATTATTAATAAGAGAAAAACATAGAAAATAAAGATTTCAGTAAGAGTAGGGTACTACTGAGAGTAAGTCCTAGCTCTATGTTTGTTGTTCCTTATCAGAGAAAATGAACAGAGTGAAAACTTAAAGAAAATAACAATTGACAGTGAGGAACACATCACCATTGACACAAATCAAGATCCCGTCAATCAGCAGCTTGTAATTGATGTTCAAACCAGTTACAATCAGCAAGCCCGGAGGGTCTCTACAACTTCAAACTTCTCATATCAGCTTATTTATCTTCAAATTGCACACAGTGCATCAGTAGCTTCAGAAAACCATTACATGCATTTAGATGTCCAGAGACCAACATTTTCTTATGTTCTACGGAGGTATTTATAGAGAAATGAGGAAGTGGGAGGATTTCCCAAGGATCAAATATCATTAATTATGTAGTCATTTCTAATTCTGCTCCATAACATTTGTTCCTGCCTTTCGAGGCATAATGATGAAAATATGTGCTTATGAACTATTCTTAATCTTCGAAAATGGTTCTGCCGACAATTAGAGATAAGATTCTTTGATTTGTATTAATTGTTCTGCTGTCTTCAGGTAAACACCTCTTGTTCAGGTAGTGAATAAGCTTCCTTTGATTTCTGTGAGGCTGCAGGTGTCTTAAGGAGTTAGAGAGGGTTCAATTGGCCTCTGCTTATGGTGGTGGAAGCTTTCTCGGTTAGACAGATGTCTTTTTCTTTCCTTAAACACCTTTAATTTACTTGCGACCTGTGTTTTGGGTCTTCAAACTCCTTTTTCTGGTGTGTTCTGTCTTCGACGCTGATACTTCTTTGATCGGTGCTTGATTAATTGTGTTTTCTGGTGTGCAGGGCTATACAGGGGTTGAATGGCATCAATGCCTCATGAATTCATTGAGAAAATGCAAATTTAAAACCCTACAAGTGATTTTGTAGTGAATCACAGGTGGGAGGATCGTCAGCCTCGACCTGTGAATTTTTCTTTAGCATGGCGAAAAAAACCATTTAAACCCTGCAAAAATACGAAAAACTATTAAAAAATTCTGCATATATAGGGTGACTGCTTCAAAAGGCGTGTGGAGGGAGCATAGCCGTTGGATGGCATCATCCAATGGTCGAGACTGATCAAGAAAAGTCAAAGAGACAGTGGAAGAGAAGCTTAAATCAGAACCTTCGATCGCACAGAGATTGACAGTGGGAAGCGGAGGCGAAAATTAACGTGGAGGAGCTGGTTTTTGGAGAAAATCAGTTTAAAAACCTTTGTTTCGGTGAAAAATAGTGTGTTGGGTTTGGGATGATCGTGGGCCATCGGATGAGATCGACCCACACGATAAACGGTGGAGATCGGGTGCCAATAAACTTTAGAAAATACACCCGGACATCAAAAGTCCAATTAAATCATGTTAAGTAAAGTTCTCGGGTCCAAAAATGCTGACTGGACAAGGAAAACATGGAGACCCGTCCAATAGAAATCTGCCGCGTGGATGTTGATGTGGCGTTGGGACCGGGCAATGGTGGGGCATGCAATCAAATCTGGACCGTCCATCTCAGGAGGAGATCGATGGTTGAGGACGTGTCAGAGGGTGACAGATGGTGGGCCAGGGGCGTTGTTTGCCTAGGTTAACTCCCGCGCATCTTCGGGGAGCGACTACCATCGGATGGCCCACCCCAGATCGTACGGTGCACAACAATATCGCGCCGGATTTGTGGACGAACGTTAACGCGTGATGGGGGGCGGTTTTCAAATAGTGCTAGTGTCACACATCAACCATTGTATGGAATCACTTCGAAATGAAAAATACCACCAGCCCTCAGAAGGCGGTGCGATGGATACCGCCAGTTTCTGCACAGTGTTTGGCGCGGCGGGGACCACCGACCACGATAGGTTCTGCACCGTCAATCAGTGAATCAGATTGACGGTGGAGATTAATTTGGAATTTTGCACCGGAGGAAAAGTTTTTTGACAGTAAATCCGACAAATTTAATATATAACCAAAGGTTTTAAACTTTGGGAGGAAATATTTATTCAAAATGGCTTGGCGCCTGATTGCAGGGTCTCTGGGCACATGGAAAAGCATATGAGCGGGGGTTATAGAACTAGGGACTTAGCCTAAGGGGGCTTAAACCCTTAGTATGAAAATGTGATTTTTTTCATGGATCTTCAATGGTTTTCAAAGGGTTTTGGGGGTTTCGATAAGGCCAAAAATGATCTTAAAACCTCATGAAAGGGATTTTGATGAAGGGGAGATGGAAAAATTATGAGAATGAGGGATGGTGATGGGGAACAAGAGAGTAAAAATGAAGGTTAGTTTCTGAGTGCAGGAAGGGGAAAAAAGGGGATTTTGCAGCAGTCTTTCTCATGGAATTCAACAGAATTTTCTGAGCTTGAAATGGGAACAACAGTGAATATTGAAACAAGGATAATATGTCTTCCAGAGGCTTCAAGATATACAATTTCTACAATGAAACTATTCCTTGAAGGCTAAACAATGTTTTGGCCACCTTTTGATAGAACAAATTTTAAAGGTGGCCAATAGTGGCTCCACTTGGGGATGGTGTCTTCTTGAAGGCATCAAGAACTTCAGACTTGCAGTCTCTGGGGGGCTGATTAGTGCCTTATCCATTGGGTTGCCTTCTTTGCTCGGATGCTCTTCTTTTTCCTGAAAACATATTAGCAACCATGGAAAACAATGGATCTTCATCAACAAGCTTTCTACCTACCTAATCCTACTGATCTAACATTTTTTCTTCATTTAGAGTGCGCTTGGATTGGCAAACTCTTTTACAACATTTATTTTTTCTTTTTTTTTTGAAAACAGGAAATCTAATCTATTTCTACTCCTTATTTCTCCATGGAATCATATTAAACAGTTGAGTTGATATAATTCTCTACCTAATATACTATTTTTTGGGATTAAACTGTCCAACATATTTTATTCTCTAAATTCTACAACAAAACTTTAAAAACAGTCAAGTCAAGATTAAGTTGTTTGACTTGCTATGATCCATGGCATAAAAACAAGCTACACATAGACATTTATTTTGTAGAAAAATTAAAATAAAAAATGGAAGGCTTAAGATCTGAAAGTTCATGCACTTCCTTCACCTTTCTACAGCTCTGATTGCCTCTTGATTGAGTTGTTCTTTCATTTTCTCTGGTTCATATTTTGAGCTGATTAGAACCAGATTTACCTCTGTTTTGACTCAGAATAAAACATATTTTGGAGTCAATTCTTTCTTGAAAACTTAGGTTCAGGTTTTGAGCAGGTTTGAACCTTTAATTTCTAACCTAGTCTATCTATTGATAAGCCAAGTTTAAACAGTTTGGAAAATCAAATTCACTGTCCTATCAGCAGTAAATTTAAAATGAATTAGTCAAGATTAGGTTGTTTGAAAAACTAGGAGTGTGTTTTTTAGGAGTGGCATTTGAGCTTGTACACTTTCAGATTTGTTTATATTTTTGGTATGGGGCTATACCTTTTCTTTTTTTTTTACAATCTGCCCTCTTTTCTTTTATTTTTTATTGTTTTTGTATTTTTTCCTTTGTGATATTGAACAAAGAAATGGTATTTACAATGGAAATGACAGCTTCAAAATTGAACTCAGCAGTAGTAATGCTTAAGAACCCTGCCATTGACAGGACCCCCAAACAGATCTATGCCATCTAACTCTTGCAGAAAAAAGGCATTTGGACCAATGGTGGACTGACTAATGTAAGGACCTTGCCACAAACAGTCAAATTTGCCATTTTTACCCTTATCCTCTCTTCTGGAGTCCCAGTTTAGTACCTTGTCTCCAATGTTGAAGTCACAAGCTTTTGTTCTTTTGTCAAACAACTTCTTTATATTCTCTTGCATCTTCTGAGCTCTATTGTAAACCTCTTCCCTTATCTGCTGGAGGTGTATTGTCTGATTAATCCTCCTTATCATGCTGTCCTCTTCTGACTGTATTTCTTGGACTAATTTTATCACTCGTAGACCTAGGTTGGTAGGAAACACTACATCTTCTCCATAAACAAGGTGGTAAGGGGACATTCCAATGGAATTATTTGTGCTCAACCCGTCTTCCCATAAAGCATGCACCAACTTGTTATGCCATGATTTTTTATTTTCCTCAAGCAGCTTCTTGATGATGGTCACTAAAATTTTATTTGATTATTGTGCTAGCCCATTACCTTGAGGGTAGAAAGCAGTAGAATGAACAACTGTAATTTGATACCTGTGAAAAAAATCAATCATCTTTCTGGAACCAAAATCAGCTACATTATCAGTAATAATCTTCCTAGGACAGCCAAATCTAGACAGGATATGATCTTCAAGAAATTTTATAATGACAGAATCTATGGCATTCCTAGAAGGTATGGCCTCTATCCATTTGTTGAAGTAGACAGTGGCTGTGAGAATCCATTTGTGTTGGGAAGATGAAGCAGGATGGATTTCTCCTACGAAATCTAGGCCCCACTGTTGAAAAGGAGCTTCAAAAATGAGCGGTTGTAATCGTAAAGGAAGGAGTTTTCTTTTGCCCTCAAAAATTTGGAATTTGTGACATGCAACTATCATATTTTGGACATATTGGAAGAGGGTGGGCCAGTAATAGCTAGCTCTAAGGATTTTATTGGCTGTGGTTTTCCAATAGAGATGACCTCCACACTCTCCTTCATGGAATTCATGCTTGATCCTTTTTGCATCAACTTCAGGCAGACATTTAAGCAATAAACCATTAGCATCTTTCCAATATAAAAATTCATTTAAAATGCAATAGTTCCTAGCTTTCATCTTTAAAAACCTTGCCTTTGTTTTTGATAAATCAGGAGGAGCATTAAGATTTGTAAGTACATACAAGATGTCAGCATACCAAGGTGAGTTTTGGAACTACTCTTCCACAGTGGGAGTAGGTAATTCTTCTTGTTCATCCAAGGCATCTACCATGTTAATGTCAAGGGCTTGTAGATTAGATTCAACCATTAATTGAGCCAAGCCCTGACCTTTAATAAGTTTGGTGGTTTTGATTTCCAAATTGTACTCTAATATAGCAGCAATCCATTTGCCCCTCTTTCCATCTGGGTCTTATCACAAGATTTCCTTTACCACTATATTAGGCACATAGGCAATGATGTGAGAATGCAGAATATACACTGTGAAGTCCTTTAAGGCTTTTACCAAAGCATAGGCCTGTTTTTCCATTATGTTATATTTCAAGGGTGCATCCCTTAAAGCCTTGCTGAAAAAAGCAATAGGCTATTCCTGTCCCTCTAGTTTTTTCTGCAACAGGACTACAGCCACAGTATGCTCTGATGCAAAGGAGAAAATAAGGAAATCCTTTGAAAAGTCAGGGCTGATCAAGACTGGTGCCGGGGTGAGTGCATGTTTTACGAATTCAAAGGATTTTTTGGCTTCTACAGTCCACTTCACTCCTACTTATTTCTTGAGCATATTAGTCATGTTTCTAAGGAGCTCTGCCAAGTTGGGAATGAACCTCCTCAAAAATTTAATCTTTCCAATAAAGGACTGCAATTCCTTTATGTTCCTTGGTTGGCTAATCTATAGTATTCCCTCAAATCTCTTTGGATCTATTTTAATCCCTTCTTCTGATATGATATGGCCAAGGTGTTTACCTTCCTGAAGGCCAAACACTGTATTTTTGGGATTTAAAGATAGCCCAAACGTTCTACGCTTTTCAAGGACCTTTCTTAAATGTTTCAGGTTCTCTTCATCAAATTTGGAATAAACTGTTATGTCATCAAGGTAAATTACTATGAAGTGTCCTATCTCCTTTGAAAATGCAATGTCCATAGCCCTTTGGAAAGTGGCCCCAACCTTCATTAATCCAAAAGGCATTTTCACATACATGAAAGTGCCCCGGGGAGTGGTGAAATCTGTCTTGAGTTGGTCTTCTGGGAGTACTAAAATTTGGTTATACCCTGAAAATCCATCTAACAGATAAATCCTCTTTGAACCAACTACCCTTTATAGGGTGTGTTCCATTTTCGGTAGAGGGTAATTGTCTTTTAGGGAGGCTCTGTTAAGGTTTCTGAAATCAATGCACAAATCTGATTTCTCCTATATTTTTCCTCACGGCTACAAGGTTAGAAACCCAATCTGAAAAACCTCACAGGCACTATGATTCCTTCCTCATAAATTTTCTTGATTTCCCTTTCTACTAGTGCCGGTTGTATTGGATTAATTCGACGCAATTTTTGCCTAAAGGGTTTTTGGTTTTCTTTCAATGGGATCTTGTGCTGGATGATTTGTGTATCATAGGCTTTTAAGTCTTCATAGCTCTAGGCAAACACATCAACAAACTCTTTAAATAAGTCAATGTGTTTCTTTTTCATGTCAGGTGGCAAGGAGCCAGCTAATTTAATCATTTTAGGCTGATCTTTGATGCCTATGTTGCATTCCTCGACATCAGACTCTATGTATTCTACAGTGGGTTTCTTCGCTACGTCGTTAAACTCAAACAGGTCTTCTAAAGGTGCTAGCCCCAAAGGCATGTTCTTGTCCTTTGACAACAATACCTCATTGTCTTCGTCTTCTGTGTCCTTGTATTCTTCATTGTGAGCTTCAAGTTTTTTTAGTTAACATGTTGGATTTTATGGGACCAAAGAGTTTACCTCCTTCAAGGGACTCTTTGTTGAGGTAATTTTCGTTAGATTTAGAATCTGAATCAAATAAATCAAACTCTTTCCTGCCAAGCAGGATATCCTCGTTAGATTTAGATAGAGAAATAGCATGCATATTCAAACATAAAAATTAAACTAAACCTAAAACAAATAACACAAAAGCTCCAAATAGATTCAAACAACTTCAATAATCCAAACGGTGGTGCTTATGTCCCCTCCTATTAAGTGTTGGTAGGAATGAGGATGAAAATTTAACCCACTTGCCAAGGGGCCCTTAGAATTATGGGTTCTAAGTCCCGATGCAAGTATGTCTTTACTTCCGAGCTGCCTTGGCGCAAAGTCTCCCTCTCTCTACTATGCTGGACTAGATTTGTTGGATGGCCAACAATTGAAACCCCTCTATCTCTACTTCGGATCACACACTGCTAGTATTTCTTGGGGAAATTATAGACAACATAACAATGTGCTCTTCCTTTGTTCATCTCTTGGTGGCCTTTTATAGGAGAATTCAAATCCCCCTTCCCTCTCTTGGTACATTGTGGATAGTGAATCAAGAGCGGAGGGCAATTCCATTGTGTGCCACATTTATTCCATTGTGTGCTCCCTTGTTGTCCTAAGGAGGTTTGGGTGGCTGTCCTTAGGCGGCTTCAAGTGTGAAATCGATGTCTTGGAGTGTCCCTTGTAGTCCTGGAAAGTAACTGTCGCCACTCCCAGGGTTACGTGAATTTTGGAGTAAAAGGCGAACAAAGGTGCAGTTATCGAAGACTTTTACACGCAAATGCACTTTTGACTAGTCCTTCTTGTCTGCAGTTTGATTTTTTCCCAGACCTTAGAGAGTTTTAAATACTTTTAGATTATATAATGTCTCTCAGCCCTGTAAATCCTTCTGCTTGACATTAAATAATGTCACCTTTGCTTGTATGATTTTCCAGTGATAACAACCACCATCTCAGAGATTGTGTTCAAAGGCACATTATGTTGTTGTAGTACATTCCCATAGAGGATCAGGATGAAGATATATTGATGAAGGCGGTTGCGAAGAGAAAATTCAAATACCATAGAGGCAGGATCAATGTAGCTAATAATCCATTTCTTGTTGAGAGGGAGTGTTGAAATTCAACAAGAAAATGCACCACATAATAGTGTGGGATTCTATTCACACATGAGTGAGGAATTCAGTGACACATTAGTGCTAAATGTGAGCATCTAATTTTTAAATAAATTTGAAAATAAACTGTAATATTATCTCATAACATCTTGTAATAGTTAACTAAGTGTGATAGACTTAGCTAGCTCAATAATTTCGAGTTGAGGGTCAAAGGTGAGGCATGTAGAGTGATTATATTATTTACAGGGTCTAGTTGTAGTTGCAACACTAGTGTGGTGTGAGTGCAATCAGTTAACTCAAATTAATTGAGTTAAAATTAGTTTAACTAGTTGTAACTGAGTGATGAGCTAGTGGAAGGTCATGTGAATTAAAATAGATTTAATTCACAAGTAGTGATCTACGAAGTAACTGATGATTCACTATTAATAGCTGCATGTATATCAATTATGATGACGACCTAGTTGAGACAAAGGTTAAAGGTAAGTAAATTATCAATTGTATTATTAGTGAATTTCCTAAGCGCAATTATAGAGCCGCAGGATGCCAATGATGGATTGTGTAGTCAAGGAAGGTTGGAATTCCTATTTAATAGGAATTATTTTGCTTAGGTATTGTATGAGAAAGGTAGGTTGAAGGTGGGCAGAAAATTGGCAATGTGTTGGTCCAATTTTTCCTAGATCAATGTGAGACAATTGTTAGAGTATATGAGGTTTTTGTGAGCACACATGCATAGCCTTGTCTCATGATTCCTTGGTTGATTTTAAAATAAACATGGAGGGGTTTTGAGAAGTTTCTTTCCCCAGGAAAATCTTGTGTTGTGCGATTGATTTACTTCTTTCTCTTACTTGCATGTGATTGAGCGATCCTGATTTATATTCCTCAAATATTGTAGAAGGATTCAGTACCTTATTTTAGTACATTTCATGATCAAATTGAATCCATTGGTGTAATTTATATAGTGTTCGGCGTGAGATTGGAATGTCTTCCCTTGCATATTTTTTTATGGTTATTCCTAGCATGGAAAGTGTGGATGCAGAGTATACATTGTCTTACATCATGGGCTATCCTATCATTTTTCTTGCTTCGTAGGAGTAGGCACAAAGAACATGGTCAAATTGTTGACTATGTGGGGGGCTCTCTGTTGTGCTTCTTGGTTGGACATCGAGGAAATTGATACTTTTTGGGACTCCTAAAGTCTCATAAATTGGGCCAGGGGTAGATCTTCCTTGTTTCCTCCTCGTCTCCACCATTATATGTTGCTCATTCCTGATCTATCAAAGTCTTTCAGGCGGATTGACTTCTCTCACATTTTACATAGAAGATTTTGGTGGTGGACCTCCTATCCAAGCATGGATGCTCCATGCTACGTGGTTTTTCTTAATATAAGATGTTGATCAAGGGATATCTATGCAATGTTGGGACATTCTATCTCTTAGTGGTATATTCTCGTTTTGTTTCCTATTTTTATTGTCTCACTTTTCCCTATTTCATGCTTATATGATGTTTGATGTTCGATCTATTGTTTGTTAACCCTTACTTTATGGGTCCTATGTTTTCTGTCTTTTTTGGGAATATACATATGTGTTTTCCACTGTATCTTAGTTGTGGTCATTGAGCACTTATGTCACTGCCCTATGTGTTATTCATGTTAAATTTTTGCAAATACATTGCCTTTTATTTGTCAATCCAAGTGAAATTATTTTTTATCTATGAAAAAATAAAGTAATAAATGAAATTAATAATAAAAATAAAATTGAGGTGCATTAAACAATTTGTCGTTCGTATTTTTTTGGCTACAAATTTTGAAAACTCTTGGTTTTTCCCATGGTATTCTTAAACCATGTTTCATACCCCTTGGAAAATCTATTTTTTTGTATCTATGATATTGGCATATGGTTGAAAATTCAAAGTGGAAAAAGTGGTAATATGTGGCAATGTAAATATTTATTTTGATTAATAAAAAGAAAAAATAGTTGGTGTGTTATTATGCTTGAAAATATTTTAAATTTTGTCATGTGAGCTTATACTCATAACTAAGAATAAATAGATAGCACTAGTTATGCCTAAGAAGGGGCAAGAACAAAATAGGAAAAAATCCTCCTTTTTTCCATTGAGTTGAACTATTGGCAAGGGTAGTCCACCAAAAATTTCATGATTAGACATAAATGTCATAAGTGGAACCTCTGTAAAGTGGTATGTGGGAGATAAAGGTAGTGAGCTGTAAAGAAATGATATCGGAAGGAAAGGATGGACTTGAACCCAGAAACTAGGAGGACATTGCTAAAAGGATTAAGGAGGTGAAACTAAAAAATAGATCCTAAGTTGTTTTCCTGGTAGGGAGGAGAAGAGCTTGGGGGGAACTACTGAGAAAAAAATGCAGTTCAAGTTTGGGTGGAACATGCCATCATTTAATTTATTTCTTGGAAACTTTTAGATAATTATATAAACGTCTCGATATCTTTATATTAATTGTGTTATTTATGGATATTCAAAGTTTTGAAAGAAAGGAATAGGATATGTTATGATTTTAAGTATCGCTGGACAATTTTCTAGAAAATTACGATTTGATAATCCTATTAACGATTTTTGAATGAATATATACAATTGCGTCTGTGTATGTAGTATTTATATTATTGGAGGAAAAAATGTGGATACATGTAAAAATTAATTATATAATCCCTATAGAAATGATAAGAAAAAACTTAAATAAAAATAACTTTAATATTTACTACAGAAGTGAATGTGGAAGGAAGAATAAGAAGGGTGGAATAAGTAGTGGGTTTAGGTTAGCAAAGAAGAAGAAGAAAATAATCTATTTTTGGTAAACATTAAATTATATATTTGAATATAGAAACAATTCTTGTTTGCAGGATATAATAGAAGGTACATGTGACATGCACACTGGGAAATTTACTCTGCATGATATCTGCAATGGTATGCATGGTCTCGCTCCGTCAACATTACCACACTATGAGTCATTCGTGGAAATAATATTCGAAGTGGTGCTAAATGCACAAGGTATGATCTAAATTTGAATGTTAGTTTTGTTGTGCTTATTTCATTTTCAGGTATAAAACATATTTACTAATCTTATGCTTGATGTGCAGGTTCCCTTGTTGCTTATGTGTGTCAAAGAGGTAATTAAAATTGAATTTTATGAGTGTTTTTGAAAGCATAAAATATGAATTTAAATGGTTGAATAGAAGAAACATAAATTACAACAATCCAAAACTTATCCATTAAAATAGAGTTTTGATGAAGGAGTTCACCCCTCCTTGGCTACATCTCCTTGGTTCAGCTCCATAGATTGGGCCTCTATATTAGCTCAATTGTGCTCAAAATGTTGTTTACATGCATCAAATGCTCTTGGAAAATGTTCCAATGAGTTTATAATGTCCAAATATATTATAAATGACTATTTTTTTACTCAATTTCTCTACCAGATGCTCTGGGCATGGTCTTCCCTCCTGGTGGCCCTACGCTTAAAAAATATTCAAGATAAAAAAAAACTCTATATATGACCTCTTATGCCTCTAAAACCTATTGCAATGGCTCCAAAAAATCCAAATATGCTACTAATTACTCTTCCCGCATTCCATTTGGTCGAAAATTGCCTCAATTATAGAAAAAACCAATTTCCCTACAATCTCTCCACTAAATTTGGGAACTAGCCACCTAACTCCACTAAAACTGGAGTTGTCTGCCAAAAATGGCACTCCGCCAAATCTTCCGTCAGATTAAATATGTCATTATCTTAAACATATGTGTGGTTTAATTGTTAATTAATTGTGGTGTTAGTGCTAAGCACGTTTAGCAGGTTAGCTCTTCGTACGACCATGCTCTTGGGTCACATGGAGGAGGGATGGTCCCCTCCGATATGTTGTCAGGAGAATAAAGCATGTTTAATTATATGGTGGGAACATAGGAGTAAAATGGTTGGGCCCATGACCCAATGGTGGAGTGTTTTCGGTGGAGAAGGGGAGGTCATGGGGTCGAGCCCCGACCCCTCACCTCGTACTTCTGTTTTGCACGCCTTATGCCATCATATATGTTAACCCTCGAACCTTGGCATATAATGTTTTTCCTTTATGTTTAAATGTCCCACCGTGAACCTTATATATATATTTTCCATAAAACGTAGAAATATTCTGACGCGCATTATATTATTATATCCACCATTTAAATACTTTCCCAACAGATTAATACAATGCGGATTTGGACTTAGGTTTAGATATAATATATGTTTATTTAAAATTAATTAAGGTTTTGATTTATATTGAATATAAAATAATATATATATATATAAATGTATAATATAATATATGATTAAAAATAATATAAAACATATATATATATATCCTTTATTAATGAAAAAAATTAAAAATTTGCAGCACATAAATCCATCAACCCAAATTCAATCTTAGGAGGTCATTCGACAAATTTTACCTTCACAAACCAAACTGGTGAATCTCGTAGTAAGACTTGTCACAGTCCCATTAGACAAACACTAAAGAAGATTTCTTTAATGCTGATTGAGCTGCCATGTCATCAGCTTATCCCTGTTCTGGAAATTTTTAATAAAAAATTGCGTGTTTTGAACGGTAATTAGCAGACAATAACTCCTTCATCCAAACTCGATTTTCAATGAAATGAGTTGCATTGTATTCCTTGCAACGGGGCAGTCGTTGTCATTCTAGTTTCATTCAATTCCGAGAACTTTCATTTTTGAGCTAAAATATTGAACCTCTAGTCATTCCTCCCCACTAGAAGCCTTTTGAACCCCAAAATCTCTCTGATGACTGATTATGTGGACGAGGGTACTATTCCCTCAACCTTCCAGTGTCTATCTAGTGAAATTTTCCCAATTTCATCATTTGGTGCATTTTAGAAAAAGTCAACTTTTTCCTTGATTCTTGCGACCTTCACTTGCAGTCATTGATACCGCCATGCTGCAATATTTCTAAATTTGCAGAACATCAATATATTTTTGCAGAAACCATCTTGTTCCTACCATGGTCAACAATCAAAGGAAACTTAGAAACATTCTCACCTTGCACACTATCACCATGGCGATTTTTAGCTGATCTCACTTTGTACTTGTGTCGACTCTTGACCAAGTATCTTCGCCATTTCCATGTACCTTTTGGAAACCATAAACCAACATTTTTGGAACCCAACCCTTATTTTCCAAGCTTCTTTTTCACTTTCTCTTTGACCTTTGCATCCTCTTGCACCGACATCTTGTTTCCAACACTACTCAACACTATTGTTGTTTGCTGCAAATGTTTTTCACTTTATTTTGAAGGCAACCTGTTAACATCCTGGAACAACTCATTACAAGCATAAGCATATTTTTAAAAGTGTGATTCAATACATATTTTTTTTTGATCATCAACAATGTCTTGTTCTGATTTTCATTCATTATCCTCTCCATTTCACTTGCATGTTTGAGAGACAAACCTGTCTTCTTCTTATCCTCTCTAATTATGTACTCAATACCATCCTTAAACAAGTGGTACTTGTTCTCATGGTGATTAAATACAGTGTCCCTATCATACAGATAAGAACTTCCCAATACAATACCTGATATCTCAAGCGGCACCACATAAGTCTCAACTTCATCAAGAAAGTTTTAGTTAACGACGAATCTTAGTAATCACTTCCTTGTAACCTGCAAGTTTTCATTCTTGCATATCCAACCCAAAGGATATGGCCTTAGATTTTTAATAGTTTCAAGCCCTATATTCTTAACCAAACATTCGAAAATCAAGTTGGCTTGTGACCCACTATCAAAAAGTGTATTAATATTGATATGTTTAGACACAGATCTAATATGGAAAAGTTCTATTCTTGTATCTTCATCAGGAGTATCATTTGAAAATTTTGAAGAACTAGTGCTTGCAACATGTTTACCTTTCAAACCCATGGTTGTAACTTTTTTCTCATCTCCTATTTCTGTCCCTAAGTCATGTTCATCTATAGCAACGAATTTTCCCTTCTCTTTGGCTTTCAGTCTATTTGGTATCAATTATGGATGAAGTTGCCAACAATGTTCTTCATCATGACCAGACTTTGAATATTTTTTGCATGTGATTTTTTCCTTCTCTCTTTTTATAGAGCTATTTCATTTTTCTCTTTCAAAAAACATTCCTTTCCCTTTACCCTCACTTTCACCTTTCTTCTCTATGTTTTGTTTTCCCCTTGCCTCCAAGTGTGTGAATTGTACACAAAATTCATGTAAATTTCTTGGGTTAAACATAAGGATAGTATGTTTCAAAAAGGAATGTAAACCTCCAATGTATTTCAAGAGTGTATCTTGAGAATTCAAATTTCCTCCTAACAACAAAGCTCTCTTTCTAAACCCCTAGGTATACTCTTGAACTATTGGACCTTGAGTTGCTTAAAATTTTTCAAACTCATAATAGCTTTTTTCATATAGGCTAATGGATAAAAATATATTTTAATGGAATAAATAAACTCAACCCAAGAAATGGATATCTTACCATGGATTCACATTTCCTCTTGGGTCTTTACTTCCTACCAAACTAGTCCTGCTCCTTCTAGCCTTAATGAAGCCAACTGGATATTTGTGTCGTCTTCATGAAGGTTATGAATTTTGTAATACACCTCCAATTGATGTATCCAATTTTCAAGCCTCTTTGCATTTACCTCGCCATTGTACATGGGTAGTTCAAACTTAATGTCCAATGTAAGTAATGGTTTTTTTCCTTTTATGGCTTTTGAGTGAGTGTGAGTGGTATTTTTGGTGGAAGTGGAAGATGATGCAAATGGATATGATGAGGGTGATGAAGATGGTGGAGATGGAGGTGGCTTTCCTATGCTACCCTTAAAACTCTTCTCTTCATCCTTCTTACCATCTGAAGTTCCTTCTCCATATGGAGGCTTAGAACCTCCTCCTTCTCTTTCTAGAATGAATGCATCAAACATGATTTTCACCATTCTCTTAATGTCCTAGAAGTCTCTCTTGACATATTCCTCTTCTAAATGTCCTTGAGTCTCTCGAACACCTGACATAATAGCTATGAATTCAATTTCAACTTATGATGCGTGTACCTCTTCAATCAACTCAACGTCTTGTCCAAATTACACCTCTTCAATCTCAACTTCTTGAGACAAAACTTGAGGCCCTTCAAATGCAGCTATGAGTAGAATCTTCGGTGAGGATGATTCTCTTTCAGCTCTCCTTCTTCTAGTCCTAATCTTGGGACTTACAACCAACAATTTCCCTTCACCTTTTTGCAACTTTAACCTTGTCAAAATCACAAATTTGCAACCATTAAGCTTGAACAAATCTTCAAGCAACTATCAAGAAAATAAATTTTAGCAACCTTGTGCTCTGATACCAACTTGATCTGAATTTTAATGTTTGTTTTTTAATGCTAATTTCATTTTCAGATATAAAACATATTTACTAATCTTATACTTGATGTGCAAGTTCCCTTGTTGCATATGTGTATCAAAGAGGTAATTACGATTGAATTTTATGATTCTTTTTGAAAGCATAAAGCATGAATTTAAATGGATGAACAATAGAAACATAAATGAAAACAAACCACAACAAATGATCCATTAAAATAGAGATTTGATGAAGGAGTTCACCCCTCCTGGGCTACATCTGCTTGGTCCAGCTCCATAGCTTGGGCCTCTGTATTAGCTCAATTGTGCACAAAACGTTGTTTAAATGCGTTAAATTCTCTTGAAACGTATTCAAATGAGTTTAAAATTAAGAAATTTATTATAAATGACTATTTTTTTTACTCAATTTAGTTACTAGATGCTCTGGGAACAACCTTCCCTCCTCGTGGCCCTTAGCTTCAAAAATCTTCAAGCCAACAAAAACCTCTATATATGACATCTTCTATCTTTGTAACCTATTCCAATGGCTCCAAGAAATCAAAATGTGCTAAGAATGACTCTTCCTGCACTCCATTTGGCCGAAAATTGCCTCAATTATGGAAAAAACCAATTTCCCTACAATTTCTTCACTAAATTTGGAAACTGGCCAGCTAAATCCACTAAAACTAGAGTTGTCCGCCAAAAATGACACTCTGTCATATTTGTTACCAGATTAAATGCGCCATTATCTAAAATATAAGTGTGGTTTAAGTGTTAATTAACTTCGGTGTTAGTGCTAAGCATGTTTAGCACATTAGCTCTCTGCACGATCACACTCTTGGGTTGCATGAAGGAGGGTTGTCCCGCGGGCGAGCCCCCTCCAATCTACTATCAGGAGAGTAAATCATGTTTAATTATATGGTGGCCGGATAGGAGTTCAAGGACTGGGCACATGGCCCAACGGTGGAGCGTGTTCGGTGGAGAGGGAAAGGTCATGGGGTCCAGCCCCGACCCCTCCCCTCGTAATTGTGTTTTTCACACCTTATGCCATCGGATATGTTAACCTACAAACCTTAGCATATAATGCTTGCCATAGAACCTTTGAAATATTCCGAAACACATTATATTATATATGCCATTTAAATACTTTGCCAACGGATTAATACAATGTAGATTTTGACTTAGGTTTAGATATAATATGTGGAAATATATGTTAATTTAAAATTTGTTAAGGTTTTGATTTATATTAAATATAAATAACATATTAAAAAATATATAATACAATATATGATTAAAAATAATACATCTATATATATATATATAACCTTAGTTAATTGAAAATAAATAAAAAATTCCAACACATAAATTCACAAATCTAAATTCAAACTTAGGAGGTCATTGGACAAATTTTACCTTCACAAACCAAACTGGAGAATCCTGTAGTGAGACTTGTCACAGTCCTATTGGATAAAAACTGAAGAATATTCCTTGAATGCTAAATGGGCTGCCATGTCATAAGCTGGTACCTGTTCTTCAAATTTTTAATAAAAAATTCCCTGTTCTAAATGGCGATCAACAGACCATAACTCCTTCATCCGAACTCGGTTTTCAATGAAACGATTTTCATTAGATTACTTGTGATGGTCTAGTCATTTTCATTTGGGTTTCATTCAATTATGAGAATTTTCACTGTTGAGGTAAAATACTAAGCCTCTGATCATTCTTTACGTGCCCCGACATGATCTACGTCCAAATATGGGTCCATAAAACTTAGAACTAGTGTTTTTGTAATCCGACCTCATATGTAGCACAAACTCTTCATATATATGCATTGCAAAGTAAACGGGGACCTCATCATGGTGGGGGAGCTAGTCCTAAGCTTGAATTAATCGATCATAAAAAAAAAGGGGTGACATCAACATTCTTAAAATATTTGAGTGAAATTGAACCATTATTCCTAGCACAATCGTCTGAAGGGATTTTAAAAAACTCCCCACAAACATAAATGTCCTTGGTGGCATCTTTCCCCACCTACAAAGTATGTGGGCCTTTAACCTCCAACCTCCTAATCCTATGTATGGAATGTAGGAGGTGGTTGTGTGGGTCTTCCCTCTGGTATGTCTTGCTCAACCTAATTATCTTATCCAACATCAAAAACAAATTATGCCTAGTAGGTGAACTAGTAGATATTTTACCCATCTCTCATGTGATCCATGTATGTTGGGCCCTAAGATCCTCAAATGTGATGTTCGTTATAACATTCTTCCACGAACGGATCGAAACTCTACTATGATCCTCAAATTTTCCCTATTGAGGGCTTACAAATCATAAACATAATTTAACATATATAAAAAAATAGAAGCATAATAACATAGACGTTAAATTCAAACACATAAATTGAACATGATTCAGAAACAAAGGAAAATTTCAATACATAAACATGTAAAGTTTAAATATTATTTAAAAATGCAAGAGGCGTAGCTACAACTGGTGAGGAAGGTCCACTACGTCTAATAAGATCCATAGAGATAGAAGCACTCCCTCCGAGAGTTCGATTATTGTCAGATCTAGGATCTATGAGTGGAAAATTTACTTTGGTTAGGCTATGGGATCTATCACAAGCCCGACCATGTATAATAGATCCTCGCACACTCCGACGACCTTTGTTTGAGGAGTGTATAGGAGATGCCTCTTCATATTACATATAACACATATAATACGTATATAAATTAATCCAAGAAAAAATGTTGATTGGACTATTACATATAATACATATAAACTAATCCAGAATGTTTTTTTGACTTAGAAAGTATGTTCACAAGAAAACCATTTCAAAATTCAAGTAGAATAATCTAGCTTGAAGTCCTAAACCTTAGAGTCATTTTTTTGATAACTTATCAACCAAAGTATTGAGTTTCATGTAAACAGAATCAAATAGCTGATTAAATCTAACTTCACACTTTTTTCCATTTCTAAATAATGCATTTTATTCATAAAGCATAAATATGTAAATGTATGTAAAAAAATAAAATACACCTATTTGCAAACCTAAAAAAATTCCATGCCAACCAAATACTCTATAAGGAAAGCTTTTATAATGTTATACTTTCAGGCATGGCATGCACTAGGTGCAAGCACATGAAGACAATGTTTGCCATACAACACACTACATAATGAAAAAATATGGTACAAATCAGAAAAGAGTCAAAATATTTTTATTTACTTTAAATGCACTTTTCATCATGGATTTAGTGTATGTATGAATGATGCATTTTTGAACTTGAACTTTTATATATATATATATATATATATATATATATATATATATATATTATAGTTATACATATTAGTTATGTTTTATATATATGTGTGTGTGTGTTAATAAAGTTGATTTAAATAACAAAAAAAAATGTTTTGGATTTTTAATCTAATTAACATTTTATTAATTATAACTATTTTTTTAAACAAATATTATATTTATTATTAAATAAATTATTTAAAATATAAATGAATTTCAATTTAAAATAAAAAAAATGAAATACATTTTTTTATTTGATAAATAGAGGTTTAACATGTGCAACTATATTCATCATGTCAATTTCAAGTTTTTATTTATTTATTTATTGATTATATAAGTATGAGGGATTTATGCACTGCATTATTTATTTATTTATTGATTACAGTTTGTTCTTTTTTGTTTTGGAGTTTTTGGGCATATTTTTGGTCAAATTTGTGGGAAATTTAAAATGTACCTTAAATTATGAAAATTCAAAATTTGTTGGCATTTTATTTCACTCAATTTCTAAAAAAAAAAATTAAAGCCTAAAATAATTAAAAAAATAAAGTTTTTAGATAGAAAAAAAAATCATAATAAACATGTTACCATTGCAATTATTGAATATTTATAGACTATAATGAAAAAAAATTAAAACCTAAACTATAGTTTTTTTTCAAGGGTTTTCTTAGTTGTTTGTTGTGATTTTCAAGGGTTTTCTTGGTGGTTTTTTGTGGCTTCAAGGGTTTTTATTTCTATTTTTCAAAAGTTTTTTGGTGTTTTTTTGTAATCTTCATGGTGGTTTTCATGGTTGTTTTTTGCAGTTTCTGTATGGTTGGCTTTTATTTTAAATAAATTTATTTTATTTTGCAAGAAAATTTAAATAAAAGAGACAAAAAAAGGTAGAAAACATAGCTTGGCTTGAGCCTTTGGGACTGTTACAAGCCGTTTTTTCACATCCAGTATATAGGCCTCCTAAATGGATAAATCAACATACTTTCCCCCTTATCATCGTCATTTCATAATGACCTAAGAATTCCTCTTTCATTCCCCATAGTTTCTTCATGAAACTACATCGTCTAAGCTAGTTTTAGGACCAACACTCCCTGGCCTCATGTTGGATTGTGTTTGCCTAAAATTTTCCGTTGTGGCCTATGTTGATGAACTATAGGTTGCTCCCCTTTGCGTAGAAATTATATGCACTAAGCATGCATATGCCCAAGATCCACCTAATCTCACACTATTTAACTTTATGCAAGATATTGAATCTATTCCATTTGTTAATCTTTTGCAGAAAAATTAATTACACACATGTGTGAAGCATAAACAAAAATTATCAATCGCACATAACACATTTTTTAACCAGGAAATCCTGAAGCTGAAAACCCCAAATATATATTATGTAACATGGATATCATATGACAATATCATACATACATACAAATCTTATCACAGGCTCTCAGTACAGTACAATCATCATAAACTATACAAGCCTAATCTTGCAAATCCATGCACCGATCCTTGCCACCTGCTAGCTTGCCTCCACTGCGCAATATTTGCTGAAGAATAGCTCTGAATGAATTCAAATTACTCTTGGATTGACTGCGCAATCCTCATTGGCACCTCCACAGTGTGTTGGATGCAATCAATGCATCACTAATAGTCACAACAGATAGTCTATCTTGACCTTTCACCTATCTCTCCACTAGTCTCCACTGAAACTACCATGCACTATAGTTAACTGATGTATTTTTTAGTTGATTAATGAGTTATTATTTGTGAATTAATTAACTAATTAATTCACTCCACTCTCACTAGTGTATCAATCAGTTAGACTAGATACAACTAGCTCAACTAAGTCTAACTGAGTTAAACTAAATATAACTCCATAACTACTTCTTCCAACTGTGTCATAACTCTGCCACTTGAGTTCTAACTGAGTCCTTCATGCAATAGCTCCAGTAAACCCTTAGGAATAGTGTAATTCCTTCTGTCAGCTGCTGTGCCACATCTGTGCACTAAACTGAAGTGCTCCAAGAGAATAAGGTGTTGTTTAGAGTCTGATTATTATGAAGAGCTAATAATAATCAACATGAATCTATTTTTAGATTGATAATATATAAATAGACTTCACCCAATATTATAAAAATAGAATTTCATATATTTTTCCAACTTGATCAACCATCCACAAATAGCATCCTTCAACTTCTGAAATATGATCGACATGTCTAAAAATAGACTTGCACCAAAAATAGCCTACCGGCCCACATAGTGAGGGTGATTCTTTTCACTAAGCTCATCATCTTATTGAATCTCAACACTCCCTCTCAACAAGATAGGGATTATCCTTCAACCCGATCCTGCCTCTATGGTATTTGAATTTGCTCCTGGTGAGCGCCTTCGCCAAAATATCGACATCCTAATCCTCCATGGGAATGTACTAAAGCAACATAATATTAGGCTGCACACAATCTCTGATATGATGATACCGGATATCAATATGTTTAGATCTATCATGAAACACAGAATTAACTGAGAGTTTAATGCAACTTTGATTATCAGAATGAATCACCATGGGATCTAAACGTGAATCGAACAAACCAACCAGAATCTTCCTCATCCAGATAGCCTCACATGCAGCTAAACTTGCTTCCATGTATTCCACTTCCGCTGAACTGAGTGCCACAGATATTTGTTTCCTACTGTACCAAGAAACTACCGTAGATATGATACTGAAAATCCCTCTCGATGTGCTCTTTCTCTCTATTGGACTTCTTTCCCAATCTGCATCCGTGAAGCCATGCAAATTCACCTCATCCATCTGTCTGTACCATAAACCATACCCAGATGTGCCCCTGAGATATTTCAGGACATGCTTGCCTGCCTTCCAAAAGAGCTTGTTAGGCTAAACGATCACTTGTGAAAGTTGGTTCACCGCATAGCATATGTCTGGTCTTGTATTGACTAAATAAATGAGAAAACCCACCAATTGTCGATAAACAGTGGCACCCACTACCTCTTCTGATGTAGCATCCTCTTTTTTCCAATTTCCTGGAAGAGGAGTGTCGATAGGCTTGCAACCTTGCATGTGAAACTTCTCCAGTATCTCCCGAGCATACTTGCCTTGAGACAAAAACAGTTCACCTTCCCGCTGCCATATTTCCAATCCAAGGAAATAATGAAGGAGGCCTAAATCCTTCATCTCAAACTCCTTTGCAAGATCAGTCTTGCATGACTATATCAACTGCTCATCACCTATTAGTAACAAATCATCAACATAAAGTACAATAATCAAAATCTTACCCTCAACCACAATCTGGTACAGGTTTGCATCCGCCTCACTCTTGGTGAAGCCAAGTTCAGTGAAATAGCTGTCGATCTGAGTGTACCAAGCACGGGGTGCTTGTTTCAGCCCATACATCGCTCTTTTGAGCATGCACACATGTGACTCACTATTGAATATCTCAAATCCTTCAGGATACTCAATGTACACCTCTTCCTCAATGATCCCATTAAGGAACGCAGTATTCACATCCATCTGATGAATGTGCCAACCCATTTGCGCTGAGAGAGTAAGGATGGTCCGTATGGAAGATTACCGTGCGACAGGTGCAAAGCTTTATTCATAGTCAATCCCCTCAATCTGTGAGCAGCCCTGAGAAAAAAATATTGCCTTATACTTCTCAATGCTCCCATCAGTAGCTTGCTTTACCTTGTAGATCCATCTTGATCCTACAACTGATTTTCCCACCGGCCTTGGAACAATCTCCCAACCACTAATCTGACAATGGAGTCATACTCCTCCACCATGGCATCTACCCATGTGGGCTCCTGCAATGCTTCTTCAAAAGAATATGTATTTTTCACAATACACTTGCTCATAAGAGTCATGTATCCAGTATATCAGTCAGGTGGTTGTCTCTATCTGCGCTGTGATGTAGGAAATCCTACATTCTGTGCCACATCCACCTTCAGTCTCTCATCTTCTGTGGTACGCTTCCTACCTTGTCTGATGTTTGGTTCTGCATGAGTGGACTCCTCCACTCCATGAATATCCTCCTGTGGCTGATCCACATCCAGAGGCTCATCTTTGGGAATAAGAGGTTCCTCCTCCGCATGCAAGTGTAGCTCCCTCTCAAGCGACAACTGCATGGATTTCACCTCATTGAATTTTATATCCCATCACATAATATTCATCTGAATGTTTAGAAAATACACACGATAGTTATGGGGTGTTTCTTTGTACCCCACAAATATTCCAACTTCTACAGTCAGCTCCAACTTCTTCCTGGCATCCTTCGTCACATGATGTAAATAGGTGAGCCAAAAATATTCAAACGAGAAATATCAGGCTTCTTACCAGTAAAAGCTTCCTCTAGTGTACTCATGCCAGGTACTCTATGAGGATAACAGTTTTTCACATAAACCGCAGTGTTGCATGCTTCCACCCACAAGTGCATCGGTAGGCCCTCGTCATGCAGTATCACTTGTGCAACACCCATTATTGTTCTGTTCTTTCTCTCCATGACCCCATTCTGCTGTGGGTTATGAGGCGCCATGAGTTCTCTTCAAATTCCTTCTTTGCTACAGAAGTCTTTGAATTTTCCTGAGATGTATTCACCACCATTATCGCTCCATAGAGCTTTCACCTACTTCCCCGACTCCTTCTCCACCAATGCCTTGAACTCACAGAACTTTGAGAACGTTTCGCTCTTCTTCTGCATGAAGAAGATCCAACATCTACAAGAAAATTCATCAATTGTGTTTCGTTGTTGAAGCAACCAATAATGGTCCACACACGTCTGTGTGAATTCTCTCCAAGATCATTGAAGCACAATTCTCCTTATCATGAAAGGTGGTCTTCACAAAATTACCCATTGTACATCCTTTGCACTAATATGACTGCGCAAGAGTATCCTTGGGAAGTCCAGTAGAAATTTGCTACAAAATTTTCAAAGCGCCATGGTGAATATGGCCCAATCTATGCCATAAGTCACCCTCATCCCGACTCACCACTTCTTCTGCTTTTCCCACCATTGAAGTGCAACCATCCACCTCTATCTTGTAGGGATTCTTAACTCAAACCCCTATCTTCTTGGTTTGACTCGTTGTTTTATGTTGAAGGAAAGCTTTTCCCTCACTTGAAACAACATCATAACCCTGTTTTCTAGCATTGCAACCGAGACCAAGTTCTTCTTCAGACCTGGAACATGCATGACATTATTCAACAAGAATGGATTACCAGAATCCCTCTCAAAGGTAATGGTACCAATGCTTGTCTTACTGTACCGACCATCATCTCCCATATCTATATGCATCTGGAGGTCCTTCTCCTCAAAGTCAGTAAACAACTCTTTGTCTCCCGTCATATGGAAAGACGCACCATTGTCAAGATACCACACCAATCCCATGCAGCTTGAAACCAAGCATGCAATCAAAGAAAAATATAGCTCAAATTGGGAGGCTAAGGCCTCTCCTGCTGCAGATCCAACAACCTGCTTATTCTTCTTCTTCTGTGGATAGTTAGTGGCGAAATGTCCATGCTCGTGATAGTGAAAACACTTCACTTTGGACAAGTCCTACTTCTTGCCTTTCGCACTGGATTTAGAAGGATTTTTCTTCCCCTCCCCTTTCCTTGCATTGGCAGCCAAAGTGAAATTCTCTTCATCTTCATTCTTCGATGAAGATCCATCCCTGGTACCCTGCCTTATCTCCTCCTGCATAAGATCCGACCAAAGTCGCTCCCATCTTGGCAGTTTCTCCTGTCCATTGATAGAGTCTTTGTAGCTATGCCAAATATTTGGAAGCCCAAAGAGAGCCAAGCTCACCAAGTCTTCTTCATCAACAATAACCCCCACACTTCCCAGCTCATCCTTGTAGTGGACAAACTTCGTGAGGTATTTTGGAATACTATCGCCTTTCTCCATTTTTATTTTTCTGAGCTTGTCTTTAAGCGCCAACTTCCTCTAGTCACTTTTTCTTTGGAACAAGTTTGTCAAAGCCTTCCACATTAAGAATGGAGTGGCTTTCCCATGAAGGCTAGACACAATGTGGTCCTTCACACCTTCCAACAGAATCCTCCTTATATTTACAGTCTTCTTTTACCATGCATCAAGTAATGCAGCATCGCTAGATCCCGGCTTAGGAACATCACTATTGATGAACTCCTTTAGCTCATTATCCTCTAGCACCGCCTCCATCCCATCCTTCCAGGCTATGTAATTCAAGCTCCCATAAAGGGCATACTCCAATATCAACCCGTTGAAAGACATTTCAATGTATACTCGATTTCTGCACCAAGAATCTTCTGTAGCAAATTCGAACTTTCCACTAGCACAAACTCACTTCACAATTGCAATATTCAATCAACAATTATCCGATACCATGTAAAAATTATATGCACTAAGCATGCATATGTCCAATATCCACCTGATCTCACACTATTTAACTTTATGCAAGATATTGAATCTATTCCACTTGTTAATCTTTTGCAGAAAAAATAATTGCACACGCATGTGAAGCATAGACAAAAATTATTAATTACACATAACATAGTTTTTAACCGGGAAAGCCTGAAGTTGAAAACCCAAACTATATATTATGTAACATGGAGATCATATGACAATATCATACAAACATACAAAGCTTATCACAAGCTCTCAGTGCATTACAATCGTCATACACTATAGAGGCCTAATATTATAAATCCATGCATCGATCCTTGCCACCTGCTAGCCTGCCTCCACTGCGCAATATATGCTGAATAATAGCTCTGAATGAATTTGAATTACTCTTGGATGGACTACGCAATCCTCATTGGCATCTCCACTGTGTGTTGGATGCAATCAATGCATCACTAATAGTCACTACAGATAGTCTATCTTCCCCCTTCACCTATCTCTCCACTGGTCTCCACTGAAAGTTCCATGCACTGTAGTTAACTAATTTATTGTTCAGTTGATTAATGACTTATTATTTGTGAATTAATTAAATAATTAATTTGCTCCACTCTCACTAGTGTATCAATCAGTTAGACTAGATACAACTAGCTCAACTGAGTCTAACTGAGTTAAACAAAATACAAATCCATAACTACTTCTTCCAACTGTGTTATAACTCTTCCACTTGAGTTCTAACTGAGTCCTTCATGCAATAGCTCCAGTAAACCCTTAGGAATAGTTTAATTCCTTCTGTCAGCTGTTGTGCCACATCTGTGCACTAAACTGAAGTGCTCCAAGAGAATAAGTTGTTGTTTAGAGTTCGATTATTATTAAGAGCTAATAATAATCGACATGCATCTATTTTTAGATTCACGATGTATAAATAGACTTCGCCCAATATTCTAAAAACAAAATTCCATCTATTTTTCCAACTTTATCAACCATCCAAAAATAGCATCTTGAAACTTCTAAAATATGATCGACATGTCTAAAAATAGTCTTGTGCCAAAAATAGCCTGCAAGCCCACTTGGTGAAGGCGACTCTTTTCACTAAGCTCATCATCTTGTTGAATCTCAACACTTTTCACCTATGTTGGTTGTATAAATTATTGAAAAAAAGAGATAATCCTCAAGTCTCCATTTCTATAAGCTTCTAGGATTTTTTGTAACCATTTACCTCAGATAGAACATTTGTGTAATATTCCCAATTTTTGCAGTTCATGGGAATATTTCATTTTATTATCAGTTTGCTTTATTCATGAATAAAAGTATGTGAAGGAGGTTTATTAAAGTCATAAGTTGAGAATAAATACATGCCCAATGTGAAAGAGGACAAATCTAAGCTATTATATTAAACGCCCCTAAGTCAAAAAAGGGGAAATTCATTTGAATGGGTCAAACTTGGCCCCACCTACAGCACTGTTTGGAGGAAAGCTTATCCATCAAGCACAACATACTTCTAGAAGAGGACCTCTTGTGTGAAAGAGGATAACTTGAAGAAGGGGGCTTAGGGTTTTGGTAAGCCCTCATGTTATAAAAAGAAGGAGAGGCAGCAAGCAAAGGTTGTTGAAGAATTTTGAGAAGTTACTACAACAACTCAAGTCTCTTGGCTGTTTAGCCTAAGGGAAGAGGATTTCCTGTTTATGAATCCTCTCTCCTTCCATGGAGTAGCTCTTTGGAGGGGATTGTGATGCATCTCTCCACTATTTGGAATTATGGCCAAGCTTCATCTCTATAGCAGCGATGGTCCTGTTGAGGGTTTTGCAGCTGCTTGTGAGTTGCAGTAAGTGGGGGAACTAGATCTGTAAGATCTAGTTGTTTAGAGGAGATTTCTCTCAAGGAGGGTGTCTTGTTACCACCCGGAAGAGGTTCTTACTCTCATTTCACTTTCATTCTTCTCTGTTGTATCAGTTCATTCCAGCTACTACAGAGTCTCTTCCATAAACTGAATTATTTTCATGTACATGTTTCACTACTGTTTGTATCTCTTATTGTACTTGCTATCTGGTGATTGAGACTTGCCTCTCCCTTTGAGATTTGTAAAGTAGCTTGCTTATCTATTCATGTTCAGATCTGATATGTAATGTAATTAAAGCCATCTTCATAAATCTCTGAATTTTTCTGCAGTTCAGTGTATTAAAATCTAGATCTACACTTTGTTATGCAATATTTTGATAAAACCCCAAGGGGATCTTGTTATGAAAGCTGAGTAGTTTCCAAATATGGTATGGATATTATGTTTCAGCCATTTATCAGTTTTATATCTGAGTTTTAACCTAAAGTAACTGAAGCTCCTCATATAGGATTTTTTCAAGTCTTTCTGCAGCTTTTCCATGTGTTTCAGCTATAATTTCTAAAGGATTCTTACTCTTGCCTCATGTAAATTGTAATGCTTCTACAAGGGAAATTAATTATGGATCTTATTTATTGCTTCCATATGGTAATATTATTTTTATAGCTTATTTTTAGTGACTTCCAGTAGAAACTGTGCAATTCTTGTAGGAGGGTTTCTCTATTAATTCAACCCTCTCCTTTAGCTGATTTTCAGCTAGTGTTGATTGTCGTAGATCTGTTTAAGCCCTCTAAACTCATTTTTTTTTGTTGAAAATATCCATGGGGGTCCCACAGAGCCTAAAATAAGGGAAACCAGCCTTGTTATACGTTATTTTTACACTATCTTGCTTATACGGCGTCCCCCTTGAGCCTATTGCAGATTTTCCTGAGAGTGGAATTTCCCGCTTCTTCCTTGTCTGGATTTTTCTTCTCTTTTGGATCCATTTTTTAGATATATAGATCTAAGGTTCCTAAGAGTATTAAAATATAACAGGATTGTGTCATTCCTACACTTTCTATGTTTCACGAATCTTCTGTAGACAGAGTCTAAAACTAGCTAGGAAGCCTATGGTTTTCATCCTCTCCTTAGAGGTGATATAACCGGTAAATGCCCTACCAGTATATCTCTGGATTAGAATTTTTTGGTGTGTTTTCCATACTAATATTATCCCATAGTGGAATATCTTAATATATTCCCTATTGAGCCTATTTTTCCGCATTTGGAATAATACAGTGGTATCAAAGCATGATCTCTGGCACAGCCTGTGAGATCAAGTTACCAGTGAATTAAAGAGTAGAAGTAGAGAATAGCTGGATGGTGCAGATGATATCATTATCATCATTTTTAAAATCTAAGAAGGGCCTCTCCCAAGAGGTAAATCAGAAGAGAGAAAGAAGAAGCACTGAGACTCCTAGAGGGTTTCGAGAAGAAGCAAGTTGCAGTAAGAGCTGCATGAGATTTCAAGGAGAAGAAGGAAGCCCTAGCACTTCCTATCAACAAAGTAGAAGACCGGAGGATCCTAGATCTCCTCATAGATCCATTATGCCCACTTTCCTTGAAGAAGGTGAGAGGTATAAAAATGAAGAAAAGAGATGCAAAGAAAATCCTAAAGGGTTTCAAGATGAAGAGGAAGAACTATACACTTCACGTTATCAGAAGGTAGAGAGAATGATTGAAGAAGAGATCTGATTGCTTATTTTTCAAGCATTGAAGAATATTGAAGAAAATCTCAAGGAGTTTGAGGAGAGGAGGAAAAGAAGAGCTACAAAGGGACATCTCCCAAGGAAATCAAGGTGAATGCCAAATCTTGTCACTTTGGGCAAGAGATCTCCATTTTCACTACCTGCTGCTAAGGAGCTTGCATCTAGAGAAGAGGCACTTGCATATTTTCAAGGTAGTCTTGAGTCCTTATCATATGGGATCCCATGCATGAAACAGGAGATGCATGATGATGATAAGAAAGATTCCAGCACTGGTATACTTGAATAAAGGAGGCCATCATTCTTACTAGCAGTTGGAGGCATCATTGATCTGGATGGAGGAATTCTTGTGTTCTGCCAAGAGATTCCCACATATCAATTGATCCAAGGTATGCATGATATTTCAGCACATATTATCTCAAGATCCATGCATAGCCAAGGGTTATATCAAAGTGTTGATTTGAAGCAAAGGTATATCACAGCGTTGTCACATAGTAGCTGTGACAAAGAGGCTTCATCATTCTTGGAGCATGTTGGAGGTTCTGCAGATCCGAAGCTTCACTGGTTTTGGAAGACCATACATGAGAAGAAGGTCTCACTAAGATATCACAACAGAGATGCATTTCAGTATTCCATGAAATGAAAAGTTCTTCAGTAGGTTAAAAGAGATGGTATTTTGCAAATGGAGAATGCCATGATTTTGCAGCACATCACTCAACTTCCATATTTGAGTGAGTGAATGAGGATGGTGAGCAAGTGGTCACATGATCACTTGCAGAAATATATGGACCAGCAAGCTTGGTTACGCTGGTTGCCTTGGGGAGACTCCTATCACTCTCCAAAGGTACCTATTTTTTTTATCTATGCCTTGAAGAGTAGTTATGAAATGTATAAGGAGGCATGGCAACACTAGTTGCTTTGGGGTAAGCATGATATCTACCCCACAGATTATCATTCTCTTATCTCATGCTTGGTACACCATTAGTAGATTCTATGAAGAGGAAGCATGGATGATGTGATTTTTAGAAGGAGAGTTGGACATCACATGTTAAATCTTATGTCCATGTATTCAACTATGCTTGGAGTATGTCTCATATGTCCCCATGCATTTCTGTTGGAGGTACATTTCATGCATGAACTTTGGCTTGGGAGGAGGGATGACTCCCACATGATGTGGTATGAGGAGCTTGATTGTACTATGTTGATAAGGCATTCTACATGTTCATCATTGCGTTGTTTCTCCAAGATCCACATGTTGATGAGGAAAGAAGGGTGCAAAGTCCTTGTTGCTATGGATGCTTTTGGGTGAGTATGGTTGCTACCCAATAGCTCATTATTTTCTGAATCATGCCTTGAATTTCAGTGTTATGTTGCAGCAAGAGAAGGCATGTACAATTTTGTTTCACTTTAGAAAGTATGGACACCACATGACATCTCCTATGTCTATGTGTTTTGCATGGCGAAAAATTTGGCATAACTATCTCAAAATGTGCATTGATGATGGTACTTTGTATTGGGCTGATGTGGAATATCATATGTCCATTAGCATGGTTTGGTTTCATGATGCACATGAGGAGGAAAGAGGGCAGCAAGATCACTTTTTTCTTTGGTGCTTCGAATGAGTATGGTGACCACCCCATGGCTCATAATTTTATGATTCATACCTTATGTATCCAAGAAAAATTGCAGCAAAGGAAGGCATGCACATCATATTTTTGGAATCATGGCTTGACCATCTTACATGGAGAAGGTGGAGGATGGAAGCAAAGGGCCTTGCTCTGGTGGTTGATTTTGGGAGAATATGGTTTGACATATTTTGTTTACCCATATTAATCCTTTCCTTCTTCCTTTCACAATGCTGAAATGATGGAGTTTGGATCCAATAAGGCCAACAGGGCTAAGAATGGAGGCATAGTAATGCTTATTTAAGTCCAAAAACATGGGATGGAGGAATTTTTTGCATGATGAAGCTTTAATTTATGGGAGGAGCTACCTTAATTTATGTCCCTCATGTGTTTGTGATGGTGTTGGACATCATGTATTTGTCATCTTGTACTTCATGGTAAGAAGAGGACATCTAACCTCATAGTTGGAAGTCATCTCATGCATTGGTAGAAGACATATTTGGAACCAAACATAAATAACTTATTGCAGCAAATGAAATAAGCCTTCCTTATGTGGATTCCATTTGGAGGGGATAGGTGGCTTGCATCTACAATAAGAGTTACTTGAGGGCAAGCAACATTTTGCTGGGGGAGACTATAATATTCCCAATTTTTGCAGATCATGGGAATATTGCATTTTATTATCACTTTGCTTTATTCATGAATAAAATTATGTGAAGGAGATTTATTAAACTCCTAAGTTGAGAATAAATACATGCCAAATGTGAAAGAGGAAAAATCTGGGCTATTATATTAAACACCCCTACGTGTGAAAAGGGGAAATTAAATTGAATGGGTCAAACTTGGCCCCACCTACAGCGCAATTTGGAGGGAAGCTTATCCATCAAGCACAACGTACTTCTAGAAGAGGATCTATTGTGTGAAAGAGGATAAGTTTAACAAGGTGATTTAGGGTTTTGGTAAGCCCTCATGTTATAAAAATAAGGAGAGGCAACAAGCAAAGGTTGTTGAAGAATTTTGAGAAGTTGCTGTAGCAACTCAAGTCTCTTGGCAATTTAGCCTAAGGGAAGAGGATTTCCTGTTTAGGAATCCTCTCTCCTTCCATGGAGTAGATGTTTGGAGGGGATTGTGATGCATATCTCCAATATCCGGCATTATGGCCAAGCTTCATCTCTATAACAACGTTGTTCCTGTTGAGGGTTTTGCAGCTGCTTGTGAGTTGCAGCAAGTGGGGGAACTAGATCTGCAAGATCTAGTTGTTTAGAGGAGGTTTCTCTCAGAGAGGGTGTCTTGTGACCACCCAGAAGAGGATATTACTCTCATTTCACTTTCAGATCTGTAATTCTTATCTTTTGTATCAGTTCATTCCATCTACTGCGTAGTCTCTTCCATAAACTGCGTTATTTTCATGTACATGTTTCACTACTGTTTATATCTCTTATTATACTTTCTCTCTAGTGATTGAGACTTGCCTCTCCCTTTGAGATTTGTAAAGTAGCTTGCTGATATTCATGTTCAGATCTGATATGTAATGTAATGAAATCCATCCTCAGAAATCTCTAATTTTTTCTGCAGTTCAGTGTATTAAAAGTTAGATCTACACTTTGTTATGCAATATTTTGATAAAACCCCAACGAGATCTTGTTAACAAGGCCAAGTAGTTTCTAGATCTGGTATGGATCTGATGTTTTACCATTTATCATTTTTAGATCTGATTTTTAACCTATATCAGCTAAATCTCCTCATATAGGACACTGTCAAGTCTTTCTGCAACTTTTCCATGTGTTTGAGCTATAATTTTTGAAGGATTCTTGCTCTTGCTTCATGTAAATTCTAATGCTTCTACAAGGGAACTTCATTATGGGTCTGATTTATTTCTGCCATATGGTAATATGAGTTTTATGGCTGATTTATAGTGACTTCCAGTAGAAAATACACAATTCCTGTAGGAGGGTTTCTCTATTAATTCAACCCTCTTCTTTAGCTGATTTTCAGCTAGTGTTGATTGTGGGATATTTGTTTAAGCCCTTTAAAATCATTTTTTTGTGCTGAAACTCTGCATGGAGGTCCCACACAACCTAAAATAAGGGAACCCAGCCCTTTTTTGCATTATTTTTACACTGGATTTCTTATACAGAGTCCCCCTTGAGCCTATTGCAGATTTTCCTGAGAGTGGAATTTCCAGTTTCTTCTTTGTTTGGTTTTTGCTTCTCTTTTGAATCCATTGTTTAGATCTATAGATCTAAGGTTCCTAAGAGTAGTAAAATCTAAGAGGAGTGTTTCATTCCTACACTTGTTGTGTCTCACCAATCTTCTCTAGACAGAGTCTGGAACGGGCGAGGAAGCCTCTAGTTTTCATCCTCTCCTTAGAGGCGATATAACCAATAAATGACCTACCATTCTATCTCTGGTCTAGAATTTGCTGGTGTGTTTTCCATACTACTGTGATCCCATAGTGGAATATCTTAAGATATTCCCTACTGAGCCTATTTTTCCCCATTTGGAATATTACAATTTGAATCCTATCCTATTCTTCTTTGGATTTTCCATCCTTTATCCTTTGATTCCATCCTCCCATCAAAGGTGGATCTAAAACCCTATATTGATAATTGGATAAGAACTCCCAACTTACCCCACTCCTCTATATATTTACAACATTCCATATGCAAGAGGTTTCCTTTCTAAGAGTGATTCTACCCTTATGTTGTTGTTTGAAAGACATCATTTCATGCATTTAGGGTGATTGCAAGTGGACTTTGTGAAAAATAAAGGACAATTCAGCCCGGAGGAGCTCTTTTACAAGATCAATACCTATTTATCATTTTAAGTGCTTCAATTCATATTAATACAGATATTTCTATGTTTTCCTATATATGATGTCATTATTTCATGTATTTCAATGCCATGTTGATGTACTGAATAAAGTATTTAGATGATTTTGAATAGATCTTGTAATTTATTGGCTTTTGTTGTCTGATTGTGCAAGTTCTGATTTTGTCAATTAGAGCTGCGATTGGAGCATTCAAACTAAATAAGGAGCGTAGAATGTGACGGATTTGAGGTAGGCTTCATCCCATCATCTATTTACTTTAAGGAAAACGTTGGGTTCCTTGTCTCTTTGTTGTTCTAGGTTAGCCACTAGACCTAGGAGAGATACTTATGTCCCCAGCACAATGGAGATATGAAGCACCGACAGGCTGAACTAGTTCAATATTTGCATGAAAAAATAAATAGTTTAGTCTCAAAAACATCAAAAAACACAAAAAAAATTGTTTCAAAAAAATTAAAATTGTGAAAATATTTTAGTTGAAGCACCCTATTTCTCACCCTTAGGAAGCATGAGCTCAGGTTCATCATGAAAATCCATCCCTGCATAAGGATACTCATTGATCATAATGAACTTTCTATGAAACCATCCAAATAAGTTTGGTGGTAAGATGATCATCGATGGACCTGCATGTTGGCACATATGATCTATCCACCTCCTCATCCGTTAGCCCTTGGATCGATAGGCTCAAGTGTAGTATGTTCAAGTTGAAGTAGTGTCACCTTCTCTAGAGAAAAATATATGAAGATTGAACCATAGTTGAATTTATTTAGCTTCACATATCTTGATTTAGTCATATGTTCCTTCATATTGACCAAAAATCCCTCACTCTAGTTGAATATTGTTGGCTCTAAACACTCCACCCCATAGTGCATGTACGATCTACTTGCTACATGAAGTGTTGAGCTGCATGTCAATCTTGTGATAATGAAAATATCATTCTCAGAGGTAACTGGGTTACATCTTTTATAATGATCTTTCCATCCATATTTGGGTGGGCTCGATGTATGTAATAGGTAGTGATATAATATTTCATTGTTTCCCCACCACTTCTCCCACCTATCAGAGAGATGGGGGCACCTCTCATGGATAAAATTTTCAGAAAGTATATATCTTCTGCCTTTTTCTAGAGAATATGTTCCCCAAACCTGAATTCTTGTGTCTGAACATCCCATGAACGAACAATATATTTCAATAATTCCATCTGTTGCCTCATACTAGGAAGCCAGAATAATTTTAGTAATCCACAATTCTTCAATGCATGGATCATAGCATGATCATTTTCCGCATTTAAATTGTTTTCCTCAAGTTCTCTTTCTCTCCACATGATTTCCATTTTTTGCTAATGGACACCTAAAAAATCAAAAAGAGATTCTTTAGGCAAATTTTCATGCAAAACACTTAACAAATTTTGAGGAAAAATTGATAAGAAACCTAGAGTTTTGTGCCCAATGCACCCTAGTAGTGCATGAACGAGCATTGAACCTCTCTCAAAAGTGTTAGTCTACTTAGGTGCAATGCATATTTGAATTCTCTAGTGGTGTGTTGGTCCTAGGGCGTGTTTTTGGAATCCTAGGAACTCAAAACCTCATAAAAATTGCATGAAATCATAAAATTGGACCATGAAAATAAAGAGAAGGGTTTTACCTCCTACCTAGAAGCGAAGGTACTCGAAATGTTTCATGGGGTTGGCCGCAATCAGCTACAAAAGATCGAGGGAAAAAGTTCTCATAATTCTCATTGTTGAAGGTAAATGTGAGATGGTAAAAACGAATAGTCATTTCGAGTATTTATGGTCATTTCTTGCATTGTTTTATTCATATTTAATATTAATATGATATGATTCATTTTTATTATGAAACATGTATGGTTAATCCTTTTGTGATGTTTTGAGCAGGTTGACAACTGTTAATTATTTTTTATCATACTTTAAACATGTTCTTTTGACCAAAGAGTATAATTTTATCTCTTTTTCGGGCTATGTAAGCCTATGAAAAAGGAACCCCTTGGAGTCCTCTTTCAGCTCTTTTAAATCTCCCAAAATATGAAAATATTTTCTTTTCAAACTCATTAAAGTAAACGAAAAGACGTTTACTCAGTATAAGTTTAACCCTTTTCGGGACTGAGATAAACCATTTACAAAAAATGAATACCTTTGAAAAGCATGGCTAAGAGGTTATCTTGAGTATTATTTTCTACCTTTTTGGACTTTAGAGACTATCTACGAAAAGGTACCCATTGAGTTTTCTTTTCCGCCTCTTTTTCAAAATCTCTAAACATGAAAAGATGTTGAGTTTTGTGATAACCCTAGTTAAAAATCCATGTAAAAATATATAAGACCATGGTGATGGGACACATATTCCAAGTTGAATGTTGGGAAAAACATCCTAGTGGGTGTTCATTTTGGTTAATATGGCTAAGAAAAATTTGCAAAGTCAAGGGCAAAGGCTTTGGGAAGGCATGATGCATTAATTGGCATTTTATATATGAAAATAAAGGAAAATAGGAGAAAAGGTAGCTAAAAGGTCATAGGTTTCATGTGAGGAGGAAAATGAAGGAAAATAATGGAAAATGAAGAAAATAGAGGTCTCAATTATAAAAAAGCTTATGAGGATCAGTTGGTAAGATTTTGTTAGTGCATTTTTGGATCTCTCTCATTATTCTCTCTTTCTCTGTCATACTCTTGGACAATTAGAGTCTTCTTGGAGCACTCTTGGAGACTGTAGATACTTGGTGATTTTGAGAAACAAGGAAAAGGAAGAGCAGGGAAGTGAAATCACACATTGGGATCAACAACTGTAATGAGATTTGATTGCAGGTATTGAGTTGCATGTATCGTTTCTCACTAGTTTTGGCCTACATGGTATATGCATGTGGATTTTCCTATCCTTTCCATTTCCTTGATAGCCATGGTGTTGTCGGTTTATGTCCATTGTTTTTTTTGGTTGGTTCTCATGATCCTTTATTTTTTGGGTTGAGTTATTAGTTCTTGGAGCCTTGGCTGGAAAAAACACTTTGGGGCCCTGGAGAAGCTTGGATAGAGACCAATCTATGATGGTTGTGATGTCCAATAGTGAGGTGGAATCATTGGTTGAGGGTTGAGGTGGTTTAGCCTCTAGAAAGCCTCAATTGGTTATGATTGATGTGTCTTATGAGATCCCACATTCAGTCTTCCCACATTAAGGTGGGCGACATCTCCCCATTTTCTCTAAAGGATCAGAGCAACCCGAATCCTCACATGCCAATCATAATGAAAGCACTGCTCATATCCTTCATAGCTCAAGTGTACCATATACCCATGAGAGAGAACCATCTCTACACACTGCCATGTCTGGTGGCCTGACGATGCCACCTCCTCCGACCATCTCCTGCCAACATAGGCTAATCACCCTGTGACTCCATGCATGGTCGTTATGTTGAGATAGCTCCAGAAAAGGGTGTACCATTTTGTCGAACCATCCTATCACTATTAATTTCTAGGGCTCTTATAGAGATTTGGAAAAGTGTGTGCACCCAAACATCAAAGCCATCACAAAATGACTACCATCACGTACTCACTCTATCATATGATGGTAAATCCCACCTGGATCCCAACAGTAATCTGGCCCTCATGTCCCTATGGTAATCCATGGACTCTATTGAAATGTGGCCATGGATGTATCCAACTGCCTAGCCTGCTCCATGGTGTACCGGCTTAGTACCTCTCGCAATCCAACCTAGAGAAAAGAATCAAATGCAAGAATTCCTGCACATAAAATAGTCCCTCCATCGTGCAAGCGTTGCACCCTATTGATGTATGCCTGAAGGGGGGTGCTCTGACAGTAAAATGTGCGCTATAATTGCACCATTATGGAATCTAACCATTCCCCAATGTGGACCAACTTTGCTTTTGATTCAACACAAACCACTCTCATGCCCTCTAGCTCCTCATTCTGACGTAGGATAGCCTCTTAGACTAATCATTGGCCTTCACCTTCAAAGCTAAAAGGTCGACCCGAAACTGATGGAACTGATGTGTGCGACCATTGTTAAATACCTCTGTATCTCCTACTGCCTCCTCAAGGAATAGCCCAAAGGATGGTTGCACACCCTCATCCATAGATACTCCAATACACAAGGCATGCTCACTAGTCACCTGTATGTGATTGTCATCTGACAATTCTGCCATAAACCTAGAGGCCTCGGTACCTATCGACTCCTAAAAAATGGTGGAGTTGTCTCCCAACACCTCATCGAACTCTGATACAATGTTATCATTAGAAAAATTGGTCACAACCTTAGATACCCCATCAATGGATACCTCAAGAATGAGTGGTGACTCATCAATGAGTGTATGGTCAGTTGTCTCCTCCCAAGTCTTTGTCATACTCTTTGATGACCCACCAAAATTAAGTAGACAAAGTCTACCCATAGTACGCTATAGGTCATTACCATGTGTGTACCCTCTTCCTCTGTTGTAGCTATGACATATTTTGTTTTCCTTAACCTGGAAAAATTCCTGGAAAGTCAGATGTTCTTTGAATCTTTGAGACTGAGATTCATATTCCAGAAATTAATCACTCAGAGCCTCCTTCTCTTGTGGTCCTCCAGCCCCATTTCCTACTGCTAGGAAGGTAGACATAGTGGAGCGCTATGAATATTTTTTCATTGCCATTTTCTCATGCCAATGATGTGAGTACCATACTTTCTCCATTTTTCAACCCTCTTGGGGTTTCCCTTCATCTCTCTACTCTCATCTCCTTGATCTCTCTCACAATATCCTGCATAGTTCTGAGGAGTATATTGTCAAACTCCTTCCCATAACCTTCTTCTACCATTGGAGACTCCCTTTATCCTCCTCCGATGGCCGAATTTGAATTCTAAAATATGTTGAATCAAATATTGCAATTGAAAGAGTTTAAAAAATGGCCACCATAACAAATCTAAGAAAATTGTCTTCATAGAACCCTTTGATTCGTTGAATTCAAAAATAATTTGGAGAAACAGACCATTGAGAAATAGAACTGGTCTGTTCTACACAAAACCCATGTCTCATATTTTTTAGATTCATATTTTTTTTTCCTGAAACAACTAACGCAAAATCATCACGTTTTATCTCAACGAATTTCTGCGCTTTTTGTTTTTGTATCTCTCAGAGAACCTTCCATTTCTCTCAAGCCAGACTGAATTTTGAAAAATACTCTCAAAGAAACATAATTTCTCTATTATGCACAAAACCCATGTCTCAAATTTTCAATATTCATCTTCATTTGCTCGAAACATATAATGAAAAATAGTCTCTTTTTATTCCACTGGATTTCTGTGTTCTGAGATTTTGTATCTCCTTGTCTAGTGCGTAATGTATTCTCTATCTTCGGGTGTCATATATCGGTTGTTCCATAGGCTGAGCCAAGTCTATGAGATATGATACCATTTTAATATTCCAAACTAGGAAAAATAATAATATTGAACATAAATATGGAAATTACAGTAAATATCAATACATCAATACATGAGCATACGATTGAGCCATTTTATTGTAGATAAATGTTGAGCTCCAAAAAAAATGTTCTTTCTTCCACCACATTCCACTCCATTTTTTTTGAACATTATTAATCCCAGGCTCAAATGATCAATGAAATTAGTTAAAATTTCTTTAAGAATGAATATTATGACTAACTTGCTATGTTTTTATGATTTTGTCATTGTAGTACTTTTTGAACTGAAACTAGCTATAGAATGCAGACATTCTGTAGCTAGTTACCAATTCTACAGGCATCTTCATGTTTAAGCAGGTTCCAGATGTCCTCTCAGGGAAACCCACACATGGTCATATTCCACGTCATGCCCTCAGCATTTTTTTCTCTCCATGAAGATCGAACAGAATTCTGTACGTGGTTATGCACACGGGAACTCAAAATAGGAGATAGACTCCTAATAGGACAAGGACAGTCCAGATGTCCTTTGTCATATTACGATGCCACCTTTAGAGTTCTAGTTCGATTTTAATATAGAAAGACAGTAATCCCTGTATTATCTCAAGTTCTGTTATGTAAATTTTCCATAAATGTAGCTCGGGAAACCGAGAGACAAGGTTAGATTTTTGTTAGATTTTATGGTTGACTGCTAGATCTTTGAAGTTCGAGAATACTTTGTTTTAAAGTGATTCCTCTTTAATGAAAGAAGCAACATTTCCTTGAACGTGTTGAGTCAATCTTGAACTAGATTTCGTGCTACTCTGGTGGTAGAGGGCCCCTGCCTCCTTAGCGGCCTTGTTTATACAGTAGATAAGTATTTTAGTCTTGTTTTTATTTGTAGTTTAGGCAAGTTCTTGAAGTTCATGTTCATACTTGTTTTCGTTAATTATCACAGTTGGACTTACTCTAATAAGCTCTTCCAAAACATCATTATGATGAATAAGGCATAGCTGTGCTATTGTAGGTTTTTATTGCATTTTATTTCGTTAATTATCACAGTTGGACTTACTCTAATAAGCTCTTCCAAAATATCATTATGATGAATAAGACATAACTATGGTATTGTATGTTTTAGTTGCTAGTTTACACTAAGTGGCATAGCCAATCTTACTCTTACAAAGCTCTTCCAAAATATCATAACAATGAGTAAGAATTAGTTGTGGTGTCTTAGATTTTAGTTGTATTTGCTTTCAGTCTTTTGTTTACGTTCAATTTCTTGGAATAATACATCCACACTTGTTCTCACAAACTCTTCCAAAATATCATTCATACTAAACGAGATGGGCTGTAGAATTCCTTAGGTTAGTTGCATGTTAACTTAGTTATAGCACTCCAGAGGTAGAATGCATGTGATTTGGCTCTGTCATTTCATTTCTAGTTTGATAATGGCTTTTCAGTCTAACATTGTTCACTGTACTTCAAATAGACTAGTGGCACTCTAGTTTAGTTTTAGCTCTTTGTATTAATAATTGTTGTGTAGATTAATCCGTCTTGCGGACAAGACCGATCTCTTTAGTACAAAAGGTAACTAGCAACAAACAACCAATTATACTAATCTCTCTCTAAGCATATAAGATTCATAAAAACACTATATAGGTGTAAGGCCTACCTTATGTCCAACGCTTGCTTGATTTCGTTGAAGTCCTTCCCGTGCACTGAAAGAACGTTCCTCATGAATCTACAGTCACAAACAAGCAAAAAGATTAAGCAGCACCTGTATAGACATTATTATAAATCATACTTATCATAATGATCAAGGAATTTATGAAATAAACCATGAATAGACAGTTTAATGAGAGAAATGAGTATATTTGTATTAACTTCAAATATAGAAAACCTTTACAACCTGTGCCTTGATGTTGTGCAGGTCCTCCTGGGGTCCGAAGCAGGAATCTCTTCTAATTTGACAAGCATTGCACTCTTTGAACCAAGACAAATAGAGATGAGTGATTTAACCTCACAGAAAGTCTTAGTTAACTAAGTCTGAATCTCAACAACATTTAACTTCAAATCTCATAAGCTTGAACTCCCTTTGAGGCTACCCAAGGCCTCTTTTTATAGTGAAAGAGAGGAGGTTTCTAGTTCCAAATATGAAGGGATAGATTCCTCCTTCAAAGGGATAAGCTCCTTACATCAAGGGGTTAGCTCCATTAAGTGAGGGATGCATGAACCTCTTCAAAGCGTATCCATTCACGAAAATTCCCATCCAGAAACTTCTAGAATTCATCTGGAATTCATCTTTTTATCTTTACTTTCTCGCCTTTTTATGTTTTACAGGGGTCCGCACCCATTACACAAAGAACGTGCGGTATGGTTCCGCAGGCAAGCTGAGATTTAGGTGCGGGACCGCAGGGAATGCATAGAGAAAGTGCGATACCAATTCTTAGGGGATTTTAGGGATTTTCTTCTGATTTTGAAGCTTGATATGAGGAGCTGGTATATTAGACTTGCAAAAGGAGGAAGTATGAGTAATAATGAGCTCATACGGTCAGCAGAATGTCAAGGTGACAGTTTTCAGTGTAACAAATTGCCCCCTAAAGTGAAAAGTCTGTAATAGATGAAGCTGTAGTCTGTCATATATGAAGAGTGCAGTACTTTATCATTTCAAAGATCATCCTGTGGACACCCCAGTCGGTACCTGTAAAAACATTCAATGCAAAATATATACATGTATGTGTCATCACTGAGGTAGGCATTCCCATACTCAGATAAAAACTAACTATAAACTAACTGAAATCGTTCTGATACAGGAATGATTTTGAATACATCATAGTACAGATATATGTAGACATAGTATGGACGCAGCCATCTGTTTATCAATAGTCTACTGTATAGATGAAAACAAAATTCCTCACAGCCTGGATGGTGGAAACTAGATCCAGGGTCTTGATTTCCGCATCTCGAACCAGTACGATTCTATCCATGTGAATGAATGTGTCGAAGTCGAACATGGTAGAAACCACTTGATTACGAGTCAATGATGTGAACTGTTAACAAGTGTGAGAGAAACCACCAGTAATGTCAATGGCTCTCAAAGTACTCAGTACAATCCATGAAATGTGAATGAATGAGATGAAGTCGAACATGTCACGGAATCATTCGATCGAAGGTCAATGATGCAACCTGTCGTCGAAGGCGAGAAACCTGCCATTGAGGCATGCAGATTTCAAGGTACTGAAAATTTCTGGATCAACTTCCTAGATAATGTGCTGATGTCGATAGAAAGTGATCTGTCGTAGGCAAGCCCACAACACGAAATCATAGATCAAGTTTTGAAAATATGTTGGCAAGGACTGACTCAGGGATGGTCAATAATGGATGACAGATATTTTGCAGATGAATGGTTTTATTTGAACTGTTCTCTTGGACACATAACGACACTGCAGATGGCTTGGTGACAATTGACCCAAAGCTAATACCCAGAAACCGGCTGAAAACTTTCAATGTGGTTTGATTAACTGTTAGACAAAGGATTTCCCAACCCAGGTGAATATTAGTGTCGTGTCCAAGAGTGGTTGACTGAGTTTTCGAAGATTTAAAATACAACAAACATGCCCATTTTTCTCTCTTTTCCCCCACCATTTCTGGCAAGTACCTCTTTATTTTTGACAAGCTTGAGGAGGATAACATTTTCTTGGTTATAAGCTCATCCTTCGGATGAGTCCAACTTAGTTTAAAATTCGAACCCTAAGAAGGAGTGGTCGTTCCTGTTGAAAATTAAACAGGTCCTTTACTGTTAAGTTTTAACGAGTCTAGTATAGGAGAAACTCGGTGTTTTTCAGTTTTAGGGAGTCAGAAGAAAAACTTAAGAAAACTCCATGGGTGTTCTTTTTCGTAAATTTAGTCTCTCGAGCCCGAAAAAGGATAAAATAATGCGGGAGAAACTCTATTGACCAAAATTAGTCAACGTATACCTTTTTCGTAAATAGTCCATTTCAGTCCGTAAAAGGGGTAAAGTTATACTAAAGGGACGACTGTTCATTTACTTTAACGAGTTCGAATAGTCAAGTACTCGGCAATATTTTCATATTTAGAGAGTCTAAAAAGGGCTTAAAAGAGGACTCCAAGGTTTCGCTTTTTCGTAAAATTTTTGAAAGAGTCCGAAAAAGTGATAAAATTATGCTCTTTGTTGAAAAACGACCATTTCACTTGAAAAATCCTGTTTCTGCACAAAAACTCAAAACATTACACATACCTGTTTAAGATAAGTAAAAATGCTTTCAAAAATACCCCTTTTTAAAGTGAAAAGTAAATAAATTAAAAATTCATTCATTCGAAAAAACTTATCAAAAGGACTTTTTCTATTTCATTTTTACCGTTCAGTTGCAGAGTGAAAAGTAAAAAGCTTTTGGTTAAAAAGTTCCTGTGAATATTCTGGAAAATTCAACCATTGGAATCGAAAATTGTCAGCCCCAGGTAATCCACGACCTCCTTATCTTGTTTTTCATCCGTTTGAAATTCATTTTTAGGCTTTAGTTTGATTTTTAGGGCAAAAAATGGTTCAAAAATGCGCCCGCGGGGTCCGCAGGTGGGACACAGGTTACCTGCGGACCCAGATTTTTTCTTAACGGGAAAAAATCATGGGTACCGCACCCAGAACTTAGTCCGCGTGTAGAGCTACGCTCTGTTTACAAAGAGCGGGTGTGGTACCCGCGCGGTCACTTTTAAAACATGGTTTTCTCATTTTTCTGCCAAAATTTTTCAAATGAAATCATTCTAACTTGCCTTATTTTATGTTGCAGGATTAACAAGATGCTTATCTGGCGAGAAAGAGAGCATGAGGAAGTAGATGAAGCTGCAATACTTCATTTTCCCACACAAAGGGCATTAAAATCATGTTGCTTATACAAATTCTGGGCCATCTCTGGCATGAGGGCACAAGTGGAACTCTTAACATGGTTGGTAGACAGATGGCATGTGGAGAACTAGTGTTTCTTCATTGGTGGCCACCGGCTCGAAATTGAGCTGGAGGGTATATAATTTTTGACTGGTTTGTCCAAGAGGGGCGAACAAGTATCCTTGTTTGGGACTAGGCCAGGTGGCCAGACTGTCGCTAGTCTTCAACTCGAATTTTGCAATGATCAGGAAAATCCTCGGGACAAACGGATTGACATAAAACATATCATCCGTCCTGAGTTGAAAGTTATAGCATTTACTGTTACCAAACTGTGTGGGAGCGCCGCGCTTCATGTGGCTACTGGTTCCCAAATGCGTGTTGCAGTGGACTGTTTTCGCGGCACCATTTTCAACTGGTGTGAAGCTGTGTTGGCCAATATAAAAGGCCAACTTACCAGAGCAAAAACTGGGAAACTGAAAAACTTTGGATATGGTTCCATTGTCATTTCTTTTGCTCTGGAGAGAATCCCTCAATTAGCTCCACAGAGTATTTCAGTTGATGCTGGTCGACTTCGTCCGCGCTGATGGCCCGTCATGCTATTGAGGGCACTGAGATTGTACGATTCCCTGCTTCATATTTTCATTGGCTGGATCGCCAAGTTTTCATGATAGAGGATTTTCCGTATGCTGGGATAGATTTCCGTGGTGATGGAGAGATGTCTCTCCCTGCAGGGGAACAGTGGGATGCTTCAGGTAAAAACATTTTTCAACGTTTGCTAAGTTCTAATTTTTTTTTTAATTTTTTGATCGTCTTAGAAAACTAATAACCAATTTTTTTTTTTTTTTAATACAGACGTGGGTCCACATCGACCAGCTCATCTCCAACCTTTCGAGAGGAGACAACCAGTTGTGCCCGGACCCTCCCCAGCAGGCCAATCAGTAGAGATTTTGACTGATTTGGAGCATCATCTAGAGCGCTTGACTCTAGATATACCAGAGACTAGTATAGATGACATTCCTCTCAGGCTACAAAGATATGTGATTGGAGTCCCAGGACCTTTCAGGAGGTTCCTATGCAGGGTGGCCCGAGCAGTTGTTTCTTATCGAGATCATCATCAGTGATGGGATGATCGTGCAGACTCATTTTTGTACTTTTTTATTATGATTTTTGCCGATCATAAGGTGTTTCGAACCTATGATCGAAGACGATGTATATTTTTTGAACACACTCCTATGATATATATCACTATTTTGACGGCTATCTGTGTACATATATGAATGTTGTTTGTTTTACTACTTTTAATTATTGCAAATGTCTATTTATCATACTAGAAGCAATCGAATCTGCTAATGTATTTAAATGTCTTGGAATATGCTGATATTCAATGTAATCAAACTCACGTTCCAAGAGACGAACTCTCAAAAATAACCGTAATAACACTGGATTTCTAATGGTATAAACCCTGTTAAGCTGTAATACAACAAGCTCAGAATCCAACCTTACAATCAAACTCCAAATTCCAAATGATATGGACTCAGATAATATCTCAATCACTGCACTATACTCGGCAATGTTATTTGTTGTTTGACCAAGGCTTACCCCATGCATGGATACTAACTCGTCAGAGGGTGAATAGATAACCCAAGCTGCGGATGAAATGTTCCGTGTACTACGACAAGCACCATCAGCAAAACCAATGTAGGTTTGAAGAGACGTCGACATCTGCAATATCAAGAGAAAAAATCAGATAAGCAGTCATAGTGACAAAAACACACTTCTAAACTAGGCACACTTTTCTAATCTAAAACACACCAGCAGTAAAGAAATCTAAACTAACAAAAATCTCCACACCTTGTTTAAGCATAATATCGCTTTAGATAAAGCCCATTTCTGGGTTTATCCAAAGGGACACCGTCAAAATCTATCAACTCATAGGCCCCTTTTGCTAACTTTCGTTTCACAATGTAAGGACCATGCCACATAGGCACGAATTTCCCAGCTCCTAGCTTATCGTTAGCTTGATCATAAAGTAAAACTAGATCTCCTTCTGAAAAATTTCGAGGGGTCACATTTCTATCATACTGAGCTCTTATCCTTTTAACATGAGCCTCGTTTGCTATTGCAGCATTCCTTCGATTCTCATCTAATTGGGCCAAGTACAAGAAATTTTTCTCCTCTTCAGACGTAGCTGGAAGTAATTCTATGGCTAACTTTAGTGACAGTATTTCGCATTCAATCGGCAGCACAGCTTCCAAACCGTAGACCAGTTGAAAAGGAGTAAAACCCGTTGATGTTTTGACTGAGGTTCGATATGCCCAAAGCGCTGAAAATAACATGGAATGCCAATTCGTCTTGTGAATACCAATGATTCGTTTAATCATGGTGACTAAAACTTTATTAATAGCTTCAACGAGACCATTTGCTTGTGGATAGTACGGAGTGGAACTATCGTGGCGTAGGCCAAGTTGTTCTGTTAGTTCAGTCATCATGATGTTCCGAAAATGACTTCCATGATCTGTAATAATAGCCTGAGGAACACCGAACCTAGCAATTATGTGATTGAACACGAATGTTGCAGCAGTCTTGCCGTCAGCTGAATATGTAGGCATCGCCTCGGCCCATTTCGTAAAATAATCTACTGCGAGAATAATATAGGCATACCCCCCGGCCGAGTGAGGGTTACATGTGATGAAATCGGTACCCCATTTCGCGAAAGGACCAACAGCAATTATAGGGTGAAGAGGAGCAGGTGGCGCGCGCATTTTTCGATCAAAAATTTGACAGTTGTGGCATTTACGAACCGCATAAATGCAATCTTTAAATAATGTTGGCCAGAAATAACCTGCACGCAATATATTTTGGGTTGTGGCATACCCAGACATATGACCGCCACATGCTCCAGAATGACAGTCATTTAACACCTTTTCAGCTTCTTCATGAGTTAGACAACGTCGGAAAACAGAATCCGCTCCTCATCGATAAAGTGTATCACCAATGATATTATATTGTTGGGATTGGAATCGTATTTTCCGTCGCTGAGTTCGTGAAATTTCAGGCTGAAAAGATTGGGTTTGGAGATACACAATAATATCCCCATACCATGGATCAAGCGTACTAATAAGAAACAAAGATTCATCCACAATGGACTCTTCTACCACTGTTTCAGTATCAGTAGAGGGGAAATCACACATCAGTTCCGCAAATACCAAAGATTTCTTTGCCTTGGATTTCTCAAATTCCAAGTCAAATTCCTGTAGGATAACTATCCATTTCGAATATTTTCCCCCTAGCAATTGTCTGGTCAAAATATACATCATAGGGTTGCAATTAGAAATTACCGTGGTTTTACGTAACAAGATGTAATGTCTAAAACGTTGGACAGCTTGAACAGCTGCCAAGGCCAATTTCTCCACATGTGTGTATTTAATTTCAGTCGGATGCAGATTCCGACTAAGATAATAAATCACATGTTCATTGTGAGATTCATCTTCCTGAACTAGTACCATTCCAATGGTGGAATGAGAAGCAGCGAGATACAAAATGTAATCTTGGTTGTAGTTAGGAGGATGCAATAACGGTGCATGGGTCAACGCGTGTTTAAGTGCATCAAAAGATCGATCAACGATCTCGTCCCAAAAGAACGGAATGTCCTGTTTCAACAACCGGGTAAAACCCTTTGCGAGCTCGGCATAGTTCGGAATAAACCTACGTAAAAAGTTTGCTTTCCCCTGCAAACTTTGGAGTTGGCGTAATGTCGAAGGAGGAGGCAATTTAACGATAGCTTCGACCTTCGAAGGATCGACGCGAATGCCTGCTTTCGAGACAACAAATCCCAGTAATCGACCCGATTCTACGCAGAAAACACATTTATGCGGATTCAGCCTTATCCGATAATGCCTACATCTCATAAAAATTGCTCGTAAATGAGTGGGATGATCGGCCCGACGTAATGAATGAGCCGGTAAATCATCGAGATATGGCTGAACAATGTGCTTAATGTCATGAAATGCATAAGACATAGCCCGTTGGAAAGTTCCTCCAGCGTTCTTTAGTCCAAAAGGTAGTTTACAATAGGCAAACGTTCCCCACGGAAAAATGAAAGCTGTTTTAGGTTGATCTGCAAGGAGTATGTTTATTTGATTGTAGCTGGAAAAACCATCCATGAAGGAAAACAATTCACTGCCAGCACAATCATCAATTATCTGATCGATATAGGGAGTTGGATAATTGTCTTTTGGACACGCTCGATTAATATCCCTATAATCGATACATACTCTTATCGTTCCTTGTTTTTTAGTCACAGGAACAATATTCGATACCCAATACGTTAAAGGAATCGGATAAATGAATCCTGCTCGAAGTAATTTTTCAACTTCAGCTTTTATAGCAGCAGCTTTTCTAGGATGTATTTGACGTAATCGTTGACGAACAGGTTTAGCATCCGGGTAAGTCTTAATTTCATGTACTATGATCGATGGATCGATTCCTAGCATTTCTTCATAAGACCAGGCAAACACGTCATGGAATTCTTGAAATAGGGCTTTATAAGTCTGAATTTCTTCGTCTGAACAACAAGCACCTATATGAATGTTTCAATTATTCCTGGTTTTACTGAAATGTCAATTGGAACCGTTATAGATATATTTTCCAAATTTAACTCAGAATCAGGATTTTGCAATGGATTCTGAGGTTCCTTGGCATATTCAGCAGTAAAAATTGAAGCGAAATCATTTTCAAAATGATCTAATTCAGGTAAAAATGAAGACCGGTGATGTAGATCTTCCCATGGTAAATCATCAACAGACAAAAACTCACGAATTTGCTCATCTGTATGAACAAGTTCGGGAAATGTCGTTGTAGCTGAACTAGATATAGAAAGCGATTCCTCTTGGATCCCATTCATTGGATAAATTTCGGTTGAAGAGGGGTCGGAAAATGACTGTACAGCCTGGTACGCAATTTCAAATGGACTCAAGGGCATCATGCCATCAAATGAATCTATCTCGGATTCTAAAGGAATAATCCAAGGATCATCAAACATAACAGTGTCTGACGAAATCATATGAATAGTTGCAGTAGAAGGCGATACGTTAGGAGGAGGAAAGGAAAAAGTTCCTAGTAAACCAGAATCTTTAATCAAACCTACTCCAACATCCTTATAAGGGATAGCCGTTTTACCAACATGCTGGATTGTTTCTGTAGAGGCTGGGTCGGACGAGAAATAAGTTAACTGATCTATTGTCACGATCTTTCCTTGATATGGAAATTTTATGAGTCGAAAGACCGAAGAGACAACAGCAGTCATAGCATAGGACCAACTACGACCTAGAAGAAGGTTGTAATCTAGAGGGGCATCAACCACTTCCACATCTAGATTAACGATTTTACCTTCGACCCCTATGGGTAAATCCTGCAAAATACCAAAAGGTTGAAAACCTCGACCATCAAAAGCTTTTAGAATCATCGGAGATTGGTTAAGTGTAGGAGAACCAAGAGATTTCCAACACTGAATCGACATAATACACGTTGAAGCTCCCTCATCAATCACAGTCCGAAAAATAGGTCTGTTTTTTACTAACACTGGAATCTGGAAAGCCATTTGGTGAGGAAGATGTGGTGTACTATTTTCTAAATCGAAGATTATAAGGTTAGAATCCTGAACATCGACAGCTCCTATGGCAGACAATAATAATTTACGCTGTGCTGGACACGATTGCAGCACTTCCAAAGCCGACATTGCTGAAGGAGAAACAGCTAAGTCTTCAAAAATGTTGTAATTCTGAGCAGCTCTCGCATGTGGATTGAAAGCTGATTTACGAAGAACACCTTTAGCAGGCGGTTTGATTATCAAGTCTGGATTTTGTTTCTCGATCTGTAGCGTACCGGAAACAGGAGGAGTTGTATTTGATGCATTCGCATTAGAAGACTCTCCTTCTTTGCCATCAATAGGATTCTTAGAACAGTAATCTTGCGATCGCGTCACAACCCTTACATGAGACATCATCATAATAGGCTCTTCTAAAGTTGTCAAGGAAGAACCAATCATCTTACTATCTTGAATTGGAAAAGGATCCTTCCAGACAGCAGGTTGTTGCGATCCTTTAACAAGTTTCGTAACTTCCTCTCGATACGGAAATTCTTTCGTGAAGTGATCTTGTTCACAAATGAAGCAAGGATAGCAAGGTTTACGTTTCTCGTCATTGGATTCTTCTTTATCTGTTTTCTCTTTCGAATTCTTTTTGTTTTTGTTCCTCCCCTTCTTTTTACCACCGGATTTTGATTTTTCCGTAGATGTTTCAACGACATGAATGTCGGCAAAAACTTCGGGAGAGGATTCTCCTTTCGGGGAATCTGGTAAAGTTATAATTGGAGAAGAATTCTTTGAGGATTTCTTCTTACTTTTAGAACTAACTGTACCAATCATACCGTCAGCGGCATGAGACCCTGAAGGAGCGGCAGCTATTTGACCTTGTTTTGGAAGGTCTGGGATTTTTTCATGTAGAGTACCTGACTGCGTATAAACGAGGTCAAGGTACTGAGCCTGAGCAATTACTTGCTCTTCAGTAACAACACCAGCCTTAGCTACATCTTCAGTGATCTTGGGTAGTAATGATTTCACAAACCATTCTGCCAAAATTTGATCCGGAATATAAACCTTCACCAAACGTCGTCTACGTCGCCACTCATGAATATGATCAGAAATATATGTGGACGTAGATTGTTTTAGTGAAGTTAATAATTCTGTGCCATTGTCGTATCTGACAGGCAACTGGAAATGAGTTAAGAAAGACGTTGCTAACTGACTGAAATTATGAAACGAGCCTCGTGGCAACTCAATGTACCATTTGGTTGCAAGACCTATGAGGGTTCTTTGGAAAAGACGTAAGCGAATCGAATCATCAATAATTGAATTAGATGCACACCAAAGGTGATAAGTCATAACATGATTCGATGGATCCTCTCCTGACTTACCTTCAAATTTTGGTATATCACTGGGAAACTTATGAGGCATTGACGGCCAGTTCTGATAATAGAAAATAGGATCATTTGTAAGGCGCGTCAAATCAGGTAAGTCCAAAGTTGCGATGAACGGTAACTGACGGTTAGGGTCACGAAAACCTTGAGAAGCCAAAGCAGATCTAGGAGGCGGATACCCAGGATAACTAGGAATCGGATTAGCATTGGGTATTGTATAACCTCCCGGATAACCAGGATGAATCGGACCATACTGAGGTTGCTGATAAGTATAACCAGGGTATGGTTGATAGCTCGGATTCTGTACATAGGGACCGAATTGCGGCTGTCCCTGGTACGGTTGATAAGTAAATTGAGGTTGACTCGTAACAACTGTACTTGTACCGGCTTGTCCTGCAGGCATCTAAACTGTAGTCTGAACTGAGGGTCCTGACTGAGGTACAAAGACTTGAGGGATTTGCACGGATACAAGGATAGCCGAACTCGGGGCTACAGATACTCCAGAAACAGGTGTGACAGGTTGAACAGAGGGTGTAGCAGTTGCAGCAGTTTGGGGCGGAGTCTGAGGTGTACTATGCCCAACCTACTGAACTGAACTAGGTGCAGGAGTTTGAATAGCTGGCTGAATAGGTTGCTGAGTTGAAACATAAACCATTGGCTGACCAGGTTGATAAGGTAACTGCACAGTAGGCTGCAAAGGCTATTGATATTGGGACGGATCCCACACCATCATTCCGGGGTATTGTCCCGTAGAAGGTTGAACGTAAGGACCAAAACCTGGTTGAACGTAGGGTTGATAATAAGGTAAAGTTTCGGCTCCTTGAACAGATGGTTGACCAGAAGGCTGTTGGTAACCTTGCATTGGGTACTACCCTTGAGGTTGATAACCTTGAGGCACGTACTGAAGTTGGGGTTGTTGAGGACCCTAAGGAGCATATTGAGTTTGGGGTTGACCTTGAGGAATGTACTGTCCTTGAGGTTGATAACCCTGAGGTATGTACTGTCCTTGGGGTTGCCCCCCAAAATAATATGGATCCACAGTTTGTCCTGGGAAAAAGCTACCTTGAGGCTGTGCCCCGGGTGGTAACTGACTACCTTGAGGTTGCCCCCCAGGCGGTAATTGACTACCCTGAGGTTGCCCCCTAGGTGGTAACTGAGTTCCTTGAGGTTGGCCCCCAGAAGGAAACTGACTGCCTTGAGCTTGAGGATTAGGAATATTACTAGACATCATAAAAACTTGCTCTGCGTTCGACGTTTCAATTTTAAGTCCACCAAGACCAGATGATAACATGTTTTCGATAGGTTGAGGAGTTTCCCCCGAGAAAGTACCAGACAAAGACTGATATCCCGGAGGAACAGAAGGACCACCATGTAAAAATGATTCAGGCGTTTGAGAAAACATGGATGACTCTCCAGCCATAATAGATGACGGATAATATCCTCTGGGTGTAGGATGAAATGGAACTCGAGGTGGATAAAAAGCAAGACCCGGATTCTCTAAAAAATCAGTTAAAGAGAGATACCAGGGATTAGTTCGAATAGGGCTGTAGAAAATAGATTCACGCTCCCTAAGATTTAACGATTGAGGGGAGTTGGGAAGAGATATATCTTCGTCTGGATTAGTAAGTTCTTCAATAGAAATAAGTCCAGAGGGAAGATTTTTAGTAATGATATTTCTTACCCTAGGTGAACCCGGATCGCTAGAAGTTGGTGAGATAAATCCTGAGGATGTTTCTAACACAGAAGGTTCAGTTTCAGGTTCAGAGATTTCAGGTTCGTCAGATAATTCACCAGAAGGAGAAATATTTTCAGTAACTTCAGAAACTGAAATCGGTTCTTGAATATATTCTGTTGTAGGTATTTGATGATCAAGATGTATTACAATAGCAGAGGTTTCAACTTCTGTTGATCTAAGTCTACGGCTACTGTGTGGTACCAGAGCTCGAAGCCCTTCAAGTTGACCTGGTGAATATTCAGGAGGTTTCCCTTGTATTCTCCGGGATTGTCTCGGAAATTCCGCCACGATGAAAAATTATCTAATCACACGCAAACAAATAAAAATTTCAATGAAAACACCTAAAGTCTCTAAGAAACAAACAATTGAATCACTCGCTTAAAAAATCTAAGAGTTCAAACCACACACAAACAAGTAACTGTCCGTACTAAAATCACTAGTTGGTGATGAAATCCAACTTAGTAGAGTTTTAACACGAAAAGGGCGGTTGGAACAGTTACCCCGACAACCTGCTTAATGAAACAGACTGGCACAAGTTTCTTCACATGACCATCTCGAGTGAAGAGAACCCTCCAGAGAGTCCAAGTGAGTCTAGTCGACGTCTGTTCCAGGTACAGTGGGATCTTCCCTCCATCGTCACCTTAGGAAAGAATCCTAAATATTATGGCCTCTAAGGTTACCAACTGAAACAAATATACCTGGGGGAACAGTCTACGATCTGACACACACGCAAGGGCAGAGTAACAAAGCTCAATCCCCTTGAAGGCTCCTTGAACAGAATCCAAGGTTTACCGACAAGTGACCCCTGGCTCCTCGACAATGGTCTATCCGAGGTTTACCGTTTTTAATACGTGTATGTCTTCTATCGTTCCCAATGAGGAAGGATTGATTACCCCACTGGTTCAGATATGATCTCGTGCTTAACTCCTTTAAGAGGAGCTTCCCAGAGCATACATGCAACAACTGGAATTCTTCCTACCGCAACATATATCTACTTGTTTGTTTTAGTTATCTTGGAGAGTTAATTACTCCCTACTCCAAGATACTAGCCTAAGCTATGTTGGTGATAAGAGCCCTAGAAATAAAAGATTACTAGATGAATTTTATTTAAGCGTTACTTTTAAGAGCTGTTTCTTAAGTCAATGGGTGTGGAAATGAAACTTTGGATGATGTGAAGACTCGACTTCCAAAAAACACTAAAATGCACCTATAATGATATTCAATTCTTTTTTCTTTCAATGAACTTTCTATCTAAAGAAAGAGTTAGAGAATGCGATCTTTTAAATTCCTTCTTTAAACATGAAAACTAATTGAAAGAAACTATTTTGTCTTTTCAATAAACTATCAAAGCTCACAAGAAAACTCTTTTTCTTTTCCAAACAAGAAGCTACAAAACAATTTTCTTCCGAAAGAAATCTATAAAACTAAAACTACTCAAAACTACAAAATCTAATCTTGAGAACTATGATCTAAATTGAGTAAAAGCTTTTTAGATTTTTTTTTATGAATGTTTCCCTTAGTTGTTCAACAAACTAAGAATCTATTCGTTCAGATAACAAACAGACCAAAAACACTCAAAATATGTTTTTACAAAAAATGAAATTCAAAACTTTGAACCAAGTTTTTTCGAAAATTTGCAAAGAAACCAAAAGGCTTAATTTCTCAATATAGGATGTTTTCACAATCAGGTCGGATTCAAAAGACAAAAAAAGATCTATGTGATCTGAGATACTGAAAATTGTCAAAAGTTCGAATCACCACAAAGACCAAGCAAGAAAAACAATCCAATCGGCAAAATCTTCTAGAAAATCATCAAAACATTAACACTGTTGGAGTTCATTCCCAATGAATTCTTGATAGACAAAATAACCAGTCTGGGCAAAAACCAAAGATCTAAAAATAAACTAGAAAAAGAAACCTAGAAATTTTCTAAAATTTTTACAGGGTCCGCAGGTAACCAGTGTTGACAGGTGCGGTCCCGCACTGTATTCTATAGAGAATGTGCGAAACTGCCCGCACTGTCAAAGTTATGCAGAGTGCGGTCCTAGGAAAAATTATAGAAAAACTCAAAAAACTTCTAAATTTTCAAAAACAGAAAAAATCTAAAGTACCCAGACAGATGTGTATCAATCAAAAACCAGGAAAAACGTTTCCTCAAGTCAAAAATAAAAGAAAACAAAAAACAACAAGTTCTTCCCCAGCGGAGTCGCCATTTTGTTGTGTAGATTAATCCGTCTTGCGGACAAGACCAATCTCTCTAGTACAAAAGGTAACTAGCAACAAACAGCCAATTATACTAATCTCTCTCTAAGCATATAAGATTTATAAAAACACTATATAGGTGTAAGGCCTACCTTATGTCCAACGCTTGCTTGATTTCGTTGAAGTCCTTCCCGTGCACTGAAAGAACGTTCCTCGTGAATCTGCAGTCACAAACAAGCAAAAAGATTACACAGCACCTGTATAGACATTATTATAAACCATACTCATCATAATGATCAAGGAATTTATGAAATAAACCATGAATGGACAGTTTAATGAGAGAAATGAGTATATTTGTATTAACTTCAAATAAAGAAAACCTTTACAACCTGTGCCTTGATGTTGTGCAGGTCCTCCCGGGGTCCGAAGCAGGAATCTCTTCTAATTTGACAAGCATTGCACTCTTTGAACCAAGACAACTAGAGATGAGTGATTGAACTTCACAGAAAGAGTGATTTAACCTCACAGAAAGTCTTAGTTATTTGAGACTGAATCTCAACAGCATTTCACTTCAAATATCTTAAGCTTGAACTCCCTTTGAGGCTACCCAAGGCCTCTTTTTATAGTGGAAAAGAGGAGGTTTCTTGTTCCAAATATGAAGGGATAGAATCCTCCTTCAAAGGGATAAACTCCTTACATCAAGGGGTTAGCTCCATCAAGTGAGGGATGCATGAACCTTCTCAAAGCGTATCCATTCCCGAAAATTCCCATCTAGAATCTTCTAGAATTCATATGGAATTCATCTTTTATCTTTACTTTCTCGCCTTTTTATGTTTTACAGGGGTCCGCACCCATTACACAAAGAAAGTGCGTTATGGTTCCGCATGCAGGCTGAGATTTAGGTGCGGGACCGCAGGGAATGCATAGAGAAAGTGCGATACCAATTCTTAGGGGATTTTAGGGATTTTTCTTTGATTTTGAAGCTTGACATGAGGAGCTGATATATTGGACTTGCAAAAGGAGGAAGTATGAGTAATAATGAGCTCATACGGTTAGCGGAGAATGTCAAAGTGACGGTTTTCGATTAACCAACAGTACTCCAGTTTAGTTTCCATCCATTTCATTTTAAATCATATTAGTTGTTAAATTTAAATACCACGGTCTTCATTATTTACAAAACTTCTTTTGTTCCAACCTCATATTAAGACATAATCATTTGGACAGGAGTTGGTATCAGTCTAAGACCTAGAGTATTTTGCAACCTTTCTACCATTTCACAAACAAGCCTTTTCTCAAAGACTATTTTAAAAAGACAAAGCTATAACTTTTGAGTAAGGCCTAGTGGTGCTAGATTGAGTTGCAGAACAAAATTAGAAGCTATTTTAGAATAGAAATCTTATGGTGCTACAAATGTTCTTTTCCACATATATTCCAATAGACCTTTAACCATGGATGAGATGTAACATTGTAAGTTAATTTCCTGGTTGTTTAGTTAGGAAAACTTCATTTACACTTAACAGTCCATTTCTCAAGCTCTTCCAAAACATCATTAATGAATGAATTGGACAAGTTTAAGCTCAAGTTGTGATTTATTTCCTTGAAGTCATTATCAAGCTTTGTATTTGTTGTTTGCTAGCCATAGTTAGGCTTTTTTCTATTTTAGTATTTGCATTTGACATTTGCCATCCATAATTTAGGCTTCACTCTGTTTTTTAAACAATAGCTTCTTCTCACCAGCATTTAGTTCCTTCCCTTGTGAACATAAAACCAAAAAAAAAAAAAAAAAAAAACATCATAAAAACACTAGACACAACGTAGTGAGAAACAAACACCTAGGCACATATAGTGCACCACACTTCAGCAGTTTACCAACCCTGGTTGACAATTAATGAACTCAATTTAGGAGACTAGGTTGAGCACAAACATTTTGGCACCGTTTTTGGGGAAGTGTAACTAGGTAGCCTTGTTTCTTAACTCCCAAAAACAATTATATGCGTAGAGAGAGAGACTTAAGGGGTAGATTCATAAGAAGTAGCGACGGAAAGGTGATCCACAGAACACCACTTGTTTCATCTGAACCCGAAGCAGTGCTGCCTCCGTCGGACCACAATCTCATCCCTTAATAATCTTATACTCCTAGAGGACTTGGGATCGGATATTCCATTTGAAGAGACCTTCCACTTCATCCTTCAGACACCTTGTAGAAAAAGATTCAGGACCCTTTGCTAGAGACACAAACTTTCCACTTTTCCACTTCCTGAGAAGAATCAACTATGGATGGCGGAAAGAAGGGCGAGCCCCGGTCTTTAATGAGGAACACGTATTTCTAGGGGTAGGCGTGAAGGCAGAGGAGAAGGAGGTAGAGGTGTAGAAAGGAGAAGGAGGCAGGGGAAGAGTTAGAAGAGAAATGGGAAGCACTTTTGGGTTTCCTATAGTAGATGAAGAAACTAATACAACTATGAAAAACATTTCACCCTTTGTCCTTCCAAACTTTTATGGAATTAAAACTAAAGATCTTGAAACCTTCCTATTTGAATTTGAAGTCCTATGTGGAACCTATGACTACTTACAAGATGCTCAAAAACTTAAACTATTTCCTTCAACATTGAAAGGAGAAGCATTGAAGTGGTTTATGAGTTTGATCAATAGTTCTACTAGGACATGGGAAGATATGAAACAAGCATTTCTAGAGAGGTATTTGGATTTTTGTATGCCATTCAATCATAAGGAGGAAGTATTTAAGATGTTACAAAAAGAAGATGAAAATTTGGAAGATTTGTTGGAGAGATTTCATTACAACATCGAAAGAGCAAAAATGGAAAACTTAGATCAAGACACCTTAAAAGCTCTCTTGTTGAAAACAATTAGAGATGAATGGTTTGATATCCTTAACATGATGGGAAAAGGGGATATATCTCAGCTCACATTACCTGAGATAGCTTAGTTATGTATCAACCTTTCAAGAGGGAAATCTAAAACTATAAAAGGCCCAAGAGACCCTGCTCTTGTAAGGGTAAGTAAGTCTACTTCTGGGACAGTAAGTAGGGCAGAGATAGGACATATGATTGATGAATTCAAAACTGATATCCTAGGGAGCCTTAGTGAACAAATAGACATCCTTAAGTTACAAAACAAGCAAAAAGCTGAATCTGATGCCTTAGCAATCTTTTGTCCCAGATGTAGAAAGAAGCATGCCTTGAAAGAGTGTCCTTTGGATGCAAAAGTTGTAGAGACTTGTGTAATTTGTTTAGAAAAACATGAGACCAAGAGTTTTCCTTCACTTCCTAGTCTTAAAGTTGTCTTTCAAGAAGAAACTCCTACAAATTCAATAAAATCTCTCAATTTTGTCTCTAGAAGGCCTTGGCAAGGACCTCAAACACAAGGATTTCATGATCAGATGTATAGTCAACCTCCACCAAATTGGAATTCTTGGCAGCAACCTTGGCCCCAATTTCAAAATCAATCTCAAGCTTGGGCACAAGGTTCAAAAAATCCCTATGGAAGATACTATCAGTACTATCATTATCCACCATATCCACATTTTCCTCCTCAACAAAATCCTCAAAATCTACAACATCAAAATCAACCACTTCCATTACCATTTCCTCAGAAAAAAAAACCAGCTACCTGCTCAATCCATATCAAACCCCAACAATAAAATTCCTCAGAATACATACATGATAGAAGGCCAACAGTTTCCAACTTATTTAATTACTCCTCTAGACCTTAGTGATGTTCAACTTAGGTCTGGAAGATTTCTTGAAAAGAGGAAACCTTCTATGATTATACAAGAACAAGACAACTCTGAGGAAGATTCTCTACAGGTGAATAAAAGTCTTGAAGAAGACACATCTTTTCAGGACCCAAACATTGAAAAACCAAAACAAAAAGAACCAATAACTTCAACTCCTGTATTAGAGCAGCCATCAACATCCACTCCTACACCTCCCTTTCCAGAAAGATTACAAATTGATAGGGGTGTAGAAAAAAAAATTATGGTGCTAATTATGATTTCCTAGATGAGCTAAGAAATGTTTGCATTAAGATTTCATTATTACAAGCCATCAAGGAAATCCCAATTTCTATGAGGCAAATAAAGGAGTTGAGCATGAAGAAAAAATAAAAAGAATAAGAGAGACACAGAAAATTCAACTGGCAGGAAAAATAGCAGATATCATGATGGGTAAGATTGCTATTCCAAAGTATCTAGACCCAGGAAATCCAGTTGTCAAAATTCACATCAATGGAATTGAAATCCAAAACACACTCATTGATTTAGGAGCAGCTATCAATATTATGAGTAGATAAATCATGGATAAACTGAAACTTCCTAATCTTCTTTTTACACCCACATTATTACAATTAGCAGAAAGATCTGTGATCAAACCTGATGGGGTAATAGAAGACATTCTAGTGTCCCTAGATTCTTGGGAGTACCCTGTGGATTTTATGATCCTAACTCCTAAAAATAATCTAGGAGGACACCCTATTATATTAGGAAGACCTTGGTTAGCTACAACTGATGCTTTCATTAGCTGTAGATCCGGTGATATATACATCTCTGATGGTATTTCAACCAAGAAATTTGCCTTGTATCCTCTGACTTAAAGGACAGTCTGATTTAGATGATACTCCAATGGATGAGATGAAAGACTTACAACCTCTCTTCACAAGTTAGGAAATTAGTGAAGAGTAAATCAAATTATGAATACTTTAGAAAACTTTGAATCTCTTGAACATAAACATGACCAATTTCAAGAAGAATCCAACATTGATTTTTTGTCATCAAGACAGATGTCTCTTCATTCTATGGATAAATTTGGCAGCTCTACAAGTGAGATATTTCCAGGCAAAACTTTAAATATAAACAAGAACTTAGAAAAATCTCAACAAGAAGAGTTAGTCAAGATATTACAGAGACATTCCTCTGCATATGTATGGGAGTACACTGATATGAAAGGGATAAGTCCTAAGACTTGCACTCATCACATATACCTAGAGGAAAATTGTAAACCAATCAGACAACCTCAAAGAAGGATGAATCCAAATCTTGAGGAGATTGTTAGAGAAGAATTGCAGAAATTTTTGAATGTCAACTTTATCTATCCTATTTCAGATAGTCAGTGGGTTTCTCCTTTGGTAATTGTACCAAAGAAAAATGGTAAATTGAGGGTATGTATTGACTACCGAGAATTAAACAAAGCTACTCTTAAAGATCATTTCCCTTTACCTTTCATAGATCAGGTGTTAGATACATTGGGCGGCAAAAGTACTTCTCATTTCTAGATGGGTTTAGTGGTTATAATGAAATTCAATGGCAGAAGAGGACCAAGGCCAAGCCATAACTGTCTTAGAGGTACTCATGCTCTGTAGTGTTCCATTTGGATTATGTAATGCACCCGCAACATTCCAAAGGGCAGTATTAGGAATTTTTTCTGATCTAATACATGACTGTGTAGAGGTGTACATGGATGATTTCACAGTTTATGGGGACACATTTGAAGAAGCTTTAGAAAACTTGGAAAAAGTTTTAAAAAGATGTCAAGAAGAAAACCTTTCACTTAGTCATGAAAAATGTTTTATGATTTCTTGAAGGTATTGTTTCAGGGCATCATATTTCGGGGGGATGGGATTAGAGTTGATGAGTCAAAACTTGAAGTCATCTCTAACTTATCTATTCAAGTTGTCAAAAATATGTTGAAATTTTCAGGTTTCACGAGATATTATCGAAGATTTATAGAAAACTTCACCAAAATAGCATCTCCTCTCTTCAAATTACTCACCAAAGATTGTGAATTTAAGTGGACTTCTGATTGCCAGTTAGCTTTTGAGACCCTGAAAACCAAAATTTCTGAAGCACCTATATTAAGGGGACCTAACTGGAAGTTACCTTTTGATATCTCGACAGATGCTTCCGATACAGCTCTAGGAGCAGTATTGGGACAGAAAGATTTGATTCCCTATGCCATCTATTATACCAGTAAAAATTTGACTCTTGCAGAGTTAAACTATACTGTAACTTAAAAAGAGTTTTTAGCTGTTGTCCATGCCATAAACAAATTCAGACACTATATAACAGGCTATGAAACTTTTGTTCACATAGATCATTCTGCAATTAGATACTTAAGGAACAAATCAATTACTAATGGCAGAGTTATAATATGGTTATTGCTTTTACAAGAATTCAACATTACCATTTTAGATAGGCCCGGAAAACAAAACACAGTAGCTGATTTCCTATCTAGACTCCAAAACATCAAAGATGACACTCCAGTTGAAGATCAATTTCCTGATGAATATCTTTTTGCAATTTCTACACAGACACCTTGGTTTGCTGATATTGCTAATTATTCAGTTTCAGAGAAATTTCCTTCAATAATGAATGCAAGAGAGAAAAGAAAAATCATTTATGACAGTGCAAAATATTCATGGGTTGCTAATGAGTTGTACAGGACAGGTCCATATTTTATCATTAGGAGATGTGTTCGGGAAGATGAAATGCCTGAGATTCTCAAGGCATGTCATGATGAACCTTGTGGCGGACATTTTGCTGACAAGAGGACAGCCTATAATATCCTTCACTTAGGATATTATTGGCCATCCTTGTTTAAATATGCTAAAAAGTATGTCAAAAGGTGTGACAGTTGCCAAATGGTAGGGAAACCTTCTCCTTCAGGTGAGATTCCATTGCAACCTCAGGTACATATTGAACCTTTTGAAAAATGGGCTCTGGATTTTGTAGGACCTATTAGTCCTCCATAAAGACAAAAGAGATATATATTAGTTTGCACTGATTATGTTACCAAATGGGTAGAGGCCAAGCCATTAATTTTTGCTAATGAAGCATATGTAGTTAATTTTCTTTTTGAGGATATTTTTACTCATTTTGGTGTCCCAAGGGAAATTGTTACAGATCAAGGAGCTCAATTTACATCAAAGCTAGTGGAACAAATGATGGAGAGGTACACAATCAGACACAAAAAATCTACTCCCTATCATCCACAAGAAAATGGTCAAGTGGAATCTACTAATAAGGTCATTGAAGGGATCCCAACGAAGACTGTTCATTTGCATAGAAGATATTGGGCAGATAGGCTTCCTAAAGCCTTGTGGGCCTATAGAACTACATGGAGAAGCACAATAGGCCATACTCCTTATGAACTTGTTTATGGAAAGCAAGTTTTGTTTCCCATAGAGTTTCAGATTCAAACTTTTAAAATGGAAGTTCAGCTAGGACTTGATCTAACAGAGGCACAAAAGCACAGATTGGAGCAGATTAATGAATTGGATGAGATCAGACAGGATGCAGTCCAGAAAAAAAGTATAGTCCAACAACAAAAGACTAGATGGCATGATAAGTACATCAAGGAAAATAAGTTCAAAGAAGGTGACTGGCCTCTCTTGTTTGATTCAAAGTTCAAAGATTTTCAAGGTAAATTCCAAACACATTGGCTTGGGCCATATGAAATTATGAGAATTTTTGACAATGGAGCAATAAAAATCAGGACAATAGATGAAGACAAGGTCACTTTTCTTGTAAATGGTCATATATTGAAGCTGTATCATAAGCCACTTTCAAGAGAAGAATTTGTCAAGAGATTCCAGGAAAACAGTAATGTGAAGTTAATGAAGAAGAATTTTTCTTCTTCATCAACTTAATCAAATTTTCTGAAGTTAGACTTATTGAAAAAAATAAAATAATAATAAATAAATAAATAAAATAAAATATATACATGAAAACCAATAATTGATTGGCATGTTTATACAGAAAAGATGGAGTGAAAATCAAAATCTTTCTGACACTCTAACTTTTCCATTTTGTTTTTTTTACAAGCAGCGGTTACAAAATCATAAGTGCAGATCCATTTCACTTATGATCCATCTCATTTTACTTCATTTCATTCCATACATCATTCATTTCATTCCATTCACTCATATCATATCTTATTCCATTCATTCATCCATTTCACTTCATGGTACACTTCATTTCCATTTCAAATCTTTAAGTTTGATCTCCTTTCTGCAACTGAATAATACATAGCAGAAATTGCAGGGCACTTTTTCACTCCATTTCATAAGTTGTGATTCATCCCACTTCATCATTCATTTCATACATATCCCATTATACCATATTTCACATCCATATTCACTCATTCCATACAACATTCCACTTATATTCCAAACCATTCCATTCCATGTTTCAAGTTCTCTACAGGTACATTCTGCAGCTAATCAGACTTTCTGCAGCCAGACAGACATTCTGCAGCTACAGATCCTGAAGGCACTGACCAGCAATCATTTGATTTGCAACAAAATGATCCTGCATATCCAAGAACAAGCCAATATTAATAAGGTTATGAAGACTCAAAAATTAATGATTTTCAGGAGAAAACAAAGCATATGAAGATCACAAGAAAATCAAAGCAAAGGCAAAGGTATGAAGTGATTATAATGACATATCATGAAAAATATTAGTGTAGTTTAGTTGTATATTGTTCAAAAAGTGTTTTAATTAATTTTGTTGATCTTGCCTAACAAATCTCCCGCAAAAAATTTGGATAAAACTCCTTTTGATTCCACCACTTCAAAACCCATATCCGATCATCATTTCAAAATCCAAACGGTTAAAGTGCTAAAGTGATTGGATTGATCACGTCACTAAGCATTTAATGATGATTTTTGAATTCGTTACAAAATATCTCCGTGGTCTTTTCACTCATTGATTCGTTTTCTTCACCTCACCTCATTAATTCATTCCGTAACCATTTCATATCACTCATTCCCGCAGCCAACTCTTAACCATTTCATTCTGTAACAACCATTGTCACCGTGAAACAAAGGAAACATTTGGGGAGCAAAAACAACTTGTTAACGACCATTCTCACCGTGAGCAAAAAGCTGGAGAATTGAAGATTGAAGAAGAGTTATGGGCCTCATCGTGAGAACAGAACCAGTTGGCACTAAATACTTGGAAGGCTATCCCCAAATCCGAGAAATTTTACAACAAGCAGGATGGTTGCAATTCATTGAAAAATTCAGTGGCTTCCACAAAGAAGTTACTAAAACTTTTGCAAGATCTTTTAATGGGGCCGAAGTTGAAGTTGGAGATATTAAATTCACTGTCACAGAGGCTTTTATTGCAGAAGAAACAGGACTGCCTAGATAAAGAGAAAGGTGGTTTAAGAACAAAGAATTCCATAATGAAGCATGGAAATAGATACTCAAGTCACCAGGTATGGATGTCACTGTTTTTAAAAAGGGTATCCCTAGTTCTGCATTAAAGAACAAATGGAGAAACATGTTGCTTATCGTACAAAAATTCATCACTTGTGAAGGTAGATATGGTACTTTCTATGTTTACCATATTAGGTTGATAATGCATCTCCTAGAAGAAGAACTTAATTTACCCTATTTCTTGCTTCAAAGTTTAAAGAAAATGACTTCAAGTGTTCAAAAGAGAATTCAATTTCTGGAGACAACCTTATACCACCATGGTTTAGTCAAGATTTTGATTGAACATCATTTGAGCAAAATAGGGGATAATTGGAAATAATTCTTGGTGAGAAATCACTTTGAGGAACCAAAAGAACCTTCACCTGAACATCAACCTACAAAAAGAAGTAGAAGATGGAAATCCTCCAAAACTGAAACTGGTAAAATAATACAAGAAAGTAGTGAAGAAATGATCTCTGAAAAATTAGTTCAGATTAAGAAGCAGATTAAGAAAGAGAGGATCATAAGAAAAGTTGCGAGAGAAAAAGGAGAAGGGCCATCTCAACCAAGGAGGAGCCACAGACTGAGGGGCATACTAAAGGAAACAAAAGTTAAACAAGCTGGAGTTATAAACATAGAAGACGAAGAAACACCTACTGAGGAGGATTTTGATGAAGAAGTTCCAGAAATTGATCCTGCACAGCAAAAAATTTACAACTATGTTGAAACATTGGAGAGAAAAGCTTCAGAGAGTAGAGACAGAACGCCTAGTCCTCCACTGTCCAAAACAGATGTGCTAAGAAGAGATAGGTACAATCTGGAAGTACTTAATAGACATATCAGGACTGAGAATGATATTCTGAGGGAACAAGTTAAACTAAAAACCAGTATGAACTCAACCCTGTCTCTACAAATGGACAAAGTGGAAAAGGCTAATGAAAAGTTGAAAAAGAGGAACAAAATGTTAATCAGGGCACTTACCAATTTAAGGTTCAAGTTAGTCACCAGGAAGCCCAAAATGCCTTTAACTACCAGGCAGAGTAGAAGAAGAGGGTTGGATTTTCTTGCAGAGGTCTCTGAGTTCATGGAATAGTTGCATGAGGACATGCAAGAATCTAGCAGTGGGGGTATGTTGAACTGCAAAAAAATGTTCTTTCTTCCACCACATTTCACTCCATTTCTTTTGACCATTATTAATCCCAGGCTCAAATGATCAATGAAATTAGTTAAAATTGCTTTAAGAATGAATATTATGACTAACTTGCTATGTTTTTATGATTTTTTCATTGTATTACTTTTTGAACTGAAACTAGCTACAGAATGCAGACATTCTATAGCTAGTTGCCAATTCTGCAGCCATCTTCACGTTTAAGCAGGTTCTAGATGTCCTCTCAGGGAAAGCCACACATGGTCGTATTCCACGTCATGCCCTCAGCATTTTTTGCCCTCCATGAAGATCGAACCGAATTCTGTACGTGGTTATGCACGCAGGAACTCAAAATAGGAGATAGACTTCTAATAGGACAAGAACAGTCTAGATGTCCTTTGTCATATTACGATGCCACCTTTAGAGTTCTAGTTCGATTTTAATATGGAAAGATAGTAATCCATGTATTATCTCGAGTTATGTTATGTAAATTTGCTATAAATGTAGCTCGGGAAACTGAGAGACAAGGTTAGATTTTTTTTAGATTTTATGGTTGACTGCTAGATCTTTGAAGTCCGAGAATACTCTGTTTTAAAGTGATTCCTCTTTAATGAAATAAGTAGCATTTCCTTGAACGTGTTGAGTCAATCTTGAACTAGATTTCGTGCTACTCTGGTGGTAGAAGGCCCCTACCTCCTGAGCGGCCTTGTTTATACAGTAGATAAGTATTTTAGTCTTGTTTGTATTTCTAGTTTAGGCAAGTTCTTGAAGTTTATGTTCATACTTGTTTTCGTTAATTATCACAGTTGGACTTACGCTAATAAGCTCTTCCAAAACATCATTATGATGAATAAGGCATAGCTGTGGTATTGTAGGTTTTTATTGCATTTTCTTTCGTTAATTATCACAGTTGGACTTACTCTAATAAGCTCTTCCAAAATATCATTATGATGAATAAGACATAATTGTGGTATTGTAGGTTTTAATTGCTAGTTTACACTAAGTGGCATAGCCAATCTTACTCTTACAAAGCTCTTCCAAAATATCATAACAATGAGTAAGAAGTAGCTGTGGTGTCTTATATTTTAGTTGTATTTGCTTTTAGTCTTGTGTTTACGTTCAATTGCTTGGAATAATACAGCCACACTTGTTCTCACAAACTCTTCCAAAATATCATTCATACTAAACGAGATGGGCTGTAGAATTCCTTAGGCTAGTTGCATGTTAACTTAGTTATAGCACTCCAGAGGTAGAATGCATGTGATTCAGCTCTGTCATTTCATTTCCAGTTTGATAATGGCTTTTCAGTCTAACATTGTTCACTGTACTTCAAATAGACTAGTGGCACTCTAGTTTAGTTTTAGCTTGTTGTATTAATACTCCAGTTTAGTTGCCATCCATTGCATTTTAAATCATATTAGTTGTTAAATTTAAATACCACGGTCTTCATTATTTACAAAACTTCTTTTGTTCCAACCTCATATTAAGACATAATCATTTGGACAGGAGTTGGTATCAGTCTAAGACCTAGAGTATTTTGCAGCCTTTTTACCATTTCACAAACAAGCCTTTTCTCAAAGACTATTTTAAAAAGAGAAAGCTATAACTTTTGAGTAAGGCCTAGTGGTGCTAGATTGAGTTTCATAAGAGAATTAGAAGCTAGTTTAGAATAGAAATATTATGGTGCTACAAATGTTCTTTTCCACATATATTCCAATATACCTTTAACCATGGATGAGATGTTGTAACATTGTAAGTTAATTGTCTGGTTGTTTAGTTAGGAAAACTTCATTTACACTTAATTGTCCATTTCTCAAGCTCTTCCAAAACATCATTAATGAATGAATTGGAAAAGTTTAAGCTCAAGTTGTGATTTATTTCTTTGAAGTAATTATCAAGCTTTGTATTTGTTGTTTGCTAGCCATAGTTAGGCTTTGTTCTATTTTAGTATTTGCATTTGGCATTTTCCATCCATAATTTAGGCTTCACTCTATTTTTTAACCAATAGCTTCTTCTCACCAGCATTTAGTTCCTTCCCTTGTTAACATAAAACCATAAAAAAAAAAAACAAAAACATCATAAAAACACTAGACACAACGTAGTGAGAAACAAACACCTAGGCACATATAGTGCACCACACTTCAGTAGTTTACCAACCCTGGTTGAAAATTAATGAACTCAATTTAGGAGACTAGGTTGAGCACAAACAATAAAAATGGAAATGAAGAACAATATCTTGAGTAAAAAGACACTCAATCTAGGCAAAACAAGCGTGAAATGGCCCAATACATTAAGACATGAAAAATTGTTGCTACATAAAATGCTGGAAGGCTATGACTTCGCAGTCCAGTTGGGAATGATTGCAGCTCGAAACTAAGAATACCTGAATCTAATGATAGGGTGCTCAGGAAATTTTGGGATCAAAGATCTAGGCTTTATAGCACAATTCCAAGATAACCCAAGAGGGGTTTCTGGAAATACTCAATATGGAAAATGTGGCCCTAGGGCTAAATAACACACTATAGAAAAGTAACTATTGGGAGGTGGATGATCTGATATGAAAATATCTTATAATCCTCCCCAAATATCTTTCGGATGAAGGGCTTCTCCCCTCACTGGAAAGCAAGTTCAAGAACTTGGGTTCTCAACCCGCCACTATAGTTGCCCTCATGAATTGTGCAATTCTTGAAGGATACTGCTTTGTTGAAGGTGGCTGAAGATTGGCATGATGTCGGATGATGGAATGAAGCTCAAAGGAACATCTCCTCAGTGGGCACTTGAAGTCCCCCAAGGATGAGGGTGGGATTTCTACTCGGAAACATTCTTGTGCTAAAAAACACAACAAACTCCACTAAATAGCTAAAGCGTGCATAAAGTCATAAAAGACCAGACATAAGAAATATTCAGAATGCTTTCCATGGTTTCCATCAACTTCCTTATATGCTTTGTGAGCCTCCTTCCCCTTGATCCCACTCATTAAAGATGCTACTCTCATGCAGACTCCCTCCCAATATTAATGTGTTGTCCTCCAATATATCTCCACTAACTCTATGACTGCGCAATTGATTTGGTAAATCTTGACCCCATCCACATGCATTGACCCACATTCACACCAAGAAGTGGTTTATTAATCTTGACCCCATATAGATGCATTGATCCACATTCACATTAAGAAGTTGTTTTATTCCTACTAAAAGGATTTATGTGTCCCTCTACCCTCTTATTCATCGATTAATTAAGGAAGAGAAAATTTAATATTCTAATTAGCTAAAAGCTAAATTAGGAATATTACAAGACTATAGTGCTTTGAGAATCATGCAATAGATTTCTACAGGTATTCCAAAGGGTACGCTTGCACAGATAGACACATGCAAGGGATGTACCATGGGGAAGTATACTAAAGCCACTTTTCATGAAAAGGAGAACCAAGTGGTGATAATCCTTGAGAGAGTTCACTCAGACGTTTGTGGACCATTCTCTACAACTTCCACAACAAAGGATAGGTGTTATGTTATTTTTGTTGATGATTTTTCTATAAAGTGTTCGATCTTCTTTATGTAGAAGAAAGATCAGATATTCTACATGTTTTTTGAATTCAAATCATTGGTAGAGAAGGATACAGGGAACGAGGTTAAGGCTCTAAGGATTGACAATGGTGGTGAGTATATATCTAGTGAATTCAAGAAATTATGCACCAAAGAAGGAATTCAGAGAGAATTCATTGCACCTCATAACCAACAACATAATGGGGTTGTAGAAAGAAATAACAGAACACTTGTGGGAGTGGCATGAGCTATGCTACATGATTAGGGCCTATTGTTTCATCTGTGGGCAGAGTCATGCAACACAAAGATATTTTTGCAGAGCTGTAGTCCTCATTGGATACTTGGCATGAGTACACCAGTGGAGGATTTTTCAGGTAACAAACCAGATGTTTCATATTTAAAAAAATTTAACTCATCTGTCTATTTCCATGTGACCAAATATGCCTGGAAGAAGCTAGAACCAGCAACATAGGTTGGGATATTTTTGGGGTACAATGATACTCCCCACAACTATCGGGTGTATTTTTCGGCTATCAGGATGACAAAAGTTCGAAGAGATGTTAAATTTGATGAGGAGAAATCCATGCGATTGTACCTTGAGAGGGTATATGAGGAACTCTTAGTTCCAAAGGATGAAACTCAGGATTTGGAGTAGCCACAAGAAAAGAATAATGGAGTTTCAGAAACCGCTCATGCATAGCCATCCACCAGATATGGTAGGAAGTGCACCAGAGGGATTGAGAGACAGATGCTAGATGTGACACAGCATGTAGGTGCACGTACATCACATCACAAGAAGAGAAGGTCCCCAGATAGGTATATTGGATACATGAATCTTATGAGCGAGTGTATTATGATAGAACCATCCTATTTTGACGAAGAAGTGTAGTAGCCAACATGGGTTAATGCCATGTTTGAGAAGTATGAATCCATCATCAGAAACAGTGCATTGGAAGTGGTCCCAAGACCAGTGGGGAAGTCAGTGGTTGGATCCAGGTTGATCTACAAGGTGAAGCAGAAAATATATGGGAGTGTGGAGAAATAAAACTCTATATTTGTGGCTCGAGGATTCTCACAGGTAGAGGGGATTGACTGTGAGGATACTTTTGCACCGGTTGCAAGGTACTCATCGATTAGATATATCCTTGCACTCTCAACACATATGGGGTGGCAGATACATCAGATGGATGTAAAGACAGCATTTATCAATTTATTTATTGAGGAAGAAGTGTAAATTGAGAAGCCAGAAGGTTTTGAGACCTTTGACAGGGATTTAGATGTGTTCAGACTTAAAAGAGAATTGTATGGGCTGAAGTAAACACCTCACGCTTGGTACACCTGGATCGACAACTATTTCACTGTGTTGGGATTCATAAAGAGTGAAGCAGATGTGAACCTATATCATATTGTGGTTGAAGTTAAGGTTTCTATTATTGTACTTTATGTTGATGATCTTATACTGATAGGTGATGAGTGGATCATAACTTCTTCCAAAGAGGATCTTGCAAGAAATTTTGAGATCAAGGACATGGGGCTCTTGAATTATTTCCTTCGATTGGAAATATGTCAAAGAGATGGGGAGCTATTTGTATCCTAGGGAAAGTATGCCAAGGATATTATGAGGAATTTCCACATGGAGGGCAGCAAACCCATGGAGACTCCTCTTGCAGGAAACTGCAGGAAGGAGGAAGCTACATAAGGTGAGATAGTGGATGCTACTGTTTATAGGTAGCTTGTGGGTTCACTTATGTATTTGGTGAACACATGAATAGACATATTCTATGTATTTAACCAGCTTATTCAAGCTATGGTTAGCCTACCAAGCTCTTTTGGAAGGCGGGGAAGCATGTGTTGAGATATATCAAGGGCACTACAGTGTATGGATTATGGTACATACAGAAAGAGGGAGTGAAGCTTCAAGGCTTCACCGATGTAGATTGGACAAGTGGTCCATTAGACAGGAAGATCACATCACGGGGCATCTTCAACATATAATTGGTTGAATTTTATTGGTACAACAAGAATTAAACATCAATTGCACTTAGTTCAGCCAAGGAAGAGTACATGGAAACTAGTCACGCTACATGCGAGGTACTCTGGATGAGAAAGATACTTGTTGGTTTATTTGGTCATCAGATGGATCCGACAGTGATACATTGTGATAACCAGAGTTGCATAAAACTCTTGGTTAGTCCGGTATTCCTTGGCAGGTCCAAACATATTAAAATCTGGTACCACTGTGTTAGTGTGTTTGGTGCACGTATGTACGAAATCACACCAACTTAATGGGTATTGCCTTTCCTCTAAAGTTATTGGTCACAAGAAGAAAATAAATGGAGTCAAGCGAGTTTGTGGAACATGCTAGAACATAAACATACTAGATATAGAAATAGCATGCATATTCAAACATAGAAAATAAAATAAAACTAAAACAAATAACACAAAAGCTCTAAATAGAGACAAACAACTTCAATAATCCAAATAGTGGTGCTTACGTCCCCTCTTATTGATTGATGGTATGAATGAGGATGAAACTTTAACCCACTTGCCAAGGGGCCCTTATAACTAGGGGTTCTAAGTCTCGATGCAAGGATGTCTTTAATTCCGAACTACCTTGGCACAAAGTCTCCCTTTCTCTACTATGGTGGACTAGAGTTGTTGGATGACCAACAACTAAGTCCCCTCTATCTCTGCTCTAGATCCCATACTAGTGGTATCGCTTAGGGAGATTCTGGCTAGCATAGAAATATGCTCTCCCTTTTTTCATCTCTTGGTAGCCTTTTATAGGAGAAGTCAAATCCTGCTTCCGTCTCTTGGTACATTGTGGATAGTGACTCAAGAGAGGAGTGTGATTCGATTGTGTGCCACATTTATTCCATTATGTACTCCCTTGATGTCCTATCGAGGCTTGGTTGGCTATCCTTAGGCAACTTAAAGTGTGAAATCAATGTCCTGGAGTGTGCCTTGTGGTCCCAGAAAGTGACTTTCACCACTCCCAAGATTTCGCTCATTTTGGTGTAAAAGGCGCGCAAAGGCGCAGTTATCGAATATTTTTGCGTTCAAATGCACTTTTCTACTAGTCCTTCTTGTTTGCAATTTGATTTTTTCCCAGACCTTAGGGATTTTTAAATAATTTCAGATTCTCTAATGTCTCTCAGCCTTGTAAATCCTTTTGCCTGACATTAAAAAATGTCACCTTTGCTTGTACGATTCTCTAGTGATAATAGCTGCCCCCTAATGTGTGAGGTCTACGAAGAACTGTATAGTCGAAATAAATTATAGTTTTTTTTCTATATACAGTGTGTAGAGAGAGAGAGAGATACCCACATGCAACTTGGAATTGGAGACACCCTACACCGGGTAGAAGAGCGACCATGCCCTGTGGGATCCTTGTAAAAAATGGTATAATACAATATATATACAAATTTTCTATGAGGTGGACATGTCCCATTCTCGTGATGCTTTGGCTAGTTAATCAAATCTATTTGACAGATACATGTTTTTTTTTGTCACTAACATGGTAGTGATCTGTTGGTTGATGAAGACGATTGTTAATGCCCTCAAGGGAATTTTTTCTTTTATAATGAGTGGAAAGTGATACTCATATCCATAAACTTGGTATGGCATCAAACTGCTCATTGTACGCATAGGAACTAGTCGGTACATTCTTGTGTAAGAATTGCTGAAAGTGACGCTTATAAAGGAACAGGTTTTTCACGAATTTGGTCAAAGTGCAATGGTTGTAAGGTACGATACTATCTTGCCATGAAAAATTTTGCTGTAGTCGAATGTCAGGAGGATCGATGACATTTGTGGGCAATGATGTCTTTCACAGTGCCACCTGAGGATGCCCCTTTTATGGAGAGGGCTGATTCAAGGTACTACTTCCTTTTTGGAAAAGAGGTGTTGAAGTTGAAAAAAAGGAAGCCTCAACCGAACGAGGAGGTCACTGATACGAAGGATCAGGATCCTAAATTTTATGGTTTTAACATATGCATTATGGTGAGGGGTGACTGGAAACTGATGATGAAGATTCAGTGGCACAAGGTTGGAGTATAAAAAGTAGCTTGGCAGCAGTCATAACTATTTATGATGAGGAAAGACCTGGAGTTGGTAGGACTTATAGGGTGGGTCTAAACTGGTTACGAGTGTCATGGTGGCTTTTGCATGAGGGTGGTATACTCCGACCAAGGGTGGTCAGGGACTGCTGCCATGGGAGAAAAAATGAAAGAGTGGGTGGGGGACATATTGCACCATTTGCATTCTTTTTACACTTACCAAAAGAAAAAAATAATGGGGTTTGGTTTGTACAAAACACAGAGATAGGGGCCCCAAAACATGAAAATGCTTGCTCACTGTTGATGTGAGGAAGGTGTTTTTCTAAGGTTGAGGGCCCCATTGTTTGGTCTCATGTGTGAGGTTGATGAAGCTGATGAAAAATTATCATAGATGGGTTATGCTGATGAAGGTATGGTGGGACAAAGGTGAGGTGCGGTAGTGCATTTTTTGATCTGCTTGTACAACATAGTGGTCCAGGAAAGGGGTTTTATTTCATATGGTAAAGCTTGACCTTATAGAAGTAAGCAAAAGGAACACAAATGCACATAGTTTTTAAGGTGGAAACCCACACTGGGACAAAAACCACCAAATTAGTTTCTAATAATTATTGAATATTCAACTCCAAATAAAGCTCAAACTTCCTAGAATCTAGAAAAGCATTATTCTCCAGCTCCCACTTGATGGGCGATCCAACGCATGAGATTCTTCAGTAGTCAACTGAATGGATGCCCCAACACCCAATGAGCTACAACTCACCGTATCACCGCCCTACCACCCTGAATTTTTCATAGGCTTGAACCTGTTGGTGACTTCGTGCACCATCCTAGCACCACCCTAACACCCTATAGAAGAATAAAAGAAGAATGGACTCTCGTACCAGGGAAAATTGTCCACTTTACAATGATATAGAATGATGTAGAAGAAGAAGACACACTATACCATAACTCCAACTATGACACAACCACCTAATGATGATCCTAGACCTCCCAACACTGCCTCTTCAACTCTTGGCTGATAGACACTAGTACAATTTTTAAAATAATGTATTTACAATGACATAGTACAATGATATCTTTACGATGACTACATGCAGCGCTGCCCACTTGAAGACTTCATGTGATGAACTTCTTGCAGTTGTTCTACACCTTGATTTCTGATCTTGTCATGCTACCCTCTGCTACACCTTTCTTTGCTTTGTTGCCCTAGAAAGTCTGGTCCTTTGCAGCCCTTGACAACACATGATCTAGTTTTTTTGTTTTTACCTTATAGGAGCTTGATATTGAATCTGGTGTATCTCTACTATTTCAGATCTCCAATATGTGATTTTAGACCCTGTATTATTCCTCTAAGTCTTATTTCCAGTGCCACAGGTCTAACCCAATTCGGATTCTTAAAGGGAGAGTAATGCCCAATCTCTCACAATGCAATAATTATGGATTTTTTTAGTAAAGAAAACTTGTACGACCTTCCATGTGTCACTATTTCTTCATTTAGCTCTAAAATTGATGAAAAAAAAACAAAATTCCTTGAACTATCTACCACTTTTTATAGAATTCCAATCTGATACGCATAGAGAGAGTTATGACGATTTTCCTAAGGTCACTTCTTTGAGATGAATTTCATGAGCCTGCAAAAACACTGACTTCCACAGATCATATCTCCGAAAATATTGGGCACCGTTATCTAAAATTTTTACAGGAGTTTCCTCAGGATTTTGGATTTGCCTCATAAAAATTTCAGCTTTTGAACCTTCGTAGAAAAAAATTTATAGGGAAAATTCCACGATGACCTGTTTCAGATAGCGAAAACCCTACATAAGGAGGATATGAGGATCACAATTTATATAAATTCTTAGGTTGAGAGAGGCTTCAACAAGTGAATTTGGGAGCGATTTTAGGAGCTTAAAAAATATTAATTATGAATTTTCAATGACCCATGCCACAACCCCATGGGGTTTTAGCCCACTAACTGGGGTTACAAACTTCAAACATGAATATCTCTAAAACTGTGAAGAATTACGTGGTGTGCCATATATCAATGGAAGCATATCGACAAGTAGAAACCATCAAAAGCATTATTGACCTAGAATATAGTAATTTGGTAGGTAAAAATTCCCATGCAATATTGGGGTAGTCCTTGGAGCTTCTTGGGTTGACATCAATGACAACCACTGATCAACATAAGATGCTTCCCAAATGATGATGGTATGGACATGGTGTCACTTTTGTTGTGATATATGATCTACTATGGGTGACGAGCGCCATGAAAGGGAGGCTCTACCAACCAATGAGGATGCTTATCATGTGTGAGGTGAGGTGATGATAAACATGGTCAGGTGTGTGGAACCTATGGTTGATTTCTAATGGAGAAATGATGTCAAGATATGCAAATTTTTTCTCGCAATCTATCATGCTAGGGGTAGAATGATATCTGCTCTAGAACTTTCAGTGGATGCAATTGTGGATGGTTTTTCATTTTACCTGCAAAAAAAAAATACCTCAAGTGAAAGCATTTTCTTTATAAATATTATTGAAAGACGTGTTTTTTTTTTTAAAGAAGATGAGAGAGGGCATACCTGTCGGTGCTGAGAATTTATTTTGTTGGGGGTGTGAATGTGTGGCATCGCCTTTGGGAATTATGGAGTGTTGATCACAATGCTACATTCGGTCTAGTGATCGGGCCTTCTGAGCTCTCATTATGGTCCTACAAATTTCTTGAAAAGGGCAATGTATGGGTGAATATGGCCCTAATTCATTTCATTTGTGTTTGTTGAGTATTGAGAGGTCAGAGGATTCTATGGAGGAGTTCTTATTTTTGCAGTCAGCCTGAGCACCATAGATTAGTGATATCATGCCCAAGTAAACTCCATGACATCCTACATTTTAATTCTTTCAGTTTGAGGGCGTCGGGGTTCGTGCAATAATAGTTTGTATAGATTTAGAGCCTATTTTGCGTTAGATTGCGCGGCCATCAGGATAAGAGCATGCCTTCTGCATGAAAAATTAGGGTTTTTCATGGCTTATGCTTGCTTTTATCAACCTTGGGCATGCTTTCTACGTGCCTGTGAGCAATACAGGAACTCCTTCTACGTGCTTTTCTGAGGGACAGGTGCACAGAGGGCCGAGGAATTTTTTTCCCAAATTTTAAAAATTTTCCTTCTTTTTTGAGGTTTCATTCTACTGATGTGCTCTTGTTTGGTTGATAGGATGTTGTGGAGGGAACAGGATTGGCCTGAGCTCCGTAATGTTTCAGCCATCGACGGTCAGGTGTGCCAACAGCTAGTGAAATGGGGTCTCTTAAAATTTGTGGAGAACGACCTTCTGCTGTCACAAGACCGACTTCTACGTTACCTGATCCAGCATTGGAATAGGCATCACAAGGTGTTTGTGCTGCGTGGGTGTGACCTTGGTATCTGTCCTAAGATGGATATTTACTTTCTGACTGAGTTGTTGCCTCAGGGTGAGCCACTGCGGTTTCCCCTCCCTTCTGGGAGGGAGGATTTTGAGCAGTTTTGGATGTGGCACTGTGGTGGCGTGCCCCTTACAGAGGGGTGCATATCCATTGCATCGGTGAAAGATCTAGCCGAGAAATGTGCTCTGGCATCTATTGTGTGATTAGCAAGGTCGTCGGCTCCACATTGAGCATCGGGCCCGCAGGTTGGATTTTTGCACCAGTTGAGGGCTGGGCATTTTGTCGATTTTTCCTATTTCTGCTATGATGGGATGGCGGCACAACTTTACAAGATCCGGGATGGATCGAAGTTGTTTTCTTACAGCAGTATTTTGTGTAGCATCATGTACGAGCGAGTGGTGCTGTTGAGACCGGTGGTGGTAGTGCCTCCTGGGGGGGCACGGGAGCCTCGCATGAGGAGGTGGGCTCCTGTGATGCCTCAGGGAGGTGGTGGTGTGGTGAGGCGTTACTGGAATGCCACTACTAATGCTTGGTTTAAGGCCAACCCTTAGATGTTCTTTCCTTCCCATATGCAGGGATGGATTTCTGAGGGGATTCAAAGATGGGTCTCCCTCTTGGCTACGTTTGGGGGCCAATAGGTATGTCTTTATGTTTTCTACATTTATTTGAGTATTTATGTTTATAAGTGTATTTATGATGACAGTGACATAGTTTTTGTTACTCTTGCAGATTTTGGTGAGATTGGCCGCCCTATGGCTCGATCGGTTGGGCACGATCCTACTCAGAGACCTCAAGGAGCTCTTGGGGGCCTGGGCGAAGTTACTACATAGCCTAAGGGTGGGGGGCTCAGTGGTGAGTGGGGCCCTTTGGGGGAGGGTAGCTACTTGGCTACCGATGATACTGCGGTTGAGCAAGCTCATTCTGATGCAACAGAGGCTTGTATTGATGAGCTAACCACGTAGGTATCAGTTGTGGAGGATCCCTGGGATCGAGTGGATCGCTTGACCTAGGGGATGTCATCTTGGGGCTTTTTAGATTACCTATAGGAGGTATGACTAAAGACCTTGATGGCCCGAGAGAGGGATTATTGACTAGTTTTATGTTGGGTGGTGGTCTCAGTGTTGACGACAGCTCCAGTTGTGGTACTCGGAGCAGTAGTGGGTCCAGGAATTCTGCCTGGGGGAGCACCACCCTAGAGTCATTTTGCAAACGGGGAAATCACCCATTATGAGGATGCTTCCCCTATTTTTGACTACTTATATGTGTATCTTTTCAGGCTGACCGATGGGTCAGGGATACTATTTTTTGTACTCAGACACATACATTTTGATATATATGTATGAGACATATTTTTTGCAGCTCTACATGGTGTGCCCCCTATTTCTGATTATGGATTATGTTATGCTAATGGAAATCTATGTTTTTTATGTTTTTTTTTTATGTATGATGGTTTATTCGAGATGCATTCTAGTTTAGAATATTGTTAGCTATGTGATTAATTGTTTGGTTTTTATTCCTTGGTACATGTGTGAATTTAATATAGTCAATTTGTTTGCTTAATATTTTTACACAAAAATATTTTCTAAATAGATGTGAGTCTCGTATCTCAAATGCTTGTTTTAACTACGACACTACTAACTAGGAATCGAGGTATATATGCATATGGCATATGCCCTGATGGAGGGTGTTGCATATAAGTTCAATAACGATGTCATATTTTTCCTGATTGTTTGTTGTTGAACCGATGCACACACCATTACTGTAGAGTGGTGATCGGCTAGGGTGATAGATAACCCAGGTGGCTGATGTTAAACTTTGAGACCATATTGATGCTCCATCAGCAAATCCGAAGTAAGGGTCAGATGGGTAATCCATTGTGACACTCGAGCGCATTTTGTAAAATTTCATTTGGTAAAAAATGTATGTTGACTCTAGGGTAGGGCCTGCTTGGCCCTTATGGGTAGAATTTCTTGAGGTAAAGGCCGTTGACAGGGTTGTTGAGGCATGTCCTATCTAGTTTCATCAAGATGTATGCCCCTTGGAAGAGGAAGTGTTTTATGATATAGGGTCCTTTCCACAAGGTTTCAAACTTTCCTGGCCCTAGGTATTCTTTTGCGGCATCATAGCGGAGGACTAGTTCTCCCTCAGTTAATGAGCGAGGGTTGATGTGGTGGTCAAATGATGCTTTCACCCTTTTCTTGTGGGCCTCATTGTGTTGCAGCAACTGTTGTCATCTTTTTTTGATGAACTCTAGCTATACTAGGAATTGTTAGAGAGGTTGGGTATCATTGAGGAGTTCGATGGCGACATGCAAATTTGGGATCTCACGGGAATCTATGCAAAAGTGTAAGGAACACTGACCTTTTGCGACAGGAAGAAGGTGGGAATCCTGGGACGCGGGGGAGGCAGTAATCCTATTTTTGATATATGATGATACAAATCATGTTGGTGTATCGTGTCATCAGCGTATGGTGGGGGAAGGATCTCTGTGATGGGAGTTTGTGTGAGCACAAGGTTAGGTCCCCCGCTAGGATGGTCAATTTTTGGTTGGTGGAAATTGTGCCTGGTGTAGAGGCGCCTGAATTTTTCCATTAACAAGCATGCCTCTGGCTTGTGGTTATGGCCAGTAAAAATGGTGTATGGTACCACTGTGCCAACTGAGTAGATCGTGTGAGAATCAACACTACTCGTTGTCCCATATGTGGATACTTGGAAAGGATTTTTGGTAGATGATGAGGTCATCTGCTTCCATTTTTGTGTTGTTGGCTTGGGTGTGCCTGACTCTATGGGGGAGTGTAGGCTTAATTTTTCTCTTTCCACTCTTAGCTTGGGGAGATGCTCACATTTAATTGTATGATGGAACTGTGAACAATTCCAGCAATAAGTCTGCATGATCTTCTCTTGGTTATAGAGAAGTCTCTTTGGGAGAGATGATACTTTGTGAAAACTATTTGTGAGGGGCTTCAGTTCCTTGCACAGCTTGACCCAGTGGTAATTCAGGTCGCATAGTCTACATGTTATCCTCGGTTTAGCCTAGGTCATGCTTGGTTGGTGTTCCATCCCAGTTTTCCCATTATGTCTATGTGGGTGTGGGGTTGCTAGTCTGGGGGTAATGTAATTTCTATATCATTTGAGGAGATCGCCCCATTTCTTCTCTATTTTATGAATCATATCAATGAGAGGACATACTCTCAGGAATAGGTACAATGCTGTCCACAGTGATTTCCTTGAAATAATAAAATAAATAGCCTATATATGGGGGTCCCGTCATGCTAAGTTTATGGTCTGGAAGGGTACTAGCATCGTAACACTGCCAAATCAGGGCAAGTGATGACCACATGATTGGGCGATTTACATAATGCACATATTGGTCTTCTTTGTAGAGAGTGGTTGGGGGTAACTGAGGATTCCCTGATTGGTCGATTTTCAGCTGATAGCAAGAGGATGGATCTGCTCGTCTCATATTCTTCAGTTTTTGAGTTGTTCATGGATTTCGAGTCTATTCCATCTTCTTGGGAGAGGTGGACTATGGTTGAGTGCAAACTAGCGAGTGCCAATTGGAATCAGGGGATACAGTGGAAATTTTCTAGAAGGGGGTTGTCAGCACATAAAGTACATGTGAATTCTCTGCGTGTAAACCTATGTAATAAAACCATTCTATCAGATACCATCTACGATTGATTTACAGGGCTGCACATTCTTTGATGAAGTGACCACATTCATCGCATAGTGTGCAACTTATGATAGGAGGGGGAAATATGAATAGGTGTGTTTCTAGTGATTGTCCTTCCTCTTGTAGGTACAGGATGATGCAAGGTTCATCTCCAGAAGACTGAGTGGAGGGATCCTCTTGAAAAGATCACTTGATCTTGTGTAACGTGTCCCTATATTGTAGGATTTCTGAGCAATGATGTGTATAGTGCACATAATTGCTGCAGATAGTGCACACATGATTGGTCCACAATTATTTGTCTTTTCCTTTGTTGGCAAGTTCCTTTCTTTGGGAACGTGTTGTCACGATGTTTTCCTCAAAGCAAAGGAGCGGTTTTAGTTCGTCTAGCTCTAGGCAGATATTGGTACAGTGTCCTATTACGCCACATATGGTGAAAACTAGTGATTTCCATTGTGTGGTGGGAGTTTCCATCTTCTTTCCTCTTCTCTCCATTTTCTTAGCCGTAATCATCAGTTTTTCAATGGGAACTTCCTTTCCACGGATGTTTTCAATAGTTTTCGGAATGGGTGGGGCATCCTAGGGACTGAAGGCTTTAACCCTGTGGTGGTGTTGTGTGTGGCTCCGGTTCTAGGGGGAACAAGGCATCAAACTGGCATTGCAAAAGTGATGTTTGGTAACACAACTATGGCCAAGACATGATGGGATACAAAACCGATTGGGGGGTAGAGGAAAGGTGTTTGGGAGGCAGCGTAGGCTAGAGAGCCTGCCTTTGCTGAGGACTCGGTGTCATTATTGCTTGTTTCTGTATCCTGGCTAGATTCAGTGCTTGATGTTTAAATCATGCACACCAGAGCTCCTGTGACATCAGGTGATGATGCAGATATGACAGGTGGATCTCTTAGGAAGGATCCTAGGATGGATGATGGCTTAAACTGGCTAGGGCCATATTCTTGGTACCATGAACGCGTGTCTATGGATGTATCTACTAAGGTAGAATAACATCAGTATTTTTTAGGGGCCTCTTTTCGCTATGCGTCAATTGGTCGACATTAATGATTCGGTCCCCATGGGGGAACATCATAGTTTGGAATACAGAGGAGGCGATGGCTAACATGGTGTACATATAAGTCTGACCAAGGAGTATATTGTAGTCCAAATTGGCGTCTAAGACTTCAATGTATATAAGGAATGTCTTTTAGGCTAAGAAGGCTGGGATGTTTTAGTAGAGACCGATGGGGGTTGAAGGGCCACCATCGTATGCTCTAAGTGTGATTTATAATGGCTTTAGCTCGAGAGACCCTAATGTTCTTTGACATGATGCATGTGGATGCACCCTCATCAATGAAACATCAATGAATGGTAATTTTTTTGGATTGACATTGGTATCTGAAAGTCGACCATCGAAAGAAGCCTAAGGGGAGCTTTGTCTAAATCAAAATCCATTAGGCATGTATCGCCATGGTTGATAGCACCTAATGTAGAAAGCAAGGCTTTTCGTTTCTTTGGGAAGGACTGTAATACTTCCAAATCTAACATGGAATCTCCAATCCTGTGTTAGTGTGTTTGGTGCACGTATGTAAAAAATCACACCAAATTAAGGGGTGTGATATTCCCTCATAAGTTATTGGTCACGGGAAGAAAACAAATGGATTCAACCAAGTTAGTGGAACATGATAGAACATAAATATACTAGATAGATAAATAGCATGCATATTCAAACATAAAAATTAAACTAAAACTAAAACAAATAGCACAAAATCTCTAAATAGAGTCAAACAACTTCAATAATCCAAACGGTGGCGCTTATGTCCCCTCTTATTGATTTTTGGTAGGAATGAGGACAAAAATTTAATCCACTTGCCAAGGGGCCCTTAGAATTATGGGTTCTAAGTCCCGATGCAAGGATGTATTTACTTCTGATCTGCCTTAGTGCAAAGTCTCCCTCTCTCTACTATGGTGGAATGGAGTTGTTGGATGGCCAACAACTGAGTCCCTTCTATCTCTGCTCTGAATCACACACTGTTGGTATTGCTTGGGGAAATTCTAGCCAGCATAAGAATGTGCTCTTCCTTTTTTCATCTCTTGGTGGCATTTTATAGGAGAATTCAAATCCTCCTTCCCTATCTTGGTACATTGTGGATAGTGACTCAAGAGAGGAGGGTGATTCCATTGTGTGCCACATTTATTCAATTGTGTGCTCCCTTTATGTCCTAGGGAGGCTTGGGTGGTTGTCCTTAGGTGGCTTCAAGTGTGAAATCAATGTCCTAGAGTGTGCCTTCTAGTCCTTGAAAGTGACTTTCACCACTCCGAGTATTGCATGCATTTTGGAGTAAAAGGCACACAAAGGCGCAGTTATCGAAGAATTTTGTGAGAAAATGCACCTTTGACTAGTCCTTCTTGTCCACAGTTTTATTTTTTCCCACACCTTAGATATTTTTAAATACTGTCAAATTCTCTAATGTCTCTCAGCCTTGTAAATCCTTCTACTTGAGATTAAATAATGTCACCTTTGCTTGTACGATTTTCCAGTGATAAAAACCACCATCTCAGAGATTGTGTTCAGAGGCACATTATGTTGTTGCAGTACATTCCCATGGAGGATTAGGATGAAGATATCTTGATGAAGGCGCTTGCGAAGAGAAAATTCAAATACCATAGAGGCAGTATCAATGTAGCTAATAATCCATTTATTATTAAGAGACAGTGTTGAAATTAAACAAGAAAATGCACCATATAATAGTGTGGGATTCCAATCACACATGAGTGAGGAATTCAGTGACACATTAGTGCTAAATGTGACCATCTAATTTTTAAATAAATTGGAAAATAAATTGTAATATTATCTCATAACATCTTCTAATAGTTAAATAAGTGTGACAGACTTAGCTAGCTTAAGAATTTCGAGTTAAGGGTCAAACATGAGGCATGTAGAGTGAGTGCACTTAGTTAACTCAAATTAATTGAGTTAAAATCAATTTAACTAGTTCTAACTGAGTGATGAGCTAGTGGAAGGTCAAGTGACTTAAAATATATTTAATTGACAAGTAGTGATCTACCAAGTAAATGATGATTCAATATTAATAGCTGCATGCATATCAATTCTGATGATGACCCAGTTGAGAAAAAGTTTAAAGGTAAGTAAACTATCAATTGTATTATTAGCAAATTTCCTTCACAATTATAAAGCCGCAGGATTCCCGTGATGGATTGTGGAGTCAAGGAAGGTTGGAATTCCTATTTAATAGGAATTATTTTGCCTAGGTATTGTGTGAGAAAGGTAGGTTGAAGGTGGGCAGAAAATTGGATATGTATTGGTCCAATTTCTCTTGGATCAGTGTGAGACAATTGGTAGAGTATATGAGGTTTTTGTGAGTATACATGCATTGTCGTGTTTCATGATTCCTTGGCTAATTATACAATAAATATGGAGGGGTTTTGAGTAGTTTCTTTCACCAGGAAAATATTTTGTTGTGCGATTGATTTACTTCTTTCTCTTACTTGCATGTGATTGAGCAATCCTTATTTATATTCCACAAATATTGTAGAAGGATTCAGTACCTTATTTTAGTACATTTCATGATCAGATTGAATCCATTGGTGTAATTTATATAGTGTTCGGTGTGAGATTGGAATGTCTTCCCTTCCATATTTTTTTATGGTTATTCCTAGGGTGGAAATTATGGGTACAGAGTATACATTGTATTACATCATGGGCTATCCTATCATTTTTCTTGCTTCATATGAGTAGGCACAAAGAACATGGTCAAATTGTTGACTATGTAGGGGGCTCTCCATTGTGCTTCTTAGTTGGACATCGAGGAAATAGATACTTTTTGGGACTCCCAAAGTCTCACAAATTGGGCCAGGGGAAAATCTTCCTTCATTCCTCCTCGTCTCCACCATTAGATGTTTCTCATTCATGATCTATCAAATTTTTTCAGGAAGATTGACTTCTCTCACATTTTACATAAGAATATTTTGGTGGTGGAACTCTTATCCAAGCATGGATGCTCCATGTTGCGTGGTTTTTCTTAATATAATATGTTGATCAAGGGATCTGTGTGCAATGTTGGGACATTCTCTCTCTCAGTGGTATATTCTAGTTTTGTTTCCTATTTTTATCGTCTCACTTTTCCCTTTTTCATGCTTATATGATGTTTGATGTTTGACCTATTATGTGTTAACCCTTACTTTAGGGGTCCTATGTTTTCTATCTTTTTTGGGAATATACATATGGGATGTATCTTAGTTGTGATCACTGAGCACTTATGTCACTGCCCTATGTGTTATGCATGTTAATTTTTTTCAAATACATTGCCTTTTATTTTTCAATCCAAGTGAAATAATTATTTTTCTATGAAAAAATAAAGTAATAAATGAAATTAATAATAAAAATAAAATTGAGGTACATTAATCAATTTATCGTTCATATTTTTTTGGCTACAACTTTTGAAAACTCTTGGTTTTTCCCATGGTATTCTTAACCCATGTGTCATGCCCCTTGGAAAATTTATTTTTTTGTATCTTTGATATTGACATATGGTTGAAAATTCAAAGTGGAAAAAGTGGTAAGATGTGGCAATGCAAATATTTATTTTGATTAATAAAAATAAAAAATATTTTTGTGTGTTATTATGCTTGAAAATATTTTAAATTTTGTCATGTGAGATTATCCTCATAACTAAGAATAAACAGTTAGCACTAGTTGTTCCTAAGAAGGGGAAAGAACAAAATAGGAAAACATCCTCCTTTTTTCCATTGAGTTGAACTATTGGTAAGGGTAGTCCACCAAAAATTTCGTGATGAGACATAAATGTCATGAGTGGAACCTCTGTAAAGTGGTATGTGGGAGATAAAGGTAGTGAGTTGTAAAGAAATGATATGGGAAGGAAAGGATGGACTTGAACCAAGAAACTAAGAGGACACTGCTAAAAGGATTAAGGAGGTGAAACTAAAAAAGAGATCCTAAGTTTTTTTCCTAGTAGGGAGGAGAAGAGCTTGGGGGGAACTACTGAGAAAAAAATGTAGTTCAAGTTTGGGTGGAACATGCCATCGTTTAATTTATTTCTAGGAACATTTTAGATATTTATATCAATTTCTCGATATCTTTATACTAATTATGTTATTTATGGCTATTCAAAATTTTGAAAGGAAGGAATAGGGTATGTTATGATTTTAAGTATCGCTGGACAATTTTCCAGAAAATTACAATTTGATAATCCTATTAACGATTTTTAAATGAATATATACGACTACATCTTTATATGTAGTATTTATTTTATTGGAGAAAAACACGTGGATACACGTAAAAAGTAATTATCTCCTCCCTATAGAAATGAGAAGAAAAAAAATTAAATAAAAATAACTTTAATATTTACTTCAAAAGTGAATGTGGAAGGAAGAATAAGAAGGATGGAACAAGTAGTGGGTTGAGGTTAGCAAAGAAGCAAAGAAGAAGAATAAAATAATCTATTTTTGGTAAACATTAAATTATATATTTGAATAGAGAAACTATTCTCCTTTGCAGGATATAATAGAAGGTACATGCGACATGCCATTAGGGGAATTTTGAGGGCTATAATGGGCCTCCTAAGGAAATAATAAAATAATGGCTAAACCAATAAAATAATATTTATGAATTTGCAATTCACTTTTTGCACCAAAATCCATGTAACCATGGTTAAATTCAATTCAGAAGTTGTACTAAAATAAAATTAATAAAAAAATTGTATTGATGTGACTATAAATAAGAATGAGAATTTCAAGAAAAATCATTATCATTGTACAACTAATGGATTTGTCCTTTGTACATAAATAACTTAAAATAAAATATAAATATAAATTCATAAATTCTTAATTATAGAATATACTATTAATTAAAATTTATATTATTTAAATTATATGATGACATGTAATTAATATACTATATAAAAATAATATAATATAATATATTGTTTTATGTATGAATTTTATATTACATATTGAATTGATTTTATTTATAAATCAATATTTTAAAATATACGAATATAATATTTATTGAAAGTGTGTAAATTCATGAAGATTGTGTAGGGATATGCATTGTTTCTTTCAAAAAATATGAAATGACAATAATAATATTTTATTCAAAAAGTGTGAAATGAAATTTATTATGAGTACTTTACTTTATGACTTTAAAAGTACTTAGAGCACTACCATGGTTAACCATGATTTTTTATCCACCATTGAGAATGTGACAAGTAATTACCATTAACTCAAGCAATGCCACCTCAACCATTAGGGATGAAGTCATCCCCTAAAATGTGATTGGTTCTCATAAAGTTAATTTTGATTGTACATTTTCCTTAGGAGGCCCATTTTAGACCTCAAAATACCCCTAATGAACACTAGGAAATTTACTCTGCATGCTATCTGCAATGGTATGTGTTGTACATATTTCCCCTTCCATCTAAATTTTGACCATCGGTCCCATTAAAATTTGCTGCAAACATCCTTCGCGATCAAAATCTCCATGTTGTGATTATCACCACCTTTTCCGCTCCGAAAATACACTGTCCCGATGATAAAGGCCCACAATTTAAATATATTGGGCCGAAGCCCCCAAGTCCTAATCCCCTCCCCTCGTTGCTGTCATACGACCCGAAACCAAGGACCACAGGCCAAAAGAAAGGGGGGTATATCGTTTGTGTTTCGGGCGTCATATCCACTGTCCGATCTAATTAAATCAATGGAGCGGTGAACGTTTCATATGGAGGGCCCCGCGCGCAAAAAACCAGTGGTAAACCCCCGTACCGCTTACCCCAGACTGGCGGTATTATCCATCAGGCCAGCGATTCCATTAGAAGGGTGCCGCGTGTCTCTGGTACGGCCCCAAAACCGCTTTCCCTGCGCGTTAATGTCAGTACAATCGCCGGGCAGCGGAATTCACGTGAACCGTTAGATCTAGGAGCCTTTTATCCAAGGGTGGTCGCTCTTTGAAGTTGCATATACTTTAATCTAAGTTCATCGTGCTCATGGCCCACCGTTTCATTGCCCTCCGATGCAAGTTTAGCCGTTTATCTTGTTTTGAGATCGAACGGTCCTGAGTCAATCGCAGTCCGGCCCTCAATCGCAATCGGAACTTCCGAAATATGCCTCCCCGGTCTTCCCGCTCCGCTTTGCGATTGCGATTTCTGAATTGGGTCCCACCTCCTGCGGTCGTGTCATCATAATTTCCAAGTGTGCGCCGTGTTCCTCCTCCACCATTCATATGTTCCGGTTATGTGTCATATTTCAATGTTTAATATTATGAACCTTTGCCTAGTTCATTCATTGTCAGCTCCATTGTATTGCAGCTTATCTTATAATTTTTACTCATTATTTTTGTGCATTTGGGTCACCTGTGTCTCCATGGGTAAAAAACTGATAAAAATACTTGCTACATAAGCCATGTGTGCATCACCACCACATGTACGGTTTTTCTTTAACATGTTGGTGGGTTGTGCAGGTTGCAGCGACGAAAGATCATAATTAATCGCCGCCTCCATTGCAAAGATCAAGAGCATACCAAAGGACACATTCTGCCGGTGAAATTCAAAGAAGATGCCGAGGGTAGGTGCGTGAAATGACCACTATTAAAGAATAACACAGATATGGATTCACAGAACCCTCCAGAGAAATTCGCCCTGCATTAAAGATCCAGGATCCAAATCCAAAATTGAGGGCCGAGAGTACAGTACAGAATTGCAGATTATCTCAGGTCTCTTACGGTAGCAGATTTTCCCTCAGCAGAAGGCAACACCATTGTATATATTTTATTATTTATGTCATGTATATAAGGAGATTTTCATCTCCCAACATTTATTTCTATAGACAGTTTGTAAGGTACATTCATTTTATAGTGGGTCATTCTACATGAAATTTGAATGTTTATGCATTTTAATTCAAGCTGAGTCATTCAATCTTCTTTCTTCTCTCTCAATTCATGTCTCCTCCTAGTCCCGAAAAGAATTATTATGGGGTTCAGTTGCATATTAGAGTTATCATGGTGAAATGTAGCATCATAATATCTACATGTGACTTCGGGGCAGTAGGGTCTCGGTGAGGAGGGGAGTTATGGCTAGCATTAGTTCTCAGTCTATACTGAAATAAATTATGTTTTTTCTCTTATGTGTTAATACAATATCTCATTTCATGCTATTTATCTTCTTGTATCATGTTCTAGAATGCGAGTGGCTCACTAGCTTGCAGTAAGGATTCATCCTTGTTGGTGCCCTTTCTGGAATTAGTCAAGCGCTTTAAATAGGCCTAGTCATGATATACTGTTCCATGTTCATCTCTTCCATATTTTCTGCTATATTAGTTACTTGAGGAGGGTGCTTTTAAAATGCCATTGTCATATAAGGATTCATAAATTAATATGCCCTTATGTGGTTCTGTTGTGGATCTGGGTATCAGTCTCATACATTATCTTCTTATGTTCCCTCTTGCCACTCATATGAATATTTAATTGTGATATATTATCACAAATGGCCCTCTTTGAAATTGGGATCTCTTAAGCTGCATCGATCACCTTCTGTTGATTTTATGATTTCCTACATTGTTCTTGAGATTGTACTATTACAGAGATTGGTCCATTCATCATTTCCTTGTTTGACAGAGGTGTCGCGTTCTTGGACTGACAACCCAAACTAAAAGGGCTCCTTGCTATATTAAGATGTCCTAGGCACTGGTCTATGGAAACTCTAGGTTGTCTCTAGGGGGGTGACAAAATCATCCACAACATCTTTCTGGCGCCGTTGCCAGGGAACAAATTCAAGAATATATGTTTCCCTGGGTTCGACATCTCATATTCACTCTCTAATCAGGTGAGCACAGAGAGGTGAAGAGTTGCAGATTTCTCACCTTGGCAACTCCACTGGTCTTTATTTGATAAATTTTATTGGAAGTCCTAGCTTCCCGGAAGCCCCATTTGAGGTCAGATACCTCACAGCCGAAAACACCTATGTCTGACCCAGAGAAGATCATTCATAAAAGAGTTTGGAAAGAGAAGAAGTCGGTTTACGCTGAAAACCCTGAATATTCTGTTGAAGATTATCCGCCCTCTTCTTCTCAAGAAGTTAGAAAAGAAAATCCCAAGTTTCACTCGGAGACTCCATGTAGAGGAAGTGCCTCAATTGAAGAAGAATCTCATCCTTCTTTCGAGGCTGAAGAAATTAAAGAAGTCACAGAAGTATTCGCTGTTAACCGTGAGTTATTCCCATCTACACCTTAGGCTTCTGTGCAATATATTCCCATTTTTATTCATACTCCACTTCCTCCTACTCCTCTCCCTTCATCTGCGTCTCAAATTGTTGTACAACCCCCTCCTCCTCCAATGGCTAATATCCCTGCATTCCTTTTGAACAAATACGCCCCACTGGCCTTACCCCAAGTATTGAATGATATGCCACAAGATTATCTAAATATTCTGCCAAGGTTTAATGGTGAAAATGGAGCTGATGCTCAGAAACATCTCGAGACCTTCTGCTCTTTTGCAGAGAACTTAAACGTTGAACATCTAGATGTGGTCTTGAGATGTGCAGTCTTTGGAAGGGGAAGCCAGGAAATGGTTTAAGACATTGGGAAATAATTCTGTGACCACTTGGGACCAAATGGAAAGTACTTTGGGTCTCCAGAGATAGGAGAAAGAAAAGATTATATATATATATATATAATGAAGGGGTATCGGAGTTTACCAAAAGATTTAACAAGTTATATCTGAGCCTGCCTCCTGAAATGAAGCCCCATGAGGCTGCTGCCAAGATAATTTTCATAGCAGCTTTTGACTCTGATTTCGGTTTCTCTCTGCGGGAAAGAATGCCTGTCACCCTGGATGATGCTCAGACAGATGCTCTAGAGTTGGAGGCAAATTTTGCTGCCACTGGTAAGCTAAAGGGAAAAACTGAACAAGATACTAGGAGGAGAGGCAAAGAAGAGGTTTCCGCCTCAAGTCAAGAAAAAAATTCAGAGAGATTAGATGAAATAAGTAAGATGATAAAGAAGATGGTCAAGCTAGAACTAGAAGCTAAAACTGTAGCTCCCAAGAACTATTACAATGCTCCGAATAGAGGATGCAATCCTCAGCATAGAAGACCTCCATTGCAGATATTGCCGAGAGAAGCAAAGGAACAACAAGACCAGATACCTCATCCTTTGTACCTGGAAGGACCAGCAGATGACTCCACTGGAGATGCAGCTTATGGATTAGAAGACTCAAATCTTGCTTTTTCAAATACTGATGATATGGATTTCCCAGTGCAAGAAGAAGATGAAGAAGTAGAGATTGATCATTATTGTAAGCAATTTGCTGATTTCATGCAAGCACAGTTCAATGTGAAATATGATCTCAGATCTTCAAGGAAGAGGACCAGAACTCAAGATCAAGAAGAGGAGCCACCTCAGAAAGAAGCATCTGCTCAGAAGGAATCAGCAACAAAGAAGAGCATAGAAAAATTTAAGAATCCTCTAAATGCTTCCTCACTATCCAATGATCAGATCCCTTCTTCTTCAAAAATAGTCAGTCCTCCTAATGCTGAGACAGTGTCAAAAGAAATTAAATCTTCAGTCGAAAATAAGGAGTCCAAAGAAGTAGTGACAGAAAAGCCCCCATCTGCTTTTAATCTGCAAAAATAGCTTGAGAAGATTAAGATTCCTGTCCCCCTAACTGAGTTATTGAAATAGCCTGTATATCAGTCTCAAGTTACCTCTTTTATGCTTCCTCCTGAAATACCAATTGCACCTGATAGCTTAAATCTTCAAGAAGAAAGACCCATGATAGTCTTTGGCCCACACGTCGAGGAGATAGATCCTACTACTCCGCCCTTTTATGTGTCTCTAGTCATTCATGACCTGCTGCTACACAACTGTATGTTAGATTCTAGGGCTTCCCATAATCTTATGCCTTTTTTTGTCATGGAGCAACTAGGGCTGCAAATTACAAGACCATATAAAGATTTATATTCATTTGATTCTAAAAGGGTTAAATGCTTGGGAATGATTAAAGATTTAGTGGTCAATTTGGCTCAAATCCCAGCAAAGAGTGTGGTCATGGACATTGTGGTTGATGATATCCCAGCTCGCTTTGGCATGCTGCTGTCAAGGTCCTGGGGTACAAAGATTGGGGGATCAATCAAATTGGATTTAACATATGCTATTGTCCCAGTCTTTGGAGGTCAAGAAATGAGGTTGTACAAGGAGACTAGATTTGTTAAAATGGTAACTAAGGCTGACTGCTCAGAAAATTCTCCAGTTTATAACAAAGAGGGAGACTTTTCATGTTTGATGTTGGAAGAAAATCAGAATTATGCACATGAACCCCTTTTTGGTCAAATCCAAGCTGAGTAGCCTAAAGAGGATCAGGAATCAGAAATTTGGACTTTGCATTTTGATGGAGCTAATTCAAGAGAAGGCAATGGAGTTGGGGTATTGTTGATTTCTCCTACAGGGAAATGGGTGCCACTGTCTTTTAAACTGGAGTATGAGGCTACAAACAATGTGGCCGAATATGAGGCACTATTATTGGGACTGTAGACAGCCAAGAATATGGGCATCCAGTGTTTAAAATTCTTGGGGGACTCTGAGCTGGTAGTGAGACAGATTAAGAATAAATGCCAGACTAAGCATCCACGGCTCACAGCATATAGAAACGAGGTATGGGACATGATAGAAAATTTCTTCTCAGAATTTAACATACAGTTCATGCCCCGGGAGCAAAACAGAGTAGCAGATTCTCTCGCTGTAGCTGCCAGTACTTTCCGTCCTCCTCAGAATCATCTTTTAAGATATGAAGTGGAGGTACGTTACAGGCCATCCATTCCAGATAATATAAAGCATTGGCAGGTATTCGAAGATGATGAACAAATGAAAAGATTTATGGAGACCGTGGGAGAATTCTCCAATATGGAGATTGATGATAATGAAGAAGAAGAAGTTGAAAATATTGCATAAAATGAATGGGAAGAAAAAATAGTAGGAAACATAATGCTGCAGCTGAAAGGAAACATTATACCTAGAGGCCTAGTCCCTCTAGAAAGATTATTTAACAAAGATGATGTACCAATGCAGCCAAACAAGGTAACAGAAGAAGATCAAGTGGAAGATTTGAATCTGGGTACTCATGATGATCCTAAAATTGTTAGATTATCTAAAAGAGTCCCAGAAGAATACAAAGAAAAATATTTGAAGTTGTTTCAATCTTATAAATATGTATTTTCTTGGTCCTATGAGGACCTAAAAACTTTTGATGTTAGTATAATGCAACACAAGATTCCATTGAGGGAAGATGCAAAGCCTTATAAGCAGAAACTCAGATAGATAAACCCTCTGCTGCTTCCCTCAATTGAAAAAGAAATCAAGAAGTTACTAAAGGCCAAGATAATTGTACCATTAAGATACTCAGAATGGGTAGAAAATCTTGTTCCTGTTAGGAAGAAGAATGGAGAAATAAGGCTGTGTGTGGATTTCAGGAATTTAAATAGAGCATCTCTCAAAGATAATTATCCACTGCCTAAAATGGATCACATCCTGCAGAAAGTAGTGGGAGCATCCAAGATGTCAATGATGGATGGTTTTTCCGGTTATAATCAGGTAGCTGTTTTTCCAGAAGATCAGAAGAAAACTGCATTTATCACACCATGGGGAACATTTATGTATGCTAGGATGCCATTTGGATTAATTAATGCAGGAGCTACTTTTCAGAGGGCAATGGACATAGCCTTTGTCGGAGAACAGGACAAGTTCTTGGTGGTGTACCTTGACGATATCACAGTGTTTTCAAAGAATGATGATGAGCATATTGAGCATTTAAGAAGAACTTTTGAAAAATGCAGAAGGTATGGCCTTTCTCTTAACCCTCAAAAATATTTGTTTGCATTAGATGAGGGAAAACTCTTAGGGCACATTGTGACTAAAGATGGTGTGAAAATTGACCCTAAGAGAGTTGAAGTGATAAACAACATTCCTTTGCCAAGAAATAAGAAAGAAGTACAGGTATTTTTAAGCCGAATTAATTTCTTGAGAAGATTTATTCCTAACTATGGAGAGATAGTTAGGCACATAACCAATATGTTGAAAAAGGAAAATGAAGTAAAATGGTCCCAGGAGTCTAGAGATGCATTCACAAGAATAAAACAGGCATTCGCTGAAGCTCCAGTGTTAGCCGGACCAGATTACAGTAAGCCATTTATGATATTTTCATTTGCTTCACCTCACATAGTTGCTGGAGTGTTATTGCAGAAGAATGAAGAGGGATATGAACAACCTATAGCTTTCTTCAGTCAAGTGCTTTATGATCCTGAATTGAAATACAATATACTGGAGAAGCAGGCATATGCCCTGGTGAAGTCCCTTAAATCCTTTAGGGTGTATGTTTTGCAATCTCATATTACTGCATATGTCCCCACAGCAGCTGTCAAAGACATTCTTGTTCAGGGAGACAGCGAAGGTAGAAGAGGAAGATGGATTGCAAAAATTCAGGAGTATGATTTGGACATAAGGCCTACTAAGTTAATTAAAGGACAGGGACTTGCCAAGATGTTGTCTGAATCTAATCATCAAGCTTTAGGCATTAATCTATCTGGGATAGAAAATGAAGAATCCAAAAGGGAAGAAGAGCAGCAAGGACTAGAGATGGCCACCCAAAAGATACATGTGAAATATCTAACTAGTCCTCGGTATAAAGAAATAGTTGAATATCTTTTAACTCTTAGCTGTCCTCCAAGTTGTGATAAGATAAAATATAGAGCTGTAAGGATGAAATCTCAGAAATATGTAATTGCCAATGGACAGCTCTATTGGAGAGACCCTCTCGGTATATTACTGTTATGCCTCACAGAAAATGAAGTGAAAAATGTAACGATAGAATTTCATGAGGGGATATGTGGAGAACATTACAACTGGAGGGCTAGAACTCATAAAATCTTGAAGGATGGTTTCTACTGGCCAAAATTGTATTCAGATACTTTTTCCTGGGTCAGGGCATGTGACAAGTGCCAAAGGTTTGCAGAAAGACAGAAATTAGCAGCATTGCCCCTAATTCCTATTCATGTAAATGAACCTTTTCAGAAATGGGGATTAGATTTTATAGGAGAGATACATCCCCCATCAAGTGGCCAACATAAATGGATTCTGATAGCCACAGAATATTTTACAAAATGGGTGGAAGCCATACCTACAAGAAATGCTACAGATGCTGTAATCATGAGGTTTATAGAAGATAATATCATATCTAGGTTTGGCTGCCCTGCAAGAATTGTAACTGACAATGCACCGGCTTTTAAGTCTGCCAGGTTCGAAAAATTCTGCCAAAGGTATAACATTAAATTGACTCACTCCACAGCCTACTATCCCCAGGGAAATGGTCTAGCTGAGTCATCTAATAAAACCCTGGTGAGAGCACTGAAGAAAACAATAAGTGAAAATCAGAAAAACTGGGACTCTCAATTGAAGTTTTCTCTATGGGGAAATAGAATAACCAGCAAAAGAGCAACAGGGAAATCCCCATATGAGTTGGTATATGGAAGAGCAGCTGTGTTTCCTATGCAATTGGCACTGCCTATGGCACGTTTTATGCAGGAGAATCAGGAGGAACCAGATGACACGATCAGAAGGATTAATCAGCTGGTGGAATTAGAGGAAACACGGAATCAGGTGGATCAGAGACTGATAGAGTATCAGGAGAAAATGAAGAATGTCTTTGATCGGCATGCAAAGGATAGAAATTTTCAAGTTGGAGACCTGGTTCTCAGATGGGATGTTCGTAGAGCAGAGAAGGGCAAGCACGCAAAGTTTGATCCGTTATGGTTTGGGCCATTCAAAATAGTGAAGCTGGGAAGAAACAACACTTTTTCTCTAGAAAATCTACAGGGTGATTTGTTGGATGCACCTGTGAATGGCCAATTCCTCAAACCGTATTTCCAATTCTGACCCAGGCAGAGAATGCCTGATTGTATATATTGTATATAGTTTGTTTTGGCTCTTATTTTTATAGAGGAAAAGAATGTTGATAATTACCCGAAGCGGGGGCGCAGAGGAAATTAAGTAGCAGAGTGAAATATTGAATGGTCTGCGTGTTCTTGACATGCCCAAGGATGACCATGCCGTCCCCAGATGGAGCCGATGTTGTACATATTTCCCCTTCCATCTAAATTTTGACCATCGGTCCCATTAAAATTTGCTGCAAACATCCTTCGCGATCAAAATATCCATGTTGTGCTTATCACCACCTTTTCCGCTCCGAAAATACACTGTCCCGATGATAAAGGCCCGCAATTTAAATATATTGGGCCGAAGCCCCCAAGTCCTAAGCCCCTCCCCTCGTTGCTGTCATACGACTCGAAACCAAGGACCACAGGCCAAAAGAAAGGGGGGCTTATCGTTTGTGTTTCGAGCGTGATATCCACCGTCTGATCTAATTAAATCAACGGAGCGGTGAACGTTTCATATGGAGGGCCCCGCGCACAGAAAACCAGTGGTAAACCCCCGCACCGCTTACCCAAGACTGGCGGTATTATCCATCAGGCTAGAGATTCCATTAGAAGGGTGCCACGTGTCTCTGGTACGGCCCCAAAACCGCTTTCCCCGCGCGTTAATGTCAGTACAATCGCCGGGCAGCGGAATTCACGTGAACCGTTAGATCTAGGAGCCTTTTATCCAAGGGTGGTCGCTCTTTGAAGTTGCATATACTTTAATCTAAGTTCATCGTGCTCATGGACCACCGTTTCATTGCCCTCCGATGCAAGTTTAGCCGTTGATCTTGTTTTGAGATCAAACGGTCCTGATTCAATCGCAGTCCGGCCCTCAATCACAATCAGAACTTTCGAAATGTGCCTCCCCGGTCTTCTCGCTCCGCTTTGCGATTGCGATTTCCGAATTGGGTCCCACCTCCTGCGGTCGTGTCATCATAATTTCCAAGTGTGCGCCGTGTTCCTCCTCCACCATTCATATGTTTCGGTTATGTGTCATATTTCAATGTTTATGTTATGAACCTTTGCCCCGTTCATTCATTGTCGCTCCATTGTATTCTGCATTGTCACCCTCCATTTCTCCATTATTTTTATGCATTTCCGGTCACCCTGCATCGTCTCTACATTTCGCCTAGTCTGTATCACCGCTTCCATGGCCGCTGTCGTATCCACCACCCCTGTATACGGTTTTCTTTAACATGGTGGGTTGTGCAGGTTGCAGCGACGAAAGATCATAATTAATCGCCGCCTCCATTGCAAAGATCAAGAGCATACCAAAGGACACATTCTGCCGGTGAAATTCAAAGAAGATGCCGAGGGTAGGTGCGTGAAATGACCATAATTAAAGAAGAACACAGATATGGATTCACAGAACCCTCCAGAGAAATTCGCCCTGCATTAAAGATCCAGGATCCAAATCCAAAATTGAGGGCCGAGAGTACAGTACAGAATTGCAGATTATCTGAGGTCTCTTATGGCGGCAGATTTTCCCTCGACTACAGGCAGCACATTGTATATATTTTATTATTTGTGTCATGTATATAAGGAGATTTTCATCCCCAAGCATTTATTTCTTTAGACAGATTATTAAGTACATTCATTTATAGTCAGTCATTCATAGAGAGGGCGCGAATGTTTTCCGCCATTTTAATTCAAACTGAGTCATTAAATGTGCTTCATCTACCTCCTCCTCTAGAATTCTACATCTCCTCTATAAAAGCCCGAAAAGAATTCATTGTAAGGGTTCCAGATTTCTATCAGCAGACTGTGCAGTGAAAAGGCTCTTGTATACATCCTGTAATATCTTCTGTATGAAGCTTCAGAGCCCGTAGGGTCTCAGTGAGGAGGGGTTATGACTGTAATGAGGATTCTGGTCTCTGGTATCTCACAGTATGTAATTTCTCTGATGTGTTAATACAATATCTCTTTCATTCTATTTGTCTTCTTGTATCATGTTCTAGAATGCGAGTGGCTCACTAGTTTGCAGTAAGGATTCATCCTTGTTGATGCCCTTTTTGGAATTAGTCAAGCACTTTAAATAGGCCTAGTCATGGTATACTGTTCCATGTTCACTCTGTCCATATTTTCTGCTATATTAGTTGCTTGAGGAGGGTGCTTTTAAAACACCTTTGTCATATAAGGATTCGTAAATTGGTGCGCCCTTATGTGGTTCTGTTGTGTATCTGGGTATCAGTCTCATGCCAGCTAATATCTTCTTATGTTTCCTCACTGCACTCATCATCTGATATTTAATTTCTGTGATATATTATCTGAACTGGCCCTCTTTACAGTAAGCGATCTCTTAACTGTCTGATGCCTTTGTATTGGAGTTTTACTTGATGTTCCTACATTGTTCTTGTCTTTGTACTAGCTTCTGAGAGAGATTGGTCCCATTCAAAAATTAATTTCCTTGTTTAGAACAAGAGATAGTAAGCGAGTTCTTGGACTGACAACCCAAACTAAAAGGGCTCCTTGCTATATTAAGATGTCCTAGGCACTGGTCTATGGCAACTCTAGGCTGTCTCTAGGGGGGTGAAAAAATCATCCACAACAGTATGCATGGTCTCAGTGTCCAGTTGTGATGACTGCTCTCGCTCTGTTGGCAATACCACACTATCGTCATCCGTGGAAATAATCTTCGAAGTGGTGCTACATGCACAAGGTATGATCTGAATTTGAATGTTATTTTTGTTGTGCTAATTTCATTTTCAGATATAAAACATATTTATTGATCTTATGCTTGATGTGCAAGTTCCCTTGTTGCTTATGTGTGTCAAAGAGGTAATTAAAACTGAATTTTATGAGTGTTTTTGAATGCATAAAGTATGAATTTAAATGGTTAAATAGCATCAACATAAATTACAAAAAAACATAACAACTAATCCATTAAAATATATTTTTGATGAAGGAGTTCACCCCTCCTGGGCTACATCTCCTTGGTCCAGCTCCATAGCTTGGGCCTCTATATTAGCTCAATTTCTCTCAAAAAAAATTTTACATGCATCAAATTCTCTTGGAATATGTTCCAATGAGTTTATAATGTCCAAATCTATTAGAAATGACTATTTTTTAACTCAATTTCACTACTAGATGCTCTAGGCATGATCTTCCCTCGTGGTGGCCCTACGCTTCAAAAATATTCAAGCTAAAAAAAACCTCTGTATATGACCTCTTCTACCTCTAAAACCTATTCCAATGGCTCCAAAACATCCAAATATGCTAATAATGACTGTTCCTGCACTCCATCTGGTCGAAAATTACCACAATTATGGAGAAAACCAATTTCCCTACAATTTCTCCACTAAATTTAGAAACTAGCCACCTAACTCAACTAAAACTGAAATTGTTTGCCAAAAATGGTGCTCTACCAAATCTGCCGCCAAATTGAACATGTCATTATCTTAAACATATGTGTGGTTTAATTGTTAATTAATTGTGGTGTTAGTGCTAAGCGCGTTTAGCATGTTAGCTCTTCGTACAGTCATGCTCTTGGGTCACATGGAGAAGGGATGGCCCCCTCCAGTATGTTGTTAGGAGAATAAATCACGTTTAATTATATAGTGGGCACATAGTAGTACAAGGACCGTGCCCATGGCCCAATGGTGGAGCGCGTTCAGTGGAGAGAGGGAGGTCATGGGGTCTCCCCTCCCCTCATACTTGTGTTTTGCACGCCTTATGCCATCAGATATGTTAACCCTCGAACTTTGACATATAATGTTTTTCCTTTATGCTTAAGTGTGCCACCGTGAACCTTATATTTCCATAGAACCTTTGAAATATTTCGACGTGCATTATATTATATCCACCATTTAAATACTTTCCCAATGGATTAATATGATGCGGATTTGGACTTAGGTTTAGATATAACATATGTTAATTTAAAATTAATTAAGGTTTTCCTTTATATTAAATATAAAATAATATATATATATATAAATGTGTAATATAATATATGATTAAAAATCATATAAAATATAATATATAATTAAAAATAATATATATATCCTTTATTAATTAAAAAAAAAAAAAATTCCAGTACATAAATCCATAAACCCAAATTCAATCTTAGGAGGTCACTTGACAAATTTTACCTTCATAAACCAAACTGGCGAATCCCGCAGTAACACTTGTCACAGTCCCATTGGACAAAAACTGAAGAAGATTCGTTGAATGCTGATTGGGCTGCCATGTCATCAAGTTGTTCCTATTCTGCAATGTTTTAATAAAAATTTGTGTGTTTTGAACGACGATTAGCAGACAATAACTCCTTCATCCAAACTCGGCTTTCAACGAAATGAGTTGTGTTGTATTCCTTGCAATGGGGCGGTCATTATCATTCTAGTTTCATTCAATTCTAAGAACTTTCATTTTTGAGCTAAAATATTGAGCCTCTGATCATTCCTCCCCACTAGAAGCCTTTTGAACCCCAAAATATCTCTGATAGCTAATTATGTGGATGACCGTACTGTTCCCTCACCCATCCAGTGTCTATCCACTGAAATTTTCCCAATTTCATCATTTGGAGCATTTCAGGAAAGGTCAACTTTTTCCTTGATTCTTGTGATCTTCTCTTGCAGTCATTGACAGTGTCATGCTGCAATATTTATAAATTTGTAGAACATGAATCTATTTTTGTAGAAACCATCTTGTTCCTACCATGGTTAAAAATCAAAGGAAACTTAGAAACTTTCTCACCTTGCACATTGTCACCATGGCGATTTTTAGCTGATCTCACTTTGTGCTTATGTCAACTCTTGACCAAGTATCTTTGTCATTGCCATGTACCTTTTGGAAACCATAAACCAGAATTTTTGGAACCCATCCATTATTTTCCAAGCTTCTTTGTCTCTTTCTCTTTCACCTTTGCAGCCTCTTGCATTGACATTTTGTTTCTAGCACTACTCAACACTATTCTTGTTTGTTGCAAATATTTTTCACCTTCTTTCAAAGGCAACCTATTAACATCCTAAAACAACTCATTACAAGAATAATAATCTTTTGAAAAGTGTGATTCAATACATCTCTTTATTTGATCATCAACCATTTATTGTTTTGACTTGCATTCACTATCCTCTCCATTTCACTTGCATGTGTGAGAGACAAACTTGTCTTCTTCTTATGCTCTCTAATTATGTACTCAATACCATCCTTAAACAAGTGGTACTTTTTCTCATGGCGATTAAATATAGCTTTCCTATCATACAGATAAGGACTTACCAATACAGTACCTGATATCTCAAGTGGCACCACATCAAGCTCAACTTCATCAAGAAAGTTTGAGTTAATGGTGAATCTTAGTAGCCACTTCCTTGTAACCTGCAAGTTTTCATTCTTGCATATCAACCCCAAAGGATATGGCCTTAGATGTATAATAGTTTCAAAGCCTCTATTCTTAACAAAATATTCAGAAATCAAGTTGTCTTGTGACCCACTATCAAAAAGTGTAACAATATTGGTATGTTTAGAGACAAATCTAATATGGAAAAGTTATATTCTTGTATCTTCATCAGGAGTATCATTTGAGAATTTTGAAGAACTAGTGCTTGCAACATGTTTACCTTTCAAACCCATGGTTGTAATTTTCATCTCATTTCTTGATTCTGACCCTAAGTCATGTTCATCTATAGCAACAAATTTTCCCTTCTCTTTGGCTTTCAGTCTATTTGGTATCAATTATGGATGAAGTTGCCAACGGTGGTCTTCATCATGGCTAGAATTTGAAAAACTTTTGCATGTGATTTTTTCCTTCTCTCTTTTTACAGAACTATTTCTTTTTTCTCTTCCAAAAAAAATTCCTTTCCCTTTACCCTCACTTTCACCTCTCTCCTCTATGTTTTATTTTCCCCTTGCCTCCAAGTGTGTGACTTCTACACAAAAATCATCTAAATTTCTTGGGTTAAACATAAGGATAGTATGTTTCAAATATGAATGTAAACCCCCAATGTATTTCAAGAGTGTATATTGAAAATTCAAATTTACTCCTAACAATAAAGCTCTCTTTCTAAACCCCTAGGTATACTCTTGAACTGTTTGACCCTTGAGTTGCTTAAAATTTTGCAAACTAATAATAGCTTTTTTCATATAGGCTAATGGATAAAAATATCTTTTAATGGAAGAAATAAACTCAACCCAAGGAATGGATATCTTACCATGGATTCACATTTCCTCTTGAGCCTTTACTTCCCACAAAACTTGTCCAACTCCTTCTAACCTTAATGAAGCCAACTGGATATTTATGTCGTCTTCATGAAGGTTATGAATTCTGCAATACACCTCCAATTGATGTATCCAATTTCAAGCATGTCTGCATTTACCTCGCCATTTTTCATGGGTAGTTCAAACCTAATGTCTAATGTAAGTAATGGAGTTTTTACTTTTCTAGATTTTGAGTGAGTGCGAGTGGTCTTTGTGGTGGAAGTGGAAGATGATGCAGATGGATGTGATGAGGGTGATGAAGATGGTGGAGATGGAGGTGGTTTTCCTTTGCTACCCTTTAAACTCTTCTCTTAATCCTTTATACAATCTGAAGTTCCTTCTCCATATGGAGGCTTAGAAACTCCTCATGCTCTTTCTAGAATGAATATATCAAACATGATTTTAACCATTCTCTTAATTCCCTTCAAGTATCTCTTGACATATTCCTCTTTTTAATGTCCTTGAGTCTCTCGAACACCCGACATAATAGCTATGAATTCAATCTCAAATTATAATGCTTGTACCTCTTCAATCAACTCAGCATCTTGTCCAGATTACACCTCTTCATTCTCAACTTCTTGAGACAAAACTTGAGGCTCTTCAAGTGCAGCGATGAGTAGAATTTTGGGTGAGGATGATTCTCTTTCAGCTCTCCTTCTTCTAGTCCTAATCTTAGGACTTACAACCAACAATTTCCTTTCACCTTTCTGCAACTTTAACCTTGTCAGCATCACAAATTTGCAACCATTAAGCTTGCACAAATCTTCAAGCAACTATCAAGAAAATAAAGTTTAGCAACCTTGTGCTCTAGTACCAACTTGATTTTAATTTTAATGTTTTTTTTTTTATGCTAATTTCATTTTCAGATATAAAACATATTTACTAATCTTATGCTTGATGTGCAAGTTCCCTTGTTGCTTATGTGTGTCAAAGAGGTAATTACAATTGAATTTTATGAGTCTTTTTGAAAACGTAAATCGTGAATTTAAATGGCTGAACAACAAAAACATAAATGAAAAAAAACTGCAACAACTGATCCATTAAAACAGAGTTTTGATGAAGGATTTCACCCCTCTTGGGCTACATCTGCTTGATCCAACTCCATAGCTTGGGCCACTGTATTAGCTCAATTGTGCACAAAATGTTGTTTACATGCATTAAATTCTCTTGGAATGTATTCCAATGATTTTTAAATGAAAAAATATATTAGAAATGACTATTTTTTTAGTCAATTTGGTTACCAAATGCTCTGGGCATGGCCTTCCCTCTTGGTGGCCCCAAGCTTCAAAAATATTCAAGCCAACAAAAACCTCTATAGATGACGTCTTTTGTCTCTGCAACCTATTCTAGTGGCTCCAAAAAATCAAAATATGCTAAGAATGACTCTTCTTGCGCTCCATTTGGTCGAAAAATGCCTCAGCTATGGAAAAAAACAATTTCCCTACAATTTCTCCACTAAATTTGGAAACTGGCCAACTAAATCCACTAAAACTGGAGTTGTCCGCCAAAAATGGTGCTCTGGCATATTTTCTTCCATATTCAATGCATAATTATCTAAAATATAAGTGCGATTTAAGTGTTAATTAAATTTTGTGTTAGTTCTAAGCATGTTTAGTGCATTAGCTCTCCGTACGGTCACACTCTTGGGTCGCATGAAGGAGGGCTAGCCCACGGGTTAGCCCCTTCCACTCTACTATCAAGATAATAAATCACATTTAATTATATGGTGGGCGCATAGGAGTTCAAGGACCAGGCACATGGCCCAACGATGGAGCGCGTTCGGTGGAGAGGGGGAGGTGATGGGGTTGAGCCCCAACCCCTCCCCTCGTACTTGTGTTTTGCACGCCTTATGCCATTGGATGTGTTAACCCTCAAACCTTAGCATATAATTTTTGCCCTTTATGTTTAAATGTGCCACCGTGAACCTTATATACATTGCCATATAACCTTTGAAATATTCCGACGCGCATTATATTATGTCTGCCATTTAAATACTTTACCAATGAATTAATGAAATGCAGATTTTGACTTAGGTTTAGATATAATATGTGGAAATATATGTTAATTTAAAATTTATTAAGGTTTCGATTTATATTAAATATAAATAATATATATAAAAATATATAATATAATATGTGATTAAAAATCATAATCATATATATATATATATATATATATATATATATATATATATATAACCTTAATTAATTAAAAATAAATAAAAAATTCCAACACATAAATTCACAAACCCAAATTCAACCTTAGGAGGTCATTGGACAATTTTACCTTCACAAACCAAACTAGCGAATCCCGTAGTGAGACTTGTCACAGTCCTATTGGATAAAAACTAAATAAAATTCCTTAAATGCTGACTGGGCTGCCATGTCATAAGCTTGTACTTGTTCTTCAAATTTTTAATAAAAAATTTCCTGTTCTAAACGGCAATCAGTAGACCATAACTCCTTCATCCGAACTCGGTTTTCAATCAAACAATTTTCATTAGATTCCTTTTGATGGGATGGTCTCTGTCATTATGGTTTCATTCAATTATGAGAATTTTCATTTTTGAGCTAAAATACTAGGCCTCTGATCATTCCCTATTAGCCACGACACGATCTACGTCCAAATATGGATCCATAAAACTCATATCTAGTGTTTGTGTAATCCGAACTCATATTTAGCACAAACTCTCCATATATATGCTTTGAAAAGTAAATGGGGACCTCATCATGGTGGGGGAGCTAGTCCTAAGCTCGAATGAATCGATCATAAGTAAAAGGGGTGACATCAACATTCTTAAAATATTTGAGTGAAATTGAACCATTATGCCTAGCACAATTGTCTGAAGGGATTTTAAACAAATCCCCATGAACATAAATGTCCTTCGTGGCGTCTTTCACCACCTACAAAGTATGTGGGCCTTTAACCTCCAACCTCCTAATCCTATGTATGGAATGTAGGAGGTAGTTGTGTGGGTCTTCCCTATGGTATGTCTTGATCAACCTAATTGTCTTATCCAACATCAAAGACAAATTATGCCTAGTGGGTGAACTAGTAGATATTTTACCCATCTCTCATGTGATCCATGTATGTTGGGCCCTAAGATCCTCAAATGTGATATTCATTATAAAATTGTTCCACGAAGGGATCGACACTCCACTATGATCCTAAAATTTTCCCTATTGAGGGCCTACAAATCAAAAACATAATTTAACATATATAAAAAAATAGAAGCGTAATAACATAAACATTAAATTCAAACACATAAATTGAAGATGATTAAAAAACTAAGGAAAATTTCAGTACATAAACACATAAAGTTTAAAGATTATTTAAAAATGCAAGAGGTGTAGTTGCAACTGGTGAGAAAGGTCCACTACGTCTAATAAGATCCATAGAGATAGAAGCACTCCCTCTGATAGTTCGATTGTTGTCAGATCTAGGATCTATGGGTGGAACATGTACTTTGGTTAGGCTATGTGATCTATCACGAGCTCGACCATGTATAATAGATCCTCGCACACTCCGACGACCTTTGTTTGAGGAGCGTATATGAGATGCCTCTTCATATTACATATAACACATATAATACGTATATAAATTAATCCAAGGAAAAATGTTGATTGAACTATTACATATAATACATATAAAATAATCCAACAAAAAACATTGACTTAGAAAGTATGTTCACAAGAAAACCATTTCGAAATTCAAGTAGAATAATCTAGCTTGAAGTGCTAAACTTTAGCGTCAATTTTTTGATAACTTATCAACCAAAGTATTGAATTTCATGTAAACACAATCGAAATAGGTGATTAAATCTAACTTCTCACTTTTTCCCATTTCTAAATAATGCATTTTATTCATGGAGAATAAATATGTAAATGTATGTAAAAAATTAAATACACCTATTTCCAAACCTAATAAAATTCCATGCCAACCAAATACTCTAAAGGCAAGCTTTTATAATGATATACTTTCAGGCATGGCATGCACTAGGTGCAAGCACATGAAAACAATGTTTGCCGTACAACACACTACATAATGAAAAAATATGGTACAAATCATTAAATTAAAATGATTCTACAAATATTATTGCAAATTTTAAGGAAAATTATAGCTTATATTAAGAATAGCTTATTGTATTAAATAGTTGTAGAAATATATTAAAATTAGTATTTTATATATATATATATATATATATATATATATATATATATATATTTCTAGTTATATATTATATTATTTACTAGATGTTATATATAATTATATTATACTTATATAGTTATATTTAACTATAATTAAATAACACAGAATTATATATATAATTATGTTATTTCATAGTTATTTAATTGTTATATATATATATATATATATATATATATATATATAAAGAAAGCATGTTAGATGTTATATTATAGTTATACATATTAGTTATTTTATATATAATATTACGTTCTGTTATATATATATATATATATATATATATATATGCGTTAATAAAATTGATTTAAATAACAAAAAAATGGATTTTTAATCTAATTAACATTTTATTAATTATAATTATTTTTTAAAACAAATTACTATATTTATTATTAAAAAATTTGTAAAATTTAAATGAATTTAAATTTAAAAAAAAAATTGAATACATTTTTTTATTTGATAAATAGAGGCTCAACATGTGTAACTATATTCATCATGTCAATTTCAAGTTTTAATTTATTTATTTCTTGATTATATAAGTATGGCATTATTTATTTATTTATTGATTATAGTTTGGTTTTTTGTTTTGGAGTTTTTTGGCATATTTTTGGTCAAATTTGTGGGAAATTTAAAATGCACCTTAAATCAAGAAAATTCAAAATTTGTTGGAATTTTATTTCACTCAATTTCTAAGAAAAAATTTTAAAACCTAAAATAATTAAGAAATAAAGTTTTTAGATAGAAAAAAATCATAATAAACATGTTACCATTGCAATTATTCAATATTTATAGACTATAATGAAAAAAAATTAAAACCTAAACTATAGTTTTTTTTCAAGGGTTTTCTTAGTTGTTTGTTGTGATTTTCAAGGGTTCACTTGGTGGTTTTTTATGGCTTTAAGGGGTTTTCTTTCTAGTTTTCAAAAACAAATTGGTGTGTTTTTGTAGTTTTCATGGTGGTTTTCGTGGTTGTTTTTTGTAGTTTCTGTATGGTTGGTTTTTATTTTAAATAAATTTATTTTATTTTGCAAGAAAATTTAAATAAAAGAGACAAAAAAAGATAGAAAACATAGCTTGGCTTGAGGCTTTGGGACTGTTATAGGCCGTTTTGTCACATATGGTAAATAGGCTTCCTAATGAGATCAATCAACATCCTTTCCCCCCTTATCATCGTCATTTCAAAATGACCTAAGAATGCCTCTTTCATTTCCCATAGTTTCTTCATGAAACTACATCATCTGAGCCAGTTTTAGGACCAACACTCCCTGGCCTCATGTTGGATTGTGTTTGCCTACAATTTTACATTGTGGCCTATGTTGATGAACTACAAGTTGCTCCCCTTTGCACCTGTGTTGGTTCTAGAAATTCTTGAAAAAGAGAGAGAATCCTGAAGTCTCCATTTCTAGAATCTTCTAGGATTTGTTGTAACCTTTACCTTAGATAGAACATTTGAATCCTATCATATTCTTCTTTGGGATTTCCATCCTTTATCCTTTGATTCGATCCTCCCATCAAAGGTGGATCTAAAGCCCTATATTGGTAATTGGATAAGAACTCCCAGCTTACCCCACTCCTTTATATATTTACAACCTTTCATATGTAAGGGGTTTCCTTTATAAGAGTGATTCTACCCTTATGTTGTTGTTTGAAAGACATCATTTCATGCATTTAGGGTGATTGCAAGTGCACTTTGCGACAAAGAAAGAAAAATTCAGCCTGGAGGAGCTCTTTTACAAGATCAATACATATTTATCATTGTAATTGCTTCAATTCATATTAATGAAAATATTTCTATGTTTTCCTATATATGATGTCGTTATTTCATGTATTTCAATACCATGTTGATCTACTGAATAAAGTATTTAGATGATTTTGAATAGATCTCGTAGTTTCTTGGCTTTTGTTGTCTGATTGTGCAAGTTCTAATTTTGTCAATCAGAGCTGTGATTGGAGCATTCAAACTAAAGGAGGAGCATAGCATCTGATGGATTTGAGGTAGGCTTGATCCCATCATCTATTTACTTCAAGGAAAATGTTGGGTTCCTTGTCTCTTTGTTGTTCTAGGTTAGCCACCAGACCTAGGGGAGATACTTATGTCCCCAACACAATGGAGATATGAAGCATCGACAGGTCGAACTGGTCCAATATTTGCATGAAAACATAAATAGTTTAGTCTCAAAAACATCAAAAAACAAAAAAAATTGTAAAACTTTCAAAAATATTAAAATGGTCAAAATATTTTAGCTGAAGCACCCCATTTCTAACCCTTAGGAAGCACGAGCTCAGGTTCATCAAGAAAATCCATCCCTGCGTAAGGATACTCATTGATCATAATGAATTGTATATGAAACCATCCAAAGAAGGTTGGTGATAAGGTGATCATCGATGGACCTGCATGTTGGGACATATGATCTATCCACCTCCTCATCCATTAGCCCTCGAATCGATAGGCCCGAGTGTAGTCTGTTGAGGCCGAAGTAGTGCCACCATCTCTAGAGAAAAAGAGACCAAGATTGAGCCATATCTAAAGTTATTTAGCTTCACATATCTTGATTTAGTCATATGTTCCTTCATATTTTCCAAAAATCCCTCACTCTAGTTGAATATTGTTGGCTCTAAACACTCCACCCCATATTGCATGTATGATCTAGTTGCTACATGAAGTGTTGAGTTGCATGTCAATCTTGTGATAATGAAAAATATCGTTCTCAAAGGTAACTAGGTTAAATATTTTATATTGATCTTTCCATCCCTATTTGGCTGGGTTCGATGTATGCAATAGGTAGTGATATAATATTTCATTGTTTCCCCACCACTTCTCCCACCTACCAGAGAGATGGGGGCACCTCTCATGGATAAACTTGTCATAAAGTAGATATCTTCTGCGTTAATCTAGAGTAGATGTTCCCAAAATCTGAATACTTGTGTCTGAACATCCCATGAACAAACAAGATATTTCAATAATTCCATCTGTTGCCTCATACCAAGAAGCCAAAATAATTTTAGTAATCCATAATTTTTCAATGCATGGATCATAGCATGATCATTTTCCGCATTTAAATTTTGGTCCTCAAGTTCTCTTTCTCTCCACATGATTTCCATTTTTGCTAATGGACACCTAAAAAATCAAAAACAAATTCATTAGGCTCATTTTCATGCAAAAAACTTAACAAATTTTGAGCAATAATTGATAAACAACTTAGAGTTTTGTGCCCAATGCACCCTAGTAGGGCATGATCGAGAATTAAAACTCTCTCAAAAGTGCTAGTCTACTTAGGCGCAATTCATATTTGAATTCTCTGGGGGTATGTTGATCCTAGGGCGTGTTTTTGGAATCCTTGAGCCCTCAAAACCTCAAAAAAATTGCATGAAATCATAAAATTGGACCATGAAAAGAAAGATAAGGGTTTTACCTCCTACCTGAAAGTGAAGGTACTCGAAATTTTCCATGGGATTGACCGCAATTAGCTGCAGAAGATCGAGGGAAAAATTTCTCAGAATTTTCATTGTTGAAGGTAAATGTGAGATGGTAAAAACGAATAGTCATTTTGAGTATTTATGGTCATTTCTTGCATTGTTTTATTCATATTTAATATTTTTACCTAGATATGCTTCATTTTTATTGTGAAACATGTATTTTTAATCCTTTTGTGATGTTTTGAGCAAGTTGACAACTGTTAATTATTTTTTATCATGCTTTAAACATGTTATTTTGACCAAAGAGTGTACTTTTATCTCTTTTTCGGGCTATGTAAGCCTATGAAAAAGGAACCCCTTGGAGTCCTCTTTCAGCTTTTTAAAACTCCCAAAATATGAAAGTATTGTCTTTTCAAACTCATTAAAGCAAAGGAAAATACATTTACTCAGTATAAGTTTAACCCTTTTCAGGACTGAGATAAAATATTTACAAAAAATGAATACCTTTGTAAAGCATGGCTAAGAGGTTATCTTGAGTATTGTTTTATACCTTTTCCAACTTGAGAGACTATCTACCAAAAGGTACCTATTGAGTTTTCTTTTCCGCATCTTTTTCAAACTCTCTAAACATGAAAAGATGTTGAGTTTTGTGATAACCCTCGTTAAAAATCCATGTAAAAATATATAAGACCATGGTGATGGGACACATATTCTAAGTTGAATGTTGGGAAAAACATTCTAGTGGGTGTTGATTTCGATTAATATGGCTAAGGAAATTTGCAAAGTCAAAGGAAAAGGCTTTGGGAAGGCATGATGCATTAATTGGCATTTTATTTATGAAAATAAAGGAAAATAGGAGAAAAGGTAGGTAAAAGGTCATAGGTTTCATGTGAGGAGGAAAATGAAGGAAAATAATGGAAAATGAAGAAAATAGAGGTCTCAATTATAAAAAGGATTATGAGGATCAGTTGGTAAGATTTTGTTAGTGCATTTTTGGATCTCTCTCATTATTCACTCTCTCTCTCTCATACTCTTGGATAATTAGAGTGTTCTTGGAGCACTCTTGGAGAGTGTAGATACTTGGTGATTTGAAGAAACTTTGAAAAGGAAGAGTAGGGAAGCACAATCACACATTAGGATCAACAACTACTACGATATTTGATTGTAGGTACTGAGTTGCATGTATCTTTGCTGGAAAGTTTTGGCCTGCATGGTATATGCATGTGGATTTTCCTATCCTTTCTATTTCCTTGATAGCCATGGTGTTGTGGGTTTATTTGCATTGATTTTTTTTGGTTGGCTCTCATGATCCTTTATTTTTTGGGTTGAGTTATTAGTTCTTGGAGCCTTGGCTGGAAAAACAACTATGGGGCCCTAGAGAAGCCTGGATAGAGACCAATTTGTGATGGTTGTGATGTCCAACAGTGAGGTGGAATCATTGGTTGATGGTTGAGGTGGTTTAGCCACTAGAAAGCCTCGATTGGTTATGATTGATGTGTTTTATGATATCCCACATTCAGAGGGTGATTGGCTGAAGTAAGACTTATCTCAGCTAATTTATGGTTGGGTGGAACGTGGATGTCCCATCTCTGGTTGGTTCTCTACACTCATTAATGAAGATCTCATTCCCTTGGTATTTGGTATGCAAATGTATTGATTCATATGTGAATTCTATTCTTGTTGTATCCATTGGTTATGATCATGTATTTTTATAGTGATGATGTATGGTTTGCCCCATCTTTTTACATGTAAATGAATGTACAATGAATCAAAGGTCGAATAGATTGTATGGAAATTAATGATGTAAGGGAGAAATTATTCTTAGTGATTCTCAGATAAGTATGGGACCCCTATGCTTTGTTCTCTTGTTTATACTTATTTTTTATCATATGGTATTTCTATTTATTATGTTATTCATGAGCATGTATTTTTACAGTGATGATGTATAGTTTTCCCCATGTTTTTAATTCTAAATGAATGTACAATGAATCAATGGTCAAATAGATTGTATGGTAGTTAATGATGTAAGGGATCAATGCTTCTTGGCGATTCTCAGATAAGTCTGGGACCCCTATGCTTTGTTTTGTTATTTATACATGTAGCTTTCATGTTTATGACATGTTTGAAAAAATTCTTGTCATGGCTAGGAGGAATCTAGATGAGTTATTATTGATGTGATTACTTCCCTATCATTTTCATGTTGTTATTTATCATATTTGAAATTTTCATGAAGTTTTGGGCAGAGCAATGGGTTTTGGGCTTGAATAAGTGGCTCAAATCCCAGGGGTTCGTGGCCCAAAACTGAGTTTTTGGGGCTCTGGCCACTAGCATCAGTGTTATTCCTGTAGCTATGGTTCAAAGAGGCAAAAATGTTAGTGTGACCTAGGGGTAAGAGGCATGAAAGGTTGGGTTACCTCCCGTGGGTGTGGTTATTGTTGTACAAGGTTTGTATGTTGTATTTCCCTCGTTTCCACTTCCTTAAGGTCATCTAGGAGGTTGAATCTCATTATAGTAGCCTCTTGTCACATGTTTACCCCTGTTGGACAGTTACCTAAGTAGATTTGGGAAGAGGGTAGTTATAGAGTGGCATTGGAGCAGGTTCCCCTAAGTCCGAAAATTTTGCCATATTTTGTAATAACTTAGTCTTGTGCAGGGGTTTTGGGGTGGGTCAAAACCCCTCACGAATTGTAATGGGTCAGTTATTTTCTAGCGCCAACTCAGGTAATGTTACTTCATTGGCGAGATCATAATCATCAAACTTAATTTGAGGGATCATGTCGTGCATTTCGCTAACCATAGAGACATATTGGGGGCGTAATGGCATTTGCAAGCAGTCCCATACTGCATCAAGGCTCCATGGCTTAGGCGCTGAAGGTTTCCATGGCTTAACATATGGTGGATGGCAAGAAATTTGATCTGATTGCAGTGGTTCGTCAGTCATCGGTCGTTTGGACGGGTCACCCTTCGTGGACCACTCCTTAGATGCTTGTCTGGGAGATGGCACATTCCTCAAAGAGGTGCAGGGCTTAGAAGTAGACCACTTCAACACTTTTTCCTTACCCTTTACCTTCACTGGGGTGGATGCAACTTCCTCCATCTCTGGAACTACTTCTCAGACCTCATCTGATTCTTCCTTTATAGGCACTCTGAGGGGCATCGAAATCTCTTCTGCAGGGCTGGTGGCCATCATCCTGGCTCGAAATATGAAGATGTAGTTACTACCATCGGAAATGGATTCGCAACCAGACATGCATATCACACAGCTGGAAAGAGGATAGAGCTTATAGATGATCATAGGGCGCCAATTGTTAAAATAGTAAAGGGAGCAACTAAGACCCACACCATTCTTATTATAAGCCACCCATAGTAAAAACGGTCAGATTACCATTATTTTCCATTTATTGCTAGGGGAATGGTAAAAAACATTCTGAGATTACCTCATTAAATGCAGCCAATCTGCTCCTCCCAACGAAAATTTTATTTTTTCTCCTTCCTGCATGGTTCCAATGGCTAGTTTTTTGACTTGTGCATTACCCCTAAATATGCAAAAAATTGTCGGACTTAGGGGACCTTACTCCAACAAGTGGTATCAGAGCATGGATTAACCCTCGCACTGTATGAGAAATGCATTGGTCATGCATTTATGTTGGTTGCACATGATTTTAGTATGCTTGTTGCATATGTGTTGTATTTTCCATGGTGGCAATGGTGTCGCCATGGAAGTGATGATGTTGTTATTGTCATCATGTTGTCATGAGTGTATGACTAGTTATGTGTTTCTCATTCTTATGTATTGTTCGTGCATTCTTTCTTACATATTGTTACATATTGTACATGTGTTTATTTCTTATGCTAGGGTTACATAATGGTCATGCTTCAGTGTTATCCATGTATGCTTTCTTGTGTGATGTCATATGTTGAAAATGAATTGGTCGTTCATGATTGGTTATACATGTCAAGTGGGTTCATATGGTCAATTTTGCATTGGTTTTATTGAGGTTGTTGTGCATAAGGTCATTGTATGCAATTAGGTCATCATGATTATATTGGTATGTTATGATGCTCATGTGTTGGATAAGTTAGAGTAGAAGATCTAGATCATTAAAGTGATGTTGTAAAAATGGAATTTTGGGTAAGAGAGATCGTAATCTAAGCTTGTATCCTTGGCATGCAAGTATGTGATTCATGTTTGTTGTAAGAATTACGGTTAGTTATATGTTTGTCATTATATTTTTATTATGGTTACATGTAAGATAAATTTTGTTTGATCAAGGTAGTTTTTATCACCCTAGTAATTCTTAGGTCATGGGATTGTGGACCACTCCTTAGATGCTTGTCTGGGAGATGGCACATTCCTCAAAGAGGTGCAGGGCTTAGAAGTAGACCACTTCAACACTTTTTCCTTACCCTTTACCTTCACTGGGGTGGATGCAACTTCCTCCATATCTGGAACTACTTCTCAGACCTCATCTGATTCTTCCTTTATAGGCACTCTGAGGGGCATCGAAATCTCTTCTGCAGGGCTGGTGGCCATCATCCTGGCTCGAAATATGAAGATGTAGTTACTACCATCAGAAATGGATTCGCAACCAGACATGCATATCACACAGCTGGAAAGAGGATAGAGCTTATAGATGATCATAGGGCGCCAATTGTTAAAATAGTAAAGGGAGCAACTAAGACCCACACCATTCTTATTATAAGCCACCCATAGTAAAAACGGTCAGATTACCATTATTTTCCATTTATTGCTAGGGGAATGGTAAAGAGCATTAAAAAGTTACACTCATTAAATCACATTAATGTAATATCTAACGAAAATTTTATTTTCTCTTCACGCGTTTAGTATTTCAATTTCACGACTTGTGCATTACCCCTAAATATATTTTAATGCTCGGACCAGGGACCTCCAGATATTGGTATGAGTATGGATTAACCCTGCGCCTTTGTATGAAATGCATTAGTCATTACATTTTATGTTGGTTGCACATGATTTTAGTATGCTTGTTGCATATGTATTGTAACCTGTAATTGGCAATGGTGTCATGCATGGAAGTGATGATGATGTTATTGTCATCATGTTGTCATGAGTATATAGTAGTTGCCGTAATTTTCTCAAATTACTTATGTATTGTTATTATTCTTTCTTACATATTGTTACATATTGTGTCATTTCTTTCATATACTATAGGGTTACATAATGGTCATGTTGGTCATGCTTGATGTCTGTCTGTATGAAGTTTCTTGTGTGATGTCATATGTTGAAAATGAATTGGTCGTTCATGATTGGTTATACATGTCAAGTGGGTTCATATGGTCAATTTTGCATTGGTTTTATTGAGGTTGTTGTGCATAAGGTCATTGTATGCAATTAGGTCATCATGATGATATTGGTATGTTATGATGCTCATGTGTTGGCTAAGTTAGAGTAGAAGATCTAGATCATTAAAGTGATGTTGTAAAAATGGAATTTTGGGTAAGAGAGATCGTAATATAAGCTTGTATCCTTGGCATGCAAGTATGTGATTCATGTTTGTTGTAAGAATTACGGTTAGTTATATGTTTGTCATTATATTTTTATTATGGTTACATGTAAGATAAATTTTGTTTGATCAAGGTAGTTTTTATCACCCTAGTAATTCTTAGGTCATGGGATTTTGGTTTATAGTTAAAGAAAACCAGAGGTAACCAAGAACCTCTTTTTAAATTAAGGATCAAGCCTTCCTAAATTCCGGAGAGGGATCTCTCCTCAAGATTTAGCTTGATTTTATGTTATAATCTTTTAGGCTGTGTATGATTGAACAATGGGATTTGTTTTGAAAGTTTGGTGGGAATAAAATGTACTTCAAGGTAAACCACAGAGGGATCTACCAGAACATTGGGCTATGGAGTCAAATTCTTGGCAAGAAGAGCTAGGAAAAAAGGTCTAAAGAGAAAATATACTAAGGGCAGGGTAGATGACCTTCGAAGGGTTTGAAATAGGCTTTTTGATGAACTGGGTGAAATCTGAACGAAAGGGAAATTAAGAATCCTTAGGTTACAGAAATGAAGATGAAAGAAAGGGGTAAAATAGGGACTAAGAGCATTTAAGAATTCTTAAGTCTAGTTATCAAGAAGAAAACATAATAATGAATAACTAGTAAAAAAAAGGGAGCTTTTTAACACTAATCCTGTTTAAGCTTTCCTAGCTAATCATTAAAGACAGAAAACATTAAAATGTATGTATGGAAACTTTTGAAAGATAAAACAGTGAAAACAAGAAAATACTTGACTTATCTAGTCAGCACAAGAATCCTGAGTTATGATGTCTTTATCTTAATTCCAGGTTGTTACCTTACTAATCGACTCACACAAACTTCAATATATCCAGCAAAATGTCTATAATAGTCTTGATAAATTTTATTCCACACCTAATACTTCAAAAAAGAAAAGTATTTATACAAAAATTATTACAAAATATCTTAGGGACATGTAGGAATATCTCTAGGAAAAAATAAAGTTTATTTCAAAGAAAGAGGGACAGTTGCAAAAAACACTGGCAAGCTGTCCTCTTATCAATAAAAAATAGAACAAATTATCCTAACTTGTTGCTGGGTTGTAGCTATTGGAAATGCTTGCTGGCATTTTGGAAAAAGATATTTTTGAAGATAACTTGAAAGACACTCTTTTCATTTCATATCCTTTCACCTATGCTTTATCATTGATACTCTTTACGCTGCTTCTTTACTGCTTCATTGTTGAAAAATAAATAATAATCTGTAGTAAAAAGGCGTTTTGATTGATACTTTTTAACTCTGTTTTTGACCCTGATACACTTTGACTGCAAATCTTTAGATTAGGTCAGTGAATTCCTGCCATTGCTCTGCACTGGGAATTCTCATATTATTCAATTTCCTGTAACTTTCATTTGCCTCTCTATACTTAGCAAAATTGGGCTTAGCAATGAAAATATGTTTGATTTCATTTTGTAGAAAGAACAAGTTTTCAAAATATTCCAAAATGACTTTACTAGTTGGAGACCCTTGTGGTAAAGGTTTTCTAACTTTCTCTTTGGCATAAGCCTTGATTTTGTTGTCATAATCCTTTTGTGCCATCAAATTTTCATTTAAAGCATGATTTTCTAGAAGGCATACTTGTGTTAGTACTGTGTATTTGGCCCCAAATCTTGTGATTGCCAATTTCATGTCCTTGCATCTGTCCTCCAAATTATTCATCATATTTCTCTTATTCAGGACTTTCGTGATTTGTAGTATACTTTCAGTTCTATGTTGAATTTTAAGCTCTTCAAGCTCTTCTCTGTGTTTTTTATTCAGAAATGTAATAAGCTTCAAGGCTTGAGCAGGTTTTTCAGCCAGTTCTTCTTTTGTCTTTCGAATTTCTATTTGTGCTGCTTTGAGTAACTCTTTTTGTTCATAAATAATTTGAATTGAAGGCCACTAAGAATGTATGCCTTGAATGATGTTGTTCCAAATATAATTCTTGATGTAAGATACCTGCTCAGTGAGATTAACCTGTTGTTGTAGAATCTTTACCTGTTCCTGCAATCTGTTGGCTCTCTTCTCGTGTCCTTTGGATGTAATTAATGCATCTTTGTTAGATGTTTCAAGATTTTTGATGGTGCCTTTTAAGTTGATTATCTCTTTATATTTTAAGGACATTTCTTCCATAGCCTTTACTATGGCAGTTCTTTCTCATGTTGGATTTACCTGTGATGTAGCTGAAGAAGTGGTAGAGATATCTTTAGAAGTAATTGACACTGTAGTTGCAAATACTCCTTTTAGTGCCAAATGTTCTGCCAATGTAGAGGGAACAGCTATACTTATAGTTGGAATGACTGTGGGAATGGAGACTTTGTGAGCTTTCTTCAATGTTTTTCTTTATGCATTAAAGATTCTATTTGATTTTCCATATCTTTAATCTGAGCTGTCATCTTCAAAACCAGTTGCATAGTTTCCTCCTTTTCTATCTTTTCCTAAATAATTTCTTTTACCTGAGGGTGCTCACTCTGTGGAAATTTGAGTTGCTTTCTCAAGGCTGCAATATCCTCATTCTTCTACCTTATCAATTTCTTAGCAACTTCAGTATTGGAGGGATCTGCTTTAGTTTCTATCACCAAATCTTCTAAGGACTTGATCCTCAAATCCTTAGCATGGAGAGATGCTTTATCTAATTTCATTTGAGTTTTCAAATTAGATACAATATTTTGAAGTATGGTAGCACTCATGGTTTTTCTTACTACCTTTGAATATAGCATCTCTGAAGCACTTCTATGGAACTCTATCCGATCTAGTTCATGTATAGTATTAGCATTCACCTCAAACTCTATTTTTCTGTAGTCTGCTGCTAACTTTGGATCTGTTACTATTGGCTGCAGAAAAGACATGATCATTTTATTTGTTGAGTAATCAAAGGCTGTTACAAGTCTATATTTATCTCCTGGCTTTTCCTTCAGAAGTTTAGAATAAACTTCATTCTTGATTTCCTCATTCCTTTCCATGATCTTCTTGAACCTTTTCTAAATATCAGAATCAGTTTCTTTTGTTGTTTTAGAGGAAGAGGGAGCTTCTGTATTTTCTTCAATCATTTCTTTGCCTTTTCCCTGTGCTTTTACCTGTTCATTCTGAATTACCTTGAGTGTTTCATTGACAATCGTTATGGCCTCATCATCTGTTTTCTGATCATTATTATCATCTACATCTATGACTCCTTCTTTTTCTAGAGTAGTCATTTTGGACTTTTTGCTATAGACTATTTTAAATTTATTTTCAATGATTATCTCTGCCAAATATCCTTCTTCTTTTCTCGGCATTTTATTGCATATCTCTGCTTGTTGGTTAACTGTAACCATATGTGTACTGTCCATCTGATTTTCCTATAGATTACCTGTTTTCATCTCCTGATCATCATCAATTAAAGTGGTTGCAACCCATTCCATCTTATTGGCATATTTTTCAATTAGTGGCTTCAATTCATGGAGGAATGGAGTTAACTTACATTTGACCCTGAGGTTGCTCAGAATACCTTGAGGGTCATAGTTCCAGTAAAAGCTTTCTTGGAACTTGAAGACTAATAATTTGTTGCTTACCTCTTTCAAAGCATCTCTATTGTTGACTATGAAAGAGCCAATTTGAATTTTTAACTTGAACTGTGCTTTCTTTTTGGATGCTATAAAGTTCACTGCATCTGCATTTAAAATTTGTCTCAAGTATTCCAAAGCAAAAATCCTTGTAGTTAGAAACTTTGGTAATTTTTAAGGAGCCAAGATTGCACCATACACTCTGATTTCTGTGTGATTTTTATACAAATACCAATCTCCAACTTTACAGTTTTCAGACAACTGTAAAATTATTTTGATTTCTTCATTGATCTTTGGTGGCTCTGATTTGTCCAACAAACTCATGGCAGGTCTAATAAACAAATGTAGTAGATCTGACAAGAAAATATATAGAAATAGAAAATATGCCCAAGAAATAACACCATAGAAGATAAAACTTCAGATCTTCATTAATATCAAAGTACCAAGGTGAAAGTGAAACAAAAGCCACCATTATCAACATAACTAAGGAAAGTCCATAAATACATGCTTGTCCATGAAAAATAATCATGACATCTTAATGGGCTCTAGCACTCTATATAGGTTTCAACATTACCTTCATGGTGAATTTTATTAGATATCCAATCTCTGTACATCAAACTATTGGGCTTATCACTTTATTCCCTAACTACATGTGGTCCCTTACATAATGTGGGTTAACCACTTTATTTATTAACTATGGCCCAATTATTTATCATTCTTATATTATTACATCATATTATTCCCTTGGATATCTTCCTTTGTACCCTATATTATCCCCCCTAGGTATACTACATTACACCCCCCTTAAACATGTTTCGTCCCTGAAACATAAGAAGAACACAAATAATAAGATCTACTCAAAAGAGTATTCCACTGGTACCATTCGCGTGCATCCAACCATCCCAGAGAAAGGTGAACACTCGATCTAGTCAATGTCTCGCTCGCTTGAGATTGAAGTGGGTTCTGGTGGTTCTTTTGTGTTGATGTGTTGTGGGTGGATCGTCGCACCTCTCTATGTGTCATCCAAGGGTTGTTGTCCTTGTTGCTAATTCGTTGCCACCGCGCTGGTTGTTGTCTTGCTGGGTGATGTGGGTGGTGATATGTTGAAGCTTTAACTGATGGAACATCTTTCATTAATTCCTCCATTATTGGTGATGGAGTGGTGTCAGGTTCTTTTGTTGGTACTTGCTTTGATGTCTGTGTTTGACTGTCTACCATCAAAGGCTCATCATCTGATGTGTCTGTCTCATTAGATATTTGTGCTTCTGCCTCCCCGGTCTCTGCATGGTTCTTAATGCAAATATCGTGCAATGTAATTTTCTTCTTTTTATACCAAAGTTTCATAAATTTCTTTTGCACATTAAAATTGACAGTACCAACGGATTCCATCCAAGGGTGTCCCAAAACAACGTCCACATCATCCATATCTGAAGCATAAAAATCAGAATGCAACACATACTTATCCATAGAAATCTTCAAATCTTTATAAATTTGAACATCTTAATTATCAACCTGTGTGTTTTCAATATGCTTTGCTGGAACTTGCAATTTTTTTGCCAAATTCACATTGATACAATTATGCTTGCAACTAGGAATGATAGATACAATGATGTTCTCTTTCTGAATACTTCCATGCACCCGTAATATGGAAATATTAGTAGAAAATAAGTCTTTATGGCTTTCGCTGTCCTTCTTTCCGGCTTTAGACCACTTGTCCAAAAGGACTTTTTCAAGTTGTTTCTCGGGAAGGTCCCTCACTGAGCTGTCAAGTGAGGTCCACCATTCATTTGCCTCATCTTTCATATCAAGCCCTATGGAGCCTATCCAAAATTTTCGGTAGTGATCCTTGTGATATTGTAAAAAATCTTCAATAGTAGGACCATCATCTTTTCCTGTAAACTTCATCTTGCGAGAATCCATAAAATAAAGTAAGGGTTTTGAAGAAAATCAGTTACTTTGGAAAAAATTTAAAATGGACATTACTCGGTCAATATAACTCAGAATCCTTAATATAACCTGTTTTTGAAAATGGAATAGCCATTCTGCATCTAACCATATTGTTGAAATCCCGATCTAGGTACTCTGGAAACACAAATTTGCGCTGCAACTGCCCCGGCGTCACAAAATTTCTGAAAAAATGGCTGATTTTAAATTAGTGATAACTCCCTCATCCAGACTCCGATTCGACTGAATTTTTTTTTCAAATTGGGTATTTTTCCGTAAGGAATCCAGATCTGATATTTATTTCTGAAAACATTTCACCAAATTTTGCCAGATCTGCTTTACAAACTCGCCGCCCAAAAATTTCTTTGGCAAGAATTTAAAATGGACATTACTCGGTCAATATAACTCAGAATCCTTAATATAGCCTATTTTTGAAAATTTAATAGCTATTCTGCATCTAACCATATGGCTGAAATCCCGATCTAGGCACTCTGGAAACACAGATTTGCGCTGCAATTGCCCCTACGTCACAAAATTTCTGAAAAAATGGCTGATTTTAAATCAGTGATAAAACTTCAGATCTTGATAATATCAAAACCCTTAAGGTAGGGCAACGCCATACATTCACTCCTTAAGGAAGTAGATCACTCCACAAGCCATATGCTTGTCCATACAATAATCTTTGACATCTTTCAATGGAGAGACTCTAGCCTCTATATAGGTTTCATACATTCAATACCATGGGGAGTTACCATGGGTATCTCAATACCATACATCCAATACAATGGGCTTATCACTTTATTCCCTAACTACATGTGGTCCCTTACATAATGTGGGTTAACCACTTTATTTATTAACTATGGCCCAATTATTTATCATTATTATATTATTACATCATATTATTCCCTTGGATACCTCCCTTTGTACCCTATATTATCCCCCCTAGGTATACTACAACAAATCATTGAAATCACTGTAACTGTACCAGGGAAAATTTTAAGGATGGAAAATTATTTTAAAGTTTAAAAAATTGGCGAATCTCACTAGTCCGTAATGCGAAAAATATAAATTTTTATTGATGTATTTGTAAAATGATTCAAATTTATAATGATATTATATATAATGTCTATATAATGTTGGCAATTTTTAAGGTAAAATAACTTTATATTGTAAAAATTGGGCAAATCACTTTTATTAAAAAATGGAAATTGGCGAATCTTTTTTTTTAGAAATACCATGGAAAATTAGCCCACCTACGAATATTAGCCCCTAAAATTTTCCATGAACTATACTCACTGCTGTTTTTCCTGAGAAGAGAAGTCCAAAATATTACTGAAAGAGGTTTTCCCTCCATATCCATCTTCAGTAATGCAATGGGAAAATTATCTTCTTGAGAAAATAGGAAGAGATGAAACAGATATGATGTATATTTGAACAGTCCTTCATCAGGTAATTTTATTAGCTGATAATGTATATTATCAACAATGAATTTGGCAAATTCAAAGACCAATTCTGGCTATTGTCCAGGAGACAAAGTAGAGAGGAACCCTAAAATAGAGGCATTTGTAAATCCATCATTAACATAGCCTAGAATGAATGACAGCATGGAAATGATTTGTTTAGAGCCCTCAGGGAAATCAAAAGTATCATAAGGTGGATTTACCTTAGGAAGGTTGACATGATTGGGCATGAAGTTTTGAAGGATCTCAAATTTCCTAGGGAAATCCAGGTCTAAATACATCTGAGTCAAATATTCAATTGACAATGATACTGCTCGTGTATCATGGCTTAGTTGGAGCATATCATTGATTGCTTCAGAAGTTATGTAAAACAAGACCTCGCTATCTTTGTTCACCATGCATCTTTTATCAGGGATATAGTGCATCTAACATAACCTAATGAAATCTTGAGATGCATGGGTGTTGGGAACAACATATTTATGCAAGTTGGAGTCCCATACAGGTATATCATTGGCCATTTTCTTCTCAATTTTTTCCTGACACCAGCTATGTACTTCCAAAAGATCAAATTCTAAGTTAGCATTAGCAATTCTGTAGTCTAGGTAAATCAAGGGATTGTTCTCTTCAGATGTGATAAGAGGCTGCAATGGTCTGACTACTTCAATAGAATCTATAGTTAGGACAGGAGTGGGTTTATCAATTTTGGAAGATTTAGGGTTTTGAAGCTTGTTAGAGCCAGGATTCTGAGGTTTGGGATGTCCAGTACTAGGGGTGAACTGCTTTTTAGTCATTTTGAAGTAACTGAGCAAGATTAGATTGTTTTCTCAACTCTTTAGGGAAGCAGAAGGTCAATTATGTTGTCTTTGGGAAAAATTTGGAATCTGGGCGAGGGTTTTATGAGGAAAATGTGGATTTGCAATGTGAAGACGGTGGGAAAGGGGTTTTCAATGGTTTCTTTGGTAATTAAACTGGATTTTCACCATAGGAATAGCTTTTGGATGGTGAAAATTCTTCAAGTGGAAATGGAAAATTTTGGGAAAACTTTGACAGGGTTTCCCCTATTTTTTGAAGGTTTGAGTACTCTCAGATGAGTACTTTTGGCTTTTAAATTCCAAGTGGATTAATTTATCTTGAAAATTAAGAATTTGTAGGCTTAGATTATTGAAAAATACCTTTAAATAGGTATGGTCACAGTCGAAGAGGGTTGCAGGTGGTACCAGTCTTCAAACCGGTTGCATCTTGTTTGGTAGAAGGCACTGGGAGTATTGGGAGGTGAATTTCAGAGGGGAAATAACTTTAGAACGATGAAATGTTTCAAAATAAATTCTGAAATGGCGTCTGGAGTAGATATCTGATAGGGTGTAGGCACAAATGCATGTAAAAAATAAGAGCTAAGTTAGAAACCTTAAGTCTTATCAATAAACACAACATTTATTGCAGGTTGGAATTAATGGCAGGAGTGGTTTTTGCGTTTGAAGGAAAAACCACTAGTGTTTATCGCATTTATTCTAGGCAGTAACTGGTTTTTTGCTTTTGCGATGTGATCCAGTAAAATTAAGACACCTAGCGGGCGGTGGTTTCGTAAAACAACTTTTATCGCAAAAAAAAATTCTGACTTCACCCGATCATTTTTGTAATGCGATATGGGATCCACACCATCAAATTTGGTTGACTGATGCAAACAGCTGAGATGCTTCAGGAAGCTGCGAGGAAATAAAGTGGGACGAGGTACTTTGATCTGTGTCGTTGATTTGATGAGAGAAGATCAACGAATTAAAATCAATGCGATAGGGAATGGTGGGGGCAGGGAAATGATTTATCGGGTTTATTTTAGACTGTAGAATTAAAGAGATTTGGATGATCGGAGGGTCAGGAACGAATGCGAGGATACTTTGTTTTTGTTAATGAAATTTATGTATAAAAGGATTTTACATATAGAATGGGGCGGGTTTAAACGTTTAACCAAGGTTTAATCTTATGGTAAGGAGATATGTATCGGGAAAATGGGATAAGGTTAAAGCTTTAACCATGGGTAAATTTTATGAGGGGCAAGGCGAGTAAAATTATTTTTCTTGTTGTTTATATACACATCATGTAAATAAATTGCGCATTTCAATATAATTTTTTATTATATAGTTTCAGATTTGTCAAAGGTATAAAACTATAGGGGAGAGGGGATATTTTATTATGGATAAATTTCATGTCATAGGGATAATTTCGGGATGGTTTTCAACATGTGTTTAATATCTTCGACTTGAAAAGTATATAATAAGAGGGTTTTGGGGATATTAAATAGAAGGGAGCTATATTAATAGGACTAGGATAATTGATAGGGAGTTAATAATATATGTTAAATGTTAATATGGAAAGGGACAATGAATACGTAAAATTCATAAATAAAACTAAGGAAAGTGAAAATTAAAGCAAAGCTTCATTATCATAACTTAATCACTTTTACTTAGAATATCATGTTTTTTGAGGGTTTTTATGTCTTGTAAAATGGAGGAAGTTAATCAAATGGGCCTTTATGTGACTTTTAAGTAAGAAAAAAGTTCTCACTTATGAAGTTAAATGGTGATGAGTGCATGAAGGGGTAAGTGATGAAAATTTCTGGGATTAATATAGAAACTTAACATTTTCAACTAATTAGTCATTGAGCCTTGGGTTCAGTCCCAACAGAAGTCTAGGAAATGCCTTGAGCCTCTTTGACTGATAGTCTAGAGTATCAAATTGCTATGGGGAGGGGAAATTAGTTATTTGTAGTCTGGTGAAAGATATTTACAATGATGTTTCCCACTTTCTTCTACCTACCCAATCATTATCTTCTAACATTTTTTCCTTCTATTTTAATCAGGTGCATTTGAACTAGCAACCTTACAACATTTTTTTTTTGTATGAAAGCAGTAAACTATCTAATTCTACACTTATTGCATCCAAGAATCCATACTAAACTTTTGGATTCTTTTATTCTCTACCTAACTAATGAATTGTCATGATTAAACTGTATGACAATTGTTTATTTTCTATCTACAACATTTGAAATTGAAAATGACGAGTCAAGATTAAATCGTTCAACTCATCACAGATTATGGCATTTATTGACACTATGCCATAATCAACTGCAAAAGGTAAAAGTAGTGGCATTTAGACTTGCACACTTTCATGTTTTATTCATCTTTTTCTTTTGGGGTATACTATTTTTTCTAAGTCCTTTTATTTTTCTTTTGGGACTTTTTACCCTTTTTTTTTTATTTTTTTATTTTTTTACAAAATATGGGAATACAACTTGCAGAAGTCAAAGTATGTACATATTTACAAGATTACCATCAATCAAGTCAAAATTATGACTCCTATATTTATAGGTTACTAATAGTAGTCATATCCATCATGGTTATATGTATGCTTCTCATTCTGTTAATGTTATCATAAATGTTAGTTGATAAGTGTGATCATATGTACATGCATTGGTTAGTCAGACATGGTATTAACTGATCATTATGTTATATTTTGTTGATGAATATGTTATATGTTAACTTGTAGCTAGCCCGATGATTGTGTTATATGTTGGTGATGAGTATGTTATATGGTAACTAGTTGTTGTTATACGTTATTTAACTTGATGGTTAGGGTTATGGCATGAATATATTGATGTTAAATGTATCATGCTAATTTGGGTTGCCTTCTACAGTTCGTTAGGGTTATGAAATTCAGGTATTATTCGCGCTAATTATGATAGTATGTTGTACTAATGTATAATGACTGTGCATATGTGATTGTATGCATGAATGAGATTTTCTTATGGGTTTATGATGTGAACATGTTAGCTAGATACTATTATAAATACCATGATTGGGTTGACACATTGTGAAGTTATATCATGCTAATCTAGGTTGATTTTCTAGACAACACAACCTCCTTTGATATACATTAAGGTATGAGTTTTCTTATGTCATTTACTTGGTGCTTCACTATTTTGAGTGTTATATTATGTCTTCTAATTGAACTATTTAGCATGTTATGTTTGCAAGTTGTTTGGATGTCTAATTAATTGCATGATATGAGTATATGTGTTTGTAATATTGCATGAAGAATGTTTTTTTTTTTAATATGGTTGTGCTAACACATATGTGTTGAGATAGTTAGTATATACTTGAGCATAAGTAGGTGATAGTTGTAGTATTTTGATTTTGAGTATTAGTCGAGTATGACATGGTTGTTTGTCTTAGTAGTCCTGATATTTAGAACATGTGATTGACATGTGTGTGTTAAGTTACAAGGCACTGTGATTGGCACAATAAGGTAAGGTAATTTTCTTGTTGTTATATTAATTTATGCCCTAAACGTTATGTGTTTATGGCAGTAAGATGCAAGGATTGCATGGAAGAAGAGACTTCCATGAAATATTGAAGAAGACTTGGGCCGAGCTTTTCTTTGGAAGTATTGGGAACCATGTGGATTGAGTCATGGTGTTTGTTGTTAGTCTTGTGCTTTTGGTATCTTTTTATTTGTTGCGCTTGATTTGTGGTATTGATTGCATCTAGTGCGTGATCATGCCACTTTGTTGAGATTTTGTATTTTTATTAGTTTTCATTCTTTTCCTCTTGGTTTCTCTTGTTCTTTCCTTTTATGTTTTGAGATTCTTGGTAATTGGTTGAGGAAAGAGGAAAGTAATAGAGCTCTGGGAGAGATGTGTGGTACCCAATAGGTAATGAAAGACACGAATGAAGCTACGTGTATGATTAAGTGCAGAGGAAGGTAACGTATAACAATCAGCTGGATTGGTTGGGTCCATTATGGTATATAGATGATCTTAGTACAAACATGAGAAAGGCAACATAAAAGGTAAGGTGTATGGATATAAGGTGTTATATGCCTTGGCTATGTTAGGAATTGTTGTTCTCAAGTTTGTGCATGTTGTGCATGAATAAAGGAAGTTCCCTTAACCTAGACCTTATTATATCTAGAATTTGTGTTGTGATCATGATTACTTTGATGTTTACACATATACATGTATGTATGTATGTATGGCGTGTCTTACAAGGTCATCACAGATCATGATTTTTTTATGCTAATGATTATATATAGGTATGTATGTAAATATCTATTTCACTGTATGCAAGGTTTTTCGGGGATATTTTCTATGGAGGAATGATTCTTTATGTAGGTGAATGGAATGAAGATATTCCTGGTCTGATGGGGATTGAAGCGGAAAGAGTAACCCAAAATATCTAAGAGGTCAGTATCATGTGGACATGAATTGACGTTATACGCTTCTACTATGCCTATGATGATCCAGTTGGATATTGGTGGCCACCCACCTATTCCACTTGCGGCCCCACCATTCTCTCTTTCATTTTTTCAGTTTCGGCACAACTTACTATTTTTGGCAGTTTTTTGGGTCCTGAACTTCCAGAGCCATTTTGAGGCCCTAAACAATGTTTTTTTGGAAAAATGAGAGTGACATGGACTATCTTTCTCACATCAAAATTTTTATTCCTTGGATAGATCTTTCTAACAAGGTATGGTGCACATCAAATGCTAAAGTTATGTCCCCGGGAAGTTGAAACACCAATTTACCCAAACAGGGCCAATAGTTTTGGCGCTTCCTCTCCTAGTGTTAGGGTTTTGGATGTTTAGGGTGTTCCATTGTTTCTAAGTAATAAATTAGGCCCTCAAGCCTCATTATAACATATTTCATAGGCCTGCATCCACCACATCTCTTCTCATATATAAGCTACCAACGCCCTAGCTAGTTTATTTCTATTCTGTCTGTAAGAAAATTTTCGTTCTTTGATATTAATGAAATGAAGTGTTATTTCCGCTGAATATTTGTTACATGTATATTCTGTTGCATTCCTGCATAAATCTGGATAAGTGGTATCACATCGGTTTTATTTTTCTCGATCCTTCTTTGCATGTCCCCAACAAGGTCGGGGTATAAGGAGTTGGGGCTCAATCTGGTTGAACCTTTGCAATATTAGCCTCACAAACCCCAACGACTGCCCATGGGGGACGAGAATAAATATGAGGGAGTAGGAGATCCTATCAAAATATTGCTCGAGGAGGTCCTCGAAAAATAAAGGAATGCGATGATGGATAAATTTTCCTAGATTCTTTAATGACTACCCATCGACGACACATCTGCATCCAACAGCCACTCTGGAGGTGCGACTCCCTTTAAGGTACAAGTAAACTTTTACATTCCCATATTTGAGGGTCAAATAGATGCAAATTGCATAGATATATGGTTGAACCTATTAGAAGGATATTGCTCGGTTCATCACATTTCCAACTAGGAGAGGATTATTTTTTCACTCCTCAAAGCTACCCCCCATGTCAAGGACTGGTGGGAAACCTAATGTGAGAAAAAGGGTGAGAAAGAACCCTCTCTATTCTCAGTCTTACCCACTTGGAATACTTTCTGAGATGCCATAAAGGAACAATATTATCCCGCGGGGAGATATGAGGACAGGTACATACAATGAACCATGATGCAGCAACAAAGGGATCAAGATGTGCATGAGATGATGAATCTTTTCCATACCCTGTGCACAAAGTTGAGTATTAAAGATTCGGAGAAACATTTGGTTCTAAAGTATCGCAGTTGTCTACATAGATACATTCAGTAGGAAATGGAGTTCCTCGACATCTCCTCACTTGGTATGACATACTAATATGCTGCCAAGATTAAGCAGAAATTCAAGCAGAAGAAGCGAGACTTTGGATCTGCGAATCAAAAGCAAGGGAAAGGTGGCCCAAAACTGCAGAACAAAGGACAAATCCAAGGCATGGTGGCCTAAGACAACTTGCCAAAGCCACAAGCAAAGAAAAACATCGTGAAGCTAAAGAAGGACACATGAAAGTGGTGTGAGTTCCATAAGAGCTCCACTCACAACACAAGTGAGTGTCAGGCTAAGCAATCGCTCGTGGCCAAGATGAGGGCTTCTAAATCAGATGCATGCTCCGACTCTGAATAAGAACCTAACAAGGGAAATGACACAAGGAAACATATTATTGATGCAGAGCCCAATGACACTGTTGCCACTGTGAAGATCTAGAAGGAGGAACCGAAAGATCTAGATGAGGCAGAATGTCTCTTCCACTCCCAGATGTGGGTAAAGGGTTCCCTGCTACAGTTCATTGTTGACAATGGGAGCCAAAAGAACCTCATTTTCATCATATTTCATCAAGCGGTTGGGCTTGCTGAGCACAACGCACCCATATCCATACACCATCGAGTGGCTTCACCAAGGATGGGATCTTTGTGTCAGCCAACAATGTCACCTTCCCTATAGCATCAAGCCCTTCACGGATGAGTTATTATGTGACATTGCTCCTATTTATGTTTTTGATGTATTATTAGGCCAACCATACTTGTGGAAGTGACATACTATATGTGAGTCACAACCTCGCGTTGTTATTGTTACCTTGGGAAATAAGTTGTACATGATACCAAAGGTACCACCTCCTACCACTATCTCTTTGATTACCGCAAAACAATGCAGTAAGCTCATTTACCAAACCAGGAAATTTGTTTTCCTAATGATCTGGCCCCAGGGCAAGAAGAAGACTGTGGCCACGACCTCCAGACATGGCTCCTCTGCACGAAAACAACAAATGGACAAGGTTGTGGAGGAGTACAGGGACATTTTCACCTCACCCATAGGGGTGCCTCTACACTATTAGGTCAAGCACCCCATCAATCCAACCCCAGGTGCACCGCTACCCAATGGACCGATCTATCGTCACTCTATTTTGGAGAAAGATGAAATCAAGAGGCAAATTCAAGAGCTGCTACAGAAAGGTCACATCTGGCCAAGTTCAGCACCCTGTGGGAGCCCAATTGTGTTAGTATAGAAGGATGGGACTTGGAGACTCTGTATTGACTATCAAACGCTGAACAATATCACTGTTTGGAATAGGTACCTGATCCCATGGATTGATGACCTTCTAAACCAACTCAAAGGGGAGAAATATTTCAACAATATAGACTTGAAGTCTGGGTATCACCAGGTACTCATCGAACCCTCCGATGTGTGGAACACTACCTTCAAATCCAAGGAGGGCCTTTTAGAATGGTTGGTCATGCCTTTCGGGTTGATGAATGTTCCCACAAACTTCATGAGGTTGATATACAGCATCTTGAGGCCATTCACTAACTCATTTGTAGTAGCATACTTGGATGAAATTCTGGTCTTTAGCCAGACTTTGGAAGAGCACCTCCACCACATCCAACAAGTCCTCCAAACACTATGGCAACACAAGTTATGTGCCAATTTGGAGAAGTGCACTTTTGGCATGACCCAGGTTCAATATCTAGGATACATTACTGATGAAAGGGGGGTGCATGTGGATCCAACCAAGATCCAAGTCATTCGAGATTGGCCAGCCCCAACCACACTAATAGAGCTTCGCAGATTTCTGGGTCTTGCTAATTTCTACCACAGGTTCATGTTGGGATTCTCTCATATCACTTTACCCTTGAGTCAAGTCACCAAGGGAGGAGCGAGAGAAAACTTATTTTGGTCAGAATCTCAAAAAAAGGCATTCATAGAATTGAAACATCGCCTCTGTTCTGCCCCAGTGCTCACATTACCAAACTTGCAACAACCATTTCAGATCGAGATAGATGCCTCTGACTATGCTATTGGGGCAGTTCTTACTCAATAGGGGCATCCAGTGGCATATGACAGTGAGACATTGTCTGACACAGTTTGCAAGTATCCCAATTATAACAAATAAATGTATTCCATTGCGCAGGCTTGTCGACAATGGAAGAATTACATTTTGGGGGAGGAAACAATCATCCACATAGAACACTGAACCCTGTAGCTCATACAGACACAAGGGAAGTTGCAAAATGATTGCCATAAAAAATGGTCCACATATCTGCAACAGTTGCATTTGAACATCAAGTACAAGAAGGGTAGCACCAATAATGTTACAGATTGCCTCAGTCGACCACCGATCATGGCACTAACCACCATTCTCAACTCTTGTGGGAATGATACTTCTGATTGGCTACTTCTCTACAAGAGAAATCCAAAATTCGGCCACACATACAAGGCACTATTGGGGGGTATGCAAGTTCCAAAATTTCACCTCCAAGATGCATTATTATGTCACTTGGGACACCTTTGTGTTCCTTCAAGTGAGCATGTGAAGATGATATGGAAATCACACTACAATCGATTAATTGGGCATTTCGGGGTTGAGATAAAGGTGGCAGTACTGCAGAAGTATTTTTATTGGTCGAACCTTTGACAGGATGTCAGGAAGTACATCAAATCCTACACTACTTGCGCCATTGCCAAACCGACCATCAAGAATCAAGGCCTCTATACTCCACTACCTACCCCTAGTCAACCTTGGGAATCCATCTCCATGGATTACATATCAGGCCTTCTTTATATTAAGCATGGAAACAATTTTTTTTTCATGGTCGTCGATAGATTCTTGAAGATGGCCATTATGGCGGCCTGCAAGAAGAATATCACAACATAAGCCACTGCTAAACTCTTCTTTGAACGAGTGTGGGTGAACTATGGGATCCCATAGTCTATCATATCAGATCACAACAGCAGGTTCCTCGTCACATTTTGGTCCAGCCTCTGGTCAATTTTGGACACCAAGCTCACCAAGTCCACAACTTTCCATCCCCAAACTGATGGCTAGATAGAGGTCGCCAGCAGGATGATTGTAAAAATTCCATGCATGCATAATTCAAAGCATCCAAACACATGGGATGAGAGCCTCCCCTATGTACAACACAGTTATTATCAGGCTATCCACAGCTCCACCGGCCGCAGCCCCTTTCAGGTGGGCTTGGGATTCCAGCCACTATGTCCCGTTGACGTAGCCATGCCATTTGCGACTACTTAGGACGATTTGGCTCATGTCCAGTCTAAAGCTAACAAAGCGAACAACTTCGTCAAGCGCATTCAGCACATCTTCCAACAAGTTCATGAAATATTGGATAGATCCAATGATAAATACAAGCAACGACATGATGAACATCGGGTACCACACAACTTCCAGGTGGGCGACAAAGTGTGGCTACATTTGCAGAAGGAGTTCCTCATTGGACCCCACCGCAAGCTTTTCCCACTCCGATATGGGTCCTACACCATCACCAAGGTGGTAGGGGAAAATGACTTCAAGCTCAGTATTACACCATTCCTTGGTCTACACCCAATACTTAATGTGCACCGCCTTCATACCTACTTCTCACCTCTACTGGACACCTCTAACATTGTAGAACAACTTACAACAACAGAGTTAAACCCAGAGTGCATGGAAGAGGCCACCAAAGATTTTATCATGGACATGAAATCAAGGACACTCACCAATAGAAGATTCAACTGTATCAGGTTGTCAAAGTTGGCCGACTCCTGCACCAAGTTAAGTGGTTCACCAAGGACCAAGTTCAATAAAAGTTTCTACATCCCATGGAGGAACTCAACGCAATGGGGACCACTGCTTCTTAAGGGGGGAGGAATGATCTAGGTGGATATTGGTGGCCACCCACCTATTCCACTTGGGGCCTCACCATTGCCTCTTTCATTTTTTAAGTTTGGGCACAACTTACTATTTTTGGCAGTATTTCGGGTCCTGAACTTATGTAGCCATTTTGAGGCACTAAACGATGCTTTTTGGGAAAACCAAGAGCAACATATACTATATTTCTCACATCAAATTTTTTATTCCTCATATATATCTTTCTAATGAGGTATGTTGCATGTCAAACGGAGATCATATGCCAAAGTTACGTCCTTGGGAAGTTGAAACACAAATTTACCCAAACGGGGCCCATAGTTTTGGCGCTTCATCTCCTAGGGTTAAGGTTTTGGATGTTTAGGGTTTTCCATTGTTTCTAAATAATAAATAGGCCCTCAAGCCTCATTGTAACTCTATTCATAGGCCTATATCCACCACATCGCTTCTCATAGATAAGCTACCAACGCCCTAGATAGTTTATTTCTATTATGTCTGTAAGCAAATTTCAGTTCTTTGATATTAATGAAATGAAGTGTTATTTCCACTGCACATTTGTTACATGTGTATTCTGTTACATTCGTGCATAAATATGGATCATATGATTATGTTATGGAGAGGTAATTTTGATGGGTACATCAGCGAAGCGAAAGTAGTGTGATCTGCAACATGCTAGGATAAGCATGGATAGTGGAAAGACACTATAATAAAGGTTGCTTTCGAGGTCAGTGTGTGGTCTATGGATGTGCAATACCATTGTTGTTTATATGTTGTGTATGTTTTATATTTTTTGATTGTACCTATGGTGATGTGTAAATTTTTCATATGTAGTATTTTGTACATATGATGTTGTATATATGGTGTTGTGTGTATATTGCATATATGCAGTGTTAGGTATAGATGGTGCAATGCACATATTGGATATGTGGTGTTGTCCACAAATTGTACTATGTGCATGTCAGATATGGATTGTTGTGTGCATATGGTTTTGTGCACATGTTGGATATGCAGTGTTTATGTATATATGGTGCTATGTAGATGTTTCTTATGCAATGCCATGTACATAAGGTGTTGTGTGTGTGTTGTACATATGGTGATATCTACATATGGTGTTGTGTGCATGTAGTATTGTGTACATGTTGTACATGTGGTGATGTATGCCGGTGTTTTCGTATACATGTCATGCATGTGGTGATGTGTACATGTGCTATTGTGTACACATTGTATAGGTGGTGCAATGTACATTTGGCATTGTGTACACATTATGCAAGTGGTGGTGTGTACATGTGATGTTGTTTAGATAGTATTGTATACAGGTGGTATTGTGTACATGTTGTGCATATGGTACTGTTATACATGTGGTATTGTGGTCATGTCACACATGTTGTGTTGCGGGCATGTGGTACTATGTTTGTGCATGGTGTAGTCATGGTATCATGACATATGTATTCGTTATGTTATACTTTGTATATTCATATCTATTGTGTTTTATTGTACACTGAGTGTAGGTGTATGTGTTTTCTTCTAGTGTAATAATATGCATTGTGTTGTGTTTTACACTAAGTGTAGGTGTATGTGTTGTATGCTGATGTGGCGTATGTATTTTGTTGTATTGCACAATAGGTGTAGGTGTAGGTGTTGTATGTCAATGTGCTTGCATGTATTGTATGGTGTTGTATGTTGTATGTAGGTGTACGTGGTTTGGTGTACATTATGTGTATGTGTACGTGGTTGGAGAGCATAAAGGGCATTATTTTCTTGTTGTGTGTGGCAACTAATCCGGTGTTTGTATAGAAAGAACAAAGGAAAAATTAAGGATCGATGAAGGATAAATATTGATATTTGATTTAAGTTTTATTATGCATGAGATCTACAATTCTAACTTATGATCATTACATGTGATTTTTTATTTTAATTTATGATGGTTTCACTTTGAGTTAACCATATGTGATATGTTTGTACATGATGACTGATAAAACAACTAGTTCGACTTGTTGTGATAAGAAGTGAAAAATATTGCAAGTGTACCTTATTTATGAGCTACCAATGAGCTATGATTTGAATTTATTTCAATTTATTTTTAATCTAATGGAAATTATGTGTCGGGTACAAGAAAATGAGTAATTCCCGGTTCGGGATGGTTGAAACCGACTACAAGAACTAGTAGTGTCAACAAAAGGAATTCGAACATGCAACAGTATGCTAGTAAAGCACTTCAGAAGTAAGGCCATTGTGGGACACTAGTACCCAATAGTTTCCATTGATTTCGATGAGCATGTTATGACTGGTATGGTGGTTTTGAGGTAGGGATATGCCTTGGTTTTTATATCTTCATATGCGAGGAAGCCTTGCCAAGGGATGGACTTCCTGGGATGGGGGTGCCAACTGAACTTGGAAGATGTGTGACTGCATGGAAGGGGGTGACCGGATTGTCCAAGGGACTGTATATGAGAGAAGGGAAGTTTTGGGATGGATTGTTTTTTGTCATTAGAATTTCTAGATGGAATTGGATGCACATTGGGAGTGTGCCCTAGAACAATGAGCTAGTAACTATTCACTAAGAAGACAAGTGGAGAAATATTGTAGTGTTGGACATTCGATGTATATTTTGACTTTGGAAGTGGATTCTGGACTTCCTAGGAAGGAAGTGAATACTGGAATTACATTGAGGGTGGAGGTGTGAGCCTTTGGATTCCCTTGTTGTTTATGTAGCTATCGTATCCTCTTATTTGTTGGTTGAGAAAATGTGCATATGTGCATATTATTGTATATACTGTATCCAGATAGATTTATGAAGCTCCATAGAGAATATGGTTGCATAGATGGTTGTGATTGAAAATAATGTAATGAGGTATGTTATAAATATCCAGTAAATGATGTTTTTGTCATGTTTCAATAGTGGTCATTGCCAATACTCCAACGAGCTATGTTATAAAGCTCCATAGGTGCTATGTTTGTCTTTGAGCAGTCTTGTTGTATGTAAGTGTCATTGAACATCAAGGATGGTGTTCCTCCAAGGGGGAGGTTTCTGTAACTGCCATGGTTAAAAATGCATGTACAAATATATATTACCATGGTGATGGGACACATATTCCAAGAAAAATGTTGGGAAAAACATCCTAGTGGGTGTTTATTTTTTTTAAGATGGCTAAGGAAATTGGAAAACGAAAAGGCAAAGGCTTTGGAAAGGCATGAGGAATTAATTGGCATTTTATTTATGAAAATAAAGGAAAATAGGAGAAAATAAAGGTGAAAGGTCACAGGCTACATGTCAGGAGGAAAATGAAGGAAAATAATGGAAAATGAAGAATATATAGGCCTCATTGATAAAAATGTTTATGAGGATGAGTTTGTAAGATTTTGTCAATGCATTTTTGGAGCTCTCTCATTATTCTCTCTCTCTCTCTCTCTCTCTCTCTCTCTCTCATATACTCTTGGATACTTATATTTTTCTTGGAGCACTCTTGGAGAGTGTGGATACTTGGTAATTTGGATCAAGAAGGAAAAGGAAGAGCAGTAAAATGCAATCGAACATCAGGATCAACAATTATAACGGGATTTTATTGCAGGTACCAAGTTTCATTTATGTTTCCTCATTAGTTTTGGAATGCATGGTGTATGCATGTGGATTTTCCTAGCCTTTCCAATTCATGGATAGCCATGGTGTTGTGGTTTTATTTCCATTGATTGTTTTTTGGTTGGTTCTCATGATTCATTTAGTTTTTGGGTTGAGTTAACAGTTCCTGGATCATTTGTTAGAAAAAACACTCTAGAGCCCTGGATCAGTTGGGATAGACCAATCTATGATGGTTGTGATGTCTGACCATGAGGTGGTATCACTGGTTGAAGGTTGAGGTGGTTTGCCCTGTGGAATCCTTCATTTCATTGTGATTGATGTGTTTCATGAGATTCCACATCCATCCCTAGAATATGGCATGGTGGTGATTCGCTGAAGTGAGACTTGTCTCAGCCAATCTATGGTCGAGTAGAACATGGAAGTCCCATATGTGGTTGGTTCTCTACATTCATTGATGGATAGATCATTCCCTTGATATTTGGTATGAAAATGTATTGATTCATATGTGGATTTTTTTGTTATTGTATCCATGGTATTTATGTTGTTATTATGTTGGTTATGAGCATGTATTTTTATAGTGATTATGTATGGATCTCCACATTTTTTTACTTGTAAATGAATTTACAATGAATATATGGTAAAATATATTGTATGGTAGCTAATGATGTAGGGGAGAAATGCTTCTTAGCGATTCTCAGATAAGTATGGGACCCCTATGCTCTATTATGTTGTTTATACCTATAACTTTCATGTTTGTGACATGTTTTACAAAATTCCTATCATGAATAGGAGGGGTCCAAATTATTTCTTATTGATGTGATTCATTTTTTATAATTCTCCTATTGTTATTTATCATCTTTATCATACCAGGAGGTAACTTCGCAAAAACTGAAGATGCATTAGATGGAGATTGTGTGTGTACTTATACATGGAGGTGAGACTATTAGGATTCACTTCTCAATGTCTCTTGGCCTTCCTTATTTCCTAAATTACAATAATATACAATCTCACCCAATCCCTTAGGATTAGGTGTCAACATTGCCCCCTTTAATATGAAGGCATGTTGGTGAGTCCAAACATCATTCTAAACTTTTCAAACTTTTATCTTTAAGCGCTTTGGTGAAGATGTGTACGGGCTACTCATTTGTGGAACAATGACGTAGATGGATAGTTTTGGCCTCAACATGATGTTGAATCAGATGGTATTTTGTATTTTTGTGTTTTTTTCGATCATGGAACTTCGGGTTCTTGGCTGACTTTATTGCATAAGTGTTGTTGATCATGAGTGGTGTTGAATGCATTTTTTTCATCTGCAAATATTCTAGGATTTTCTTTAGCAACACAATTTCCTTTGTTGCTTCAGCTGCTGCCACATATTATGCCTCGATTGTGGAATCTGTTGGAACTGACTGTTTGTATGATCACCATGAGACAACTCCTGATGAAAGGCTCATGGTATAACCTAAAGTATACACCCTAGTTTCTTTGTCCCCATCAAATTCTGAATGAGAGTATTCGATCAAGCTGAAATCACCTACTTGTTATATTTGAGTCCAAAGTCTTGAGTCCCCTTCAATTACTTTAGAACTCTTTTCACAATAGACCAATGTCCTTCACATGGTTTTTACATAAACATGGAGAGGATTCCAATGAGATGTTTGGTCTAGTGGTAGTCAGGTAGATAAGACTTCCTGCAAGATGTCTATACTTCATTGCATCCTCGAATTCCTTCCATTCAATGGATGTGAGATTCAAGTTTTGTTATTTGGAGTCGTTAAGGGATTGCATTCATCCATGCCAAACTTGTTCAAAATATCTCCAATTTACTTCTTGTGAGAAAGAAATATAAATTTAGGATGTTGAGTCACTTCAATACCCAGATAGTAATGAACATAGCCCAAATCACTCATTTCAAAACATTTCTTCAATTATTTCTTTATGGATGCAATATAACTCTCATTGTTCCCTGTCATCAAAATATCATCTACATACACCACAAAATATACAACTATTTTTCCAACTTTCTTAACAAACAAAGTTGCATCATCAAGATCAGAATGTTTGAATTCAAGTTTCAGAAGATGCTTAGTTAATCTCTCATACCAGGCTCCTGGTGCTTGCTTGAGGCCATACAACGATTTTATATGTTTTCATACTTTGCGTTCTTGGCCCTTCACAACAAATACTTCTGGTTGGGACATAAAAAATTTCTCCTTTAGATATACATTAAAAAAATAGGTTTTTACATCCATCTGATGGACTTTCCATCCCTTCTAAGCTGCTAGGGAAAAGAGTTTTTGGATGGTGGCCCATTTTACTATGGGGGTGAAATTTTCTTCATAATTTACCCCTTCTTTCTGTGCAAAACATTTTTCCACAAGCCTGGATTTGTGCTTGTCATGTGATCCATCTGCTTTGTACTTGTTCTTGTAGACCCACTTACAACCAATTGGTTTGGTTCCCAAAGGAGGATCAACCAGCTTCCAAGTTCCATTCTTTATCAAGGCATCATAATCCTTTTACATCACTTCATTCTATTCAACATGAGAAGCAGCTTCTTTGAAGGAAGTTAGTTCATGATCTATAGGAGAATTCAATTCACGGTTATAAGCAATATCCATATGAACAGGTGAATCAGAATTATCTATGTCACATTCATTTTGTCTGGTGGAACTTCTTGTTCCTGTCTTTCCAACCTCATTGGGGCGAAATTTTTCTAGTGTCTTTTTTATCCATTTTGAGGGACCTTTTGGAGATGACCCAGGTTTCTCATTTTACTAGGTTAGAATTGAATCAAGATTCAATTTCTCAATTTTTCTAATCACATCGTTCAAGGTGTCATCCATGGTTGGTTATTCATGTGGGGGAGAGAGTGCTTCAGAAAATGATTCCACATATTGATTTAGTATAGGAATCCCCCCTTCAAGATGTGGAATCTAATTATCAAATTCTTGAAAATTCTTTGCATGTGTGAATCTATCCAGGTGATCAAGTTGCCGCTAAACAACATTGTCAGTCTTGGAAGATTCAAGGCATATGACATCTCTTTCTACTACAAAATTCTTATTGAATTCACCATAGATACGATACCCTTTGGAGGTATTGGAATACCCCAGGAAGGTACATTTTTGACTTCTAGCACCAAGTTTATTCCTCTGTACCTTAGGCATCAAAGCATAACAAGTGGAACCAAAGACCCTGAAATGCTTTACCGAAGAAATGTGGTCATGCCACATTTCATAAGGAGTTTTGCTTCTGATTGAATTTGAAGGACACCCATTCTTTATGTATATAGCACATATAAATGCATCAACCCAAAACATCATTTTTACATTACGAAAAACATCATGGAGCGAACCATATTTAAAATTGCACCGTTCATTCTTTCAGCTACACTATTCTGTTGGGGATTATAGGGAATAGTTGTTTCATGTTTGATCCCATGTTGACGAAGATAATTTTCAAATTCGTTTGAAGTGTATTATATTCCATTATCAGTGCACAAAGAGACAATATGAGTTTGTGCATCATTTTCAATCCATGCATGAAAATTCTTAAAAATTTTAAAAACATCATATTTGTTCTTCAATAAGTAAAACCAACACATTCTGGTGTAATCATCAATAAATGTCATCATATATTTATTTCCATTTGCAGAATCAATAGGAAAAGGGCCACATAAATCTGAATGAATAAGCTCAATTTTTCTATGTGCTCTGGAATGTGAATCATGAAATGGCTGTTTGTTATGCTTTCCTAGAATACAAGCATCACATTGCTTAAGTTTCCTAGGAATTGTAGGCAGTCCAGTAACACCATTTTTCTTCAACAATCGAAGGATGTCATAATTTAAGTGTCCAAATCTAGCATGCCATAAAAGACTTGATGGGAATGTACCTTCATCATGATGTGAAATAAATGAAAAGTTTTGTGCATGAATAGAGGAACCTTGCAGCTTCAGGAGTCTTCCTTCTTCTATTCCCTTCATGACAAGTGAGCGATATGATGCTTTTCTGACCTCAGCCTTGCCATCAAACATGTGAATGGAGTGTCCTTTCTGGTGGATGTGGACAAAGGACAACAAGTTTCTCCTCAACTCAGGGAGGTATAGAACCTCATGTAGAATATTATCTGGAAGACCAGGCAACTTAAGCCTAATTGTGCCAAGCCCTGATGGCTTGAGTTTGGATTTATCTGCGTAGTATACTGCTCCATCAAATTTGTCAGTAAATTCTTTAAAAAATTATTTTCTAAATGTCATGTGAGATGTTGCTCCTGAATCTAGCAACCAATCATTTCTCTAAGAAGTAAATGAAATGTCAAACAAGTCTTCAGTTACTCCATTGTTACAATGTGCTACAACATAATGAGGGGATTCAGTTGCTTTACCTTTGTCTCTATCATGATTTTTACCTTTTTACTGATTTCTTTGCTGCTCAATTTTATCCCAAGTCAGCTTACATGTAGATGCATCATGCCAGTATTTATTACATCATATGCAATGAATATCAAATTTTTCAGTTTGAGTTTGTTTGCCCCCCCTTCCTCTGAAATTTCTTCTTCCTCTTCCTCTTTGGACATCTCTTCCTCTGCAAGAATCTCGAGCATGACTCTTTTCTCTATGTACAAAGCATACAGCCTCTTAAGAAGATAGAGGGGATGTCATCTTTCCAAAAGCCTTCTCTCTTTCTGCAAACTTTTTCTCGAGGGAATCAAAGGTGATTTTTACAAGGTTTCCACTTGCTTGCAATGACTCAAGATAATGTGAGTAAGTGGGATAGAATGCTTTAACATATGCTATGAGAGTTATGTCAAATTCTAAACCATTTTTATTAATTCCATGCATGATAGATCTTACCTCTAAAGCTAAAGCAAGAGGGTCATCATTTTTAAATTCAAGACTAAACAACTTAATCATTAATTGAACAATTTCAAGTTCTGAATGTGATTCATAGAGTTATTTTAGCTTGGTCAAGGCTTCATAGGAATTTGAAAGTGGTGTAATATTGTTAGAAAATTATATACTATGGAGCAATGAAACACATAAAATATGCGGAAAATACAAGCACACAAAACACATAAAACCAGAGAGACACAGATATACGTGGTTCACCCAGTTTGGGCTACGTCCACCCCGAAAAACCAGTCCTTCCTTTCTATTATCCATCAAAATGAAGAGACAAAACCTACAGCAGATCCATTGTAATATCCAATGTTCTCTCTCACAGTCTCCCTATCTATTTCCCGCTCATAGAATACACATGTAATACGCAGCCACAATACAATACCCTCATACAAAGAGAGGGGTTGCCTTCTAGGGAAAAAAAGCCTAAACTAGACATAACTTCTATCGTCAGATCATCTGCCTAATGAATGGCCCAGATTGAATAGAAATTATTTTACTTTTACAAGGCAATTTTACATCTATTTTTATCTTCGGGGGCAGCACCCCCGAAACCCCCCGCCAAGGGGGGGGGGGCAGCAGCAATTAATTACGGGCAGTGTTGTTGCCCCATTTAAGGTATAGGGGTCCAATGTTGTGATACAAAGTAAACAAGATAATCAGGCTCCACACCCAACAATTTCCCACTTGGAGATTGATTGTAGCAACTCCACCGTTACTTCATTTGCTGGACAATGACTCGTCTTTGGACCTAGCTACTTGTCATCTTCATCGTCATCCTTGAAGACCAATTGAAACTGAGCACATTCTTATTTTCTCCCTAGTTACAAGTTTTGTTACCATATCTGCAAGATTCTAGCTAGTGTGTATATTTTCCAGCTTCAACTCTCCATCTTCCAATACTGACCGTATGAAGTGGTACTTGAGATGTATGTGTTTAGTCCTGGAATGAAATGCTGAGTTCTTTGCAAGATGAATGGAACTTTCGCTATCACTGTATAACGTGCCCATATCATGCTTCTTACCCAATTCATCCATAAACCTTTGTAACCAAATCATTTCTTTACTAGCTTCTGTAGTAGCAACATACTCTGCTTCTGTTGTTGAAAGTGCAACAACACTTTGGATTTTTGAAACTGAACTGACAGTTGTTCCACCTATAGTAAATACATATCTTGTAGTGCTCCTCATGTTATCTATAATGCACCTTATAATAACATCTTGTATGCAGCCAGGCATTGGGCTACATACAAACATAATGCTTGAACTTGATTTGTGGTACCTCTCAAATATCTGAGAATCCATTTTACTACCATCCAATGTTATTTTCCTGGATTGTTCATGTACCTACTTACAACTCCCACTGCATGTGCAATATCAGGCCTTGTGCAGACCATTGCATACATTAAGCTTCCAACTGCTGATGCATATGGAACTTTAGACATATAATCTATGTCTTCTTGGGTCTTTGGGCACATCTCCTTACTAAGTTTGAAATGGCTAGCAAAAGGTGTACTAACTGGTTTTGCATTGTGCATATTAAATCTTTTCAATACCTTTTGTATGTAGTCATTCTGAGACAGTGTTAATTTTCAATTTTTCCTATCTCTGGTTATTCTCATACCAAGGATCTATTTTGCAGCTCCCAAATCCTTCATTGCAAATGAATTTGCCAATTTTTGTTTGAACACATTTATTTCCTGCATGTTAGACCCTGCAACAAGCATGTCATCTACATAGAATAGAAATATAATATAGCTGCCACCATTTTGATTTTTCAGATAAACACAATGATCAAAGTGACATCTAGTATAACCTTGTTCAGACATAAACTCGTCAAATTTTAGATACCACTGCCTTGGAGCCCGTTTTAAGCCATACAAGCTCTTCTTTAACATGCACACCAATTTTTATTTCCCTTTGACCTCATATCCTTCTGGTTGCTTCATGTATATCTCTTCCTCCAAATCTGCATGGAGAAATGTTGTCTTTACATCTAACTGTTCAAGATGTAAATCTTCTGCTGCTACAAGACTTAAAATAGTTCTGATTGAAGTCATATTAACAACAGGAGAAAATATTTCATCAAAATCAATACCTTTCTTCTGTGCAAACCCCTTTGTAAGGTCCCACCTTACCCACCATCAATAAGATAGAGAAGTAGATGTCACATAATAACTAATACTCATTCCCACAAAATCCTAAAGAATTAGTCACTGTAAAATTGTTTCCAACAACAAGCCCTTTTTTTTTTGAAAGCTTTAGATAATACAAGAAACAACTGTCTTATTCACACTTAAGCAAATTATTAAATTCATTTTCACATTCATACCAAAAACTTGCAGACATAGGAAGCTACACCCATTAAATAGTTTATTTATAATGTATAGTAACATAAAAACAACAGTAACTAATAATTTTACACTAACAATTTATATGCACAAAAGCTATATCCATTCAGGACTTTTGACAAACACTTTGCAGACATGCACCCTACACTCATTGAGTCCTTATGAAAAACACTTTGCAAGCATGCAATTAAAAGTCATTGAGGCATTTTGTCAAACACTTGGTAATAATGAATTTAAGATAATTCGTCAACATATTTATCTCATAAAATTCAGAAATTGAAAATTTAAATATTTCCATCTTAAAACAGGGACTAAATAATCTTAGTCTTTCATCAAATACTCAAAAACAGGCACACATAACTCACAGCAGCAATCTGCCAAATCGCCCAGATTTCTGATCTGGGTTCTGAAAAGTATTTTTTTGGAATGAAATCAAGGGTTACATGTCCTTTAGGCACGGATACCCCCTGATGTTGGGCTGAATCGAATTAAAAATCCCCAGGAATGTGTTTCTTTAAAACAACAAAATTTATAGCCTAAATGTTTCACTTATGACTTTTGTCAAACATATGGAATGAAAACTTACAACTACACCTCTACATGAGGAAAAACAACCAAGAGTTATGCTACTAATATATGCTCATTGAAATCACATATTTCTAAATCCACCATATGAGTTCTTGAAACATTTTAGCACCCACAAGCTAATTCATTTGACATGATTGACAAGCTTTTTGCACCAATTGCTACAATTTAACAAACACATGGAAGCCCTGAATGCTACAGCCATTAAGGCTTTCTGTCAAAATTCTGATAGTACTATTACAACAACTTGAATAAAAAAACATTGAAGAATATGAAACATGAGCCATAACTTAAATTTATCTCCAACTTACCTCAAGAATTTGATCTTCCAAACTATACTTTAGTTGCTCTTATTTTTGCATTTTCTTTTAAGGGTTGATTCTGCAATTCCTCCAAGCATATTTTGGGTACATGTCCATTTTCTTACTTCTAATGTAAGCCGCAAGTTAGCACTTATTTGTCCATAAATAAATTTATAACATTACTCATTCACAGATTTTGTCAAACACTTTGCAAACTATCCTAAAACCATTTATAAAACATGCATCTATTAATTACTTGAAACATAACCATAAATCGTGAAATACTTACCCAAGTCCTTTGGAATTTATTTATTGAAATTACCTTCAACAATATTTGGCTTTCCTTTCTCAAATGCTACAATACCAAGATTAGTACCATAAACTATACCAATAATAACTCCAATATTGAGATTTAAACATCCATACATATAGATTGATCTAGTCTTCATTTTTTAACTAATCAATAATATTTTAGATAACATAAGCCTAAACCAAAACTAGATGCTTACAACAATTTAAATTTCTACCTTTTATTTTATGCTAAATCTATACTATAATTTTAAGACAATGGAAATTATACCTGAAGAGATATTCAGCTCCAATCGTTGAGAATATGATCCGCCTTTGATCCCTTAACCAACTCATTTGAACCATCCGGTTTTCCACCCAACCATATCCAGGGAGAACTCCTCCCCCTGGAACCCTCGAACTGTAAAAGCTCACAAACAGTACCGAAATACAACAGTAGAGAGAGATGCAAGGAAAACTAAGGAAGATAGTTTTCACTTCCTCTAAATACCACTCATGTTCAACCTCAATAGATACTTAGTAGATTAGTAAGAAATTCATATTTGTTTTGGAATTAATTGGATACTCTCCTTATCTCTCCCTCTCACAATATTCCTCAAGTATCTTCCACTCTTGGAATTTCCCCCTCTCCCCTCAAATGAGAATACATGAGACTCATATATAGGAGGAGCAACAAATTCTTGTCATAAAGGAGGATTAATATGCATGCAATGTATTCCATTTAGAGGAGTGTAACTTATGCCATTAAGGAGAGGTATGCTTGCCTTATTTAAGGAGAGTGTAACATATGCATTAAAGTGAGTGTAAGAGGAATATTTTATGACATATATTTAATGAGTGTAAGAGGAATATGCCATTCCTTGATGAGTGCATAAAAGAGAGTGTAATGTAATATTTAAAATAGAGAGAGTTACATAGAGCCATGAGAGTCATGAAGGAGAGAGGTGTGAAGTGATGGAGGAGATATAATTTCCTTTTAATAATAATATCATAGTCTCATAAAAGATAATAATAATATTAATAATATTAATAATATTGAGGATTAAGTCGAGATTGAACTATTACAATTGATTAATCATAATTTAAGTGATTTTCCTTCAAGTATACTTGTTTACCCATTGATTGGAGGTGATTTACTATTTTTGGAAAGTCATACTTGAAATGGTAGACATGAATTTCTATTTTTAGAAAGTCACTCCAAAATTGTTAGGAATGAGATTATTAAGGAAATTCATCTATGAGTTTCCCATGAGTGGTATTTTTCTTCCGGATAATAGGGATTCCACACCCCTATTGTATGCATCTTCATGGCTTAGTAGATTGAGGACTCCGCGCCCTGATCTACTCTAAAAATCCAAGATTCCACACCTTGATCTTTTTAAATATTCAGGACTCTGTGCCCCAAACACTTCCTTATAGATTCGAGACTCCACGTCTTTATATTTCATGGATTTAGGACTCTGCGTCCTAATCCTTTTATCATATATCCAAGACTCCACGTCTTTATATTTCATGGATTTAGGACTCCGTGCCCTAATTTCCATGGCTTCTCATCTATTCTGCTTTGAAACTCTGCGTTTCACCTTAAGGTACTGATTGTGAGCTCATACCCATCTAATGGTTCGTTGGTAAGGTCTTCTTCCAAGACCTACACACATCACAATCTCATTGATCAAATAAATCAAATGAATTTCGTAATTAACTTATTCAAATTTTACCAAATATTGTGCATGACTTCCACAGTCATTTTGGTTTTGGAGAAATGACTTCCGCAGTCATTTATAACTTGAGAATCCCTACTAACAATGACCAAGTCCCCTACCACATCATGCTTAGTACAAGACTACACACATATAATCATACAAATCATATATCATCCATAAATCATAATTAACCATATGTTCCACATAACCATGATCATCCATGGATCTGTGTCTCAATTCTGAATCACTATTCATGTCACACACCTATGTCCAAAATAGGATACCAAAAGATAAAACATCGCTAATATGCTCTTAACCAAAATCAATTCTTGTGCAGGCAAACATAGATATTATCATAAGCACACAACAACCAAGTGACCCAAACCAAGTCATAGCATATAAGCATGTACATAAGTCTTTCATACATAATATTATATCATTATATCAAAATCACCATCTCTAAGTGTCCTCAATGCTATCTCACTAAGAAGGGACACTACATACTCCCCCTCTTGGGCTAAACTTGGCCCGAAGTTTTTCCTACGGTCATAAGATACTTAGTTCTTTTAGATTCTCTTATCAATAAGTTGCTAACCTTATGTATATATATTTGATATTCTTTTTTTTTCTTCATGCCAATCCATAGTTTAATGTTTTCTATATTGGAAGCAACTCCATGAAATCTAAACATACCATTCTTAATCAAGTAGAAAATATATGCATGCCATATTAGACATGTTTTGATATAAAATACCAAATATTTTTATCAAAACCAACCATAAAATTTATAGTAACTTATAAAATAATATTGTATGTAATTGATATGATATCTACTTAATTTATCTATAATAATTTGATATTCTACATGTTTTTCTTTCTCATTGTCTATATGAATCCTACATGTGTCATCTTCAAGGTTCTATAGTATGTTGAGCTTGCGAAGCTATAAATAGAACACACATTGGTTGTATACACAACAATGATGGTCCATCCCATATCAAAATCAAATTGGCATACAATAAGCATAAAATAATCCACATACAATTGCGAGTGAAATTATGCAAAAAAAACATGATGTTATATATAAAACCCACTCTTACAAAACAAAACATGACGTTATATATAAACCACACTCTTACATCCCACTTGATTTATGTCTTCTCAATCCAATTTTCCTCTTTTCATTCCATAAGACATCCTTGCAATCGAAATATTTAGGATTTATCTTTAGTTTTTACTAAACGTTTACTCTTTAGGCAAAAATACAATTTGAGGTTCAAGGCACCATTTTTGTTTTTGTTTTTGTTTTTTGTTTTTTGTTTTTTTTTAACTAACAACCTAAGGTTAAATACAGTCCTCATTGACCCACTTATGTATTATAGATCATTACTTTTTGTTTCCATAATCTTCATTATTAGTCACTTCTCTAACTTGAGAATAAATTTTGAATGAATCTATTAGAAGATCTTCATCTGAAAGCAGATTAATGATATCCTTTTGAAAATGACTTTTAATCAAGAAAAAATCTCACAATTATGAAAATATGATATCTATATTACTGAATCTACCTTGATAACTCTAAGTCCATTTGTTTTCCAACTATGAAATCGCTCATGATTTATATTCAATAACTAATCAATTCATTTGCTTTCATGTCTTATCCCTTACTATTAATACGTACGCAACAACAAACTATAAATTTCTCAAAATGTGATGAATATTGTCAAATTTATATAAGATTTAGACTATCACAAGGGAATTTCTAGCCTAAATTTAAACCCTTTTTCTTTAAGGAGAATTACCACCCTCTCAAATTATTACAACATTCTGTAGGACTAATAAATACTCATACAACTATACATCCCAACACAAAATTCCTAAATCAAACAATCTCCTCCATTCCACACACAATACAATCATCATGCAATAATTCAAATCAATCAAAATGTGATCTCACTCTCCTTCAATTTCTCCCTCAAAAAATATCACAAGCACATATTCTTGTAAAACAAGAACTCAACTAAGTTTTTCATTAATCACATGCTTTTTTTTTCTTTAATTTCAAATAAAACAGGTTCTCACCACATAAAATATTTACCTTCTAAACATGTTATTCTCTTCACAATTTATAAATAATTTGAATTTTGACGTGATCGCCTAAATAAAAATAGTTTAGAGAAATACATGAGTTCAATCCTCATAATTTCTCTAATTAATTTGGTTAAATAGAATGCAATCAATATTCAACTGATAAAATCATTAAAGAGACTATTATGGCTTTCCTAGACCTAATTTGTCTTAAGCCAATAGAAAAGTTATTTCATCAACTTATCACAATAATCTTTTTCTACATTTCAAGAATTTGAAAGTCATTGTAGTTCTACATAAATTCAATATATTCAAAAGGATTACAATACTAGAGGATAGATATCTAGTTCACACTTCCATATACCAAAGTCAATTATTCCAAACATTCTAAACCACCTAATGGTGTTTAGTATACCAATCTTAGTATCTTCATCTGTAATAAAAATAAAATAATGGATTTATAGCTCAAGAAAATTTGTGTTACAAATCTCTATCCATTTAACTTTAATTACACATAATCATTCCTTAATCATGAATATCAAATTCCATCAAAATATTCTAACTAGAAGAATTACTTAGCTCATAGATATATTTTACTTTGGATTCCACACCCATACCTTACCTCATTACTTATCTCATAGATATATACTGGTATGGATTCCACACCCATACATTTTCTCATAGATATATGCTAGTATGGTTTCCACACCCATACATTAGCTTAAGGAAAACATAACATTCAAGTGTTCCTTAAAATGGTTTCCACAACTCACCATGCACCAATCATTTAAGCCGCTTGTTTATTAGGAAGTTCATACCTCAACCTAGTATTTGAGTAATTTAAAGTTATTTAATGCCTAGTGTCAACCCAAAATACACAAAATCATGTCAAAGAAATCAAAGAAATTTCATTCTTACTCATTAAGAATGTATTCCCAAATCCTATTTTAACACATCTACTTAATACACATACATTACTCTTGAATTTACATTCACAGTTAAAAGTGACATCTTTCAAGGTAGCTTTTGGTTAAGCTTCCTTTAGTGTAGGTACGAAAAGATTCAAAATTATCATGATGAACTCAATCATCACATTAATGGAATCTCAGCCTTACACTTGTTACTCATTCCCAAAGCATACACACCAAGGTCATCACACTATAGTCCAGATTAAGCCAATATTCTTCTTGGTAGATATGATTTCAGCAAGTAAAAATGGCTACTAAGCCCATATCACATTGAAAATGATGCACTAAAAATATATGAAACCATGCATACACTCCACCTATCTCACTCATTGATTGAAAATCAAGTCATTCACATACTTGGGTTTAACCCCAACTTTCTCAAGCACGTCCTTTCCCAACATGTCTTTAAGCATTTTAACATATTTTTAATAATGTGTCTTAACAAAAATATAAAGGAATATAAGGGATTTTTTTTTTAATTTTATTTCATGAGTCACTAAATGACATAATGATAATAATATCCTCTATGCAACCAATATGCTTCCAAGTCAAGATATACAACAACTCAACATGCATGCAAAATCAACATTCATACATCATCAACCTACAAGTAAGCATGTTGGCCCATTAGGCCCTAGCGTTGTAACCTGGCTTTGATACCATATGTAAGGTCCCACCTTACCCACCATCAGTAAGATAGAGAAGTAGATGTCACATAATCACTAATACTCATTCCCACAAAATCCTAAAGAATTAGTCACTGTAAAATTGTTTCCAACAACAAGCCCTTTTTTTTTTGAAAGCTTTAGATAATACAAGAAACAACTGTCTTATTCACACTTCAGCAAATTATTAAATTCATTTTCACATTCATACCAAAAACTTGCAGACATAGGAAGCTACACCCATTAAATAGTTTATTTATAGTTTATAGTAACATAAAAACAACAGTAACTAAGAATTTTACACTAACAATTTATATGCACAAAAGCTACAGCCATTCAAGACTTTTGACAAACACTTTGCAGACATGCACCCTACACTCATTGAGCCCTTATGACAAACACTTTGCAAGCATGCAATTAAAAGTCATTGAGGCATTTTGTCAAACACTTGGCAATAATGAATTTAAGATTATTCTTCAACATACTTATCTCATAAAATTCAGAAATTGAAAATTTAAATATTTCCATCTTAAAACAGGGACTAAATAATCTTAGTCTTTCATCAAATACTCAAAAACAGGCGCACATAACTCACAGCAGCAATCTGCCAAATCGCCCAGATTTCCGATCTGGGTTCTGAAAAGTATTGTTTTGGAATGAAATCAGGGGTTACATGTTCATTAGGAACGAATACCCCCTGATGTTGGGCTGAATCGAATTAAAAATGCCCAGGAATGCGTTTCTTTAAAACAACAAAATTTATAGCCTAAATGTTTCATTTATGACTTTTGTCAAACATATGGAATGAAAACTTACAACTACACCTCTACATGAGGAAAAACAACCCAGAGTTATGCTACTAATATATGCTCATTGAAATCACATATTTCTAAATCCTCCATATGAGTTCTTGAAACATTTTAGCACCCACAAGCTAATTCATTTGACATGATTGACAAGCTTTTTGCACCAATTGCTACAATTTAACAAACACATGGAAGCCCTGCATGCTACAGCCATTAAGGCTTTCTGTCAAAATTCTAATAGTACTATTACAACAACTTGAATAACAAAACATTGAAGAATATGAAACATGAGCCATAACTGAAATTTATCTCCAACTTACCTCAAGCATTTGATCTTCCAAACTATACTTTAGTTTCTATTATTTTTGCATTTTCTTTTAAGGGTTGATTCTGTAATTCCTCCAAGCATATTTTGGGTACATGTCCATTTTCTTACTTCTGATGTAAGCTGCAAGTTAGCACTTATTTGTGCATAAATAAATTTATAACATTACTCATTCACAGATTTTGTCAAACACTTTGCAAACTATCCTAAAACCATTTATAAAACATGCATCTATTAATTACTTGAAATAGAACCATAAATCATGAAATACTTACCCAAGTCCTTTGGAATTTATTTATTGAAATTACCTTCAACAATGTTTGGCTTTCCTTTCTCAAATGCTACAATACCAAGATTAGTACCATAAACTATACCAATAATAACTCCAATATTGAGATCTAAACATCCATACATATAGATTGATCTAGTCTTCATTTTTTAACTAATCAATAATATTTTAGATAACATAAGCCTAAACCAAAATTAGATGCTTACAACAATTTAATTGTCTACCTTTTATTTTATGCTAAATCTATACTATAATTTTAGGACAATGGAAATTATACCTGAAGAGATATTTAGCTCCAATCGTTGAGAATATTGTCCACCTTCGATCCCTTAACCAACTCATTTGAACCATCCGGTTTTCCACCCAACCATATCCAGGGAGAACTCCTCCCCCTGGAACCCACGAGCTGTAAAAGCTCACAAACAGTACCCAAAATACAGCAGTAGAGAGAGAGATGCAAGGAAAACTAAGGAAGATAGTTTTCACTTCCTCTAAATACCACTCATGTTCAACCTCAATAGATACTTAGTAGATTAGTAAGAAATTCATATTTGTTTTGGAATTAATTGGATACTCTCCATATCTCTCCCTCTCACAATATTCCTCAAGTCTCTTCACTCTTGGCATTTCCCCCTCTCCCCTCAAATGAGAATACATGAGACTCATATATAGGAGGAGAAACAAATTCTTGTCATAAAGGAGGATTAATATGGATGCATTGTATTCCATTTAGAGGAGTGTAACTTATGCCATTAAGGAGAGGTATGCATGCCTTATTTAAGGAGAGTGTAACATATGCATTAAAGTGAGTGTAAGAGGAATATTTTATGACACATATTTAATGAGTGTAAGAGGAATATGCCATTCCTTGATGAGTGCACAAAAGAGAGTGTAATGTAATATTTAAAATAGAGAGAGTTACATAGAGCCATGAGAGTCATGAAGGAGAGAGGTGTGAAGTGATTGAGGAGATATAATTTCCTTTTTAATAATAATATCATAGTCTCATAAAAGATAAGAATAATATTAATAATATTAATAATATTTAGGATTAAGTCGAGATTGAACTATTAAAATTTATTAATCATAAGTTAAGTGATTTTCCTTCAAGTATACTTGTTTACCCATTGATTGGAGGTGATTTACTATTTTTGGAAAGTCATACTTGAAATGGTAGACATGGCTTTCTATTTTTAGAAAGTCACTCCAAAATTGTTAGGAATGAGATTATTAAGGAAATTCATCTATGAGTTGCCCATGAGTGGTATTTTTCTTCCGGATAATAGGGATTCCGCACCCCTATTGTATGCATCTTCATGCCTTAGTAGATTGAGGACTCCGCGCCCTGATGTATTCTAAAAATCCAAGATTCCACACCTTGATCTTTTTAAATATTCAGGACTCCGCGCCCCAAACACTTCCTTATAGATTCAAGACTCCGCGTCTTTATATTTCATGGATTTAGGACTCCGCGTCCTAATCCTTTTATCATATATCCAAGACTCCACGTCTTTATATTTCCTAGATTTAGGACTCCGCGCCCTAATTTCCATGGCTTCTCATCTATTCTGCTTTGAAACTCTGCGTTTCACCTTAAGGTACTGATAATGAGCTCATACCCATCTGATGGTTCGTTGGTAAGGTCTTCTTCCAAGACCTGCACACATCAAAATCTCATTGATCAAATAAATCAAATGAATTTCATAATTAACTTATTTAAATTTTACCAAATATTGTGCATGACTTCCACAGTCATTTTGGTTTTGGAGAAATGACTTCCGCAGTCATTTATAACTTGAGAATCCCTGCTGGCAATTACCAAGTCCCCTGCCACATCATGCTTAGTACAAGACTACACACATATAATCATACAAATCATATATGATCCATAAATCATAATTAACCATATGTTCCACATAACCATGATCATCCATGGATCTGTGTCTCAATTTTGAATCACTATTCATTTCATACACCTATGTCCAAAATAGGATACCAAAAGATAAAACATCGCTAATATGCTCTTAACCAAAATCAATTCTTGTGCACGCAAACATAGATATTATCATAAGCACACAACAACCAAGTGACCCAAACCAGGTCATAGCATATAAGCATGTACATAAGTCTTTCATACATAATATTATATCATTATATCAAAATCACCATCTCTAAGTGTCATCAAAGCTATCTCACTAAGAAGGGACACTACACCCTTCACCACAAGTCTAGTTTTATACCTTTGTTTTCCTCCATCTTCTTCCTTCAGCCTGTAAGCCCATTTATTCTGCAATTTAGTTTTACCTGCAAGCAACCTGACTAAGTCCCAATTATGGTTATGAATTAAGGAGTCTATCTCTTCTTCCATGGCTAGCTACCACTTCTTCCTGCTTTCAACCTGCATTGCTTCTTCATAACATTCGGGTTCACCAGAATCAATCAACAATAAATAATATAATGAAGGAGAGTATCGTTCAGGGGGTCTACTTATCCTGATAGATATTCTAACACCACTTTCAGGTGTTTGAGATGCCTATTGCTATTTTGGTGGTTGCTGCTGCTGTGATTGTTGATTATTATTATTTTCAATCACCTTTACTTTTTCAGATATCTCATCAAGAACCGTGTATTCTTTTCTTTCTTTTTCCTGTTTCTTTTCCCGCAACTGATTTTTATACAAGACCTTCTCTTTGAATATTACATCTCTACTTCTAATGATTTTGTGATTTTCATAATCATATAAGCAATTACCAAAATCGTTAACACCATATCCAATAAAGGTACATTTCTTTGATTTTGCCTCAAGATTTGTTCTATTTTCTTTATTAATATGGACAAAGGCCTCACAACCAAAAGGATTTAAAAAGGAGCAGTTTACCTTTTTACCTGTCCATGCTTCCTCTAGAATACCACTATGCAAGGAACTTGAAGGCCCTCTTTTGATTAGATAAACAACATTATCTACAACATCTGCACAAAGTTGTAAAGGCAATCATGCATGCAATCTCATGCACCTTGCATGCTCCATGATTTTTCTGTTCATCCTTTCTGACACACCATTTTCTTGTGGTGTACTTGGAACTATCTTCTCTCTACGAATTCCATGCTTTGAACAATACCTATTAAACTCTTTATTGCAATATTCACCTCCATTTTCGGATCTAAGACACTTCAACTTCTTTCCTGTTTCAATATCAACCAAAGGTTTCCATTTATTGAAAGTATCAAATACATCAGATTTATTTTGAATACAATAAATCCAATTTTTTCTAGTTGCATCATCAATAAACTTAACATAATAGTGAGAGCCACCCAGAGATGATACCTGAGTAGGTCCCCATACATATGTATGCACAAGCTCCAATATTTCGCTCTTCTTATATTTCCCAACTCTGAGAAATCTGACTCTCTTTTGTTTTTCATAAATGCAATTTTCACAGAAATCCGAATCAACATTCTTCAAACCTGGCAACAAATTTCTTAAGTGAAGAATCTTCATCCCCTTCTCACTCATGTGTTTGAGCCTATGATGCCATAATGCTACATCTGCTCTTTTGGAAGTTAAAGCATTAACAGAGTTAGAAATACCATTGCATAAATACAATATACCAACCTTTTCGCCTTTTGCTATTACCAGGGCTCCTTTTGTGACCTTCCAAGCTTTATCTGTGAAAGTTGTCACACAATCTTCACCGCCTAACTGCCCTGTGAAATCATATTTTTCTTTAGATCTGTAACACGCCTTACCTCCTTTAATAGCCATTGGTTTCCATTATGATGTTTTACAAGAACCTTACCCATTCCAACAATTTTACAGGGTTTATCATCACCCAAACGAACTTGTCCAAAATCTCCTTGAACATAGTCATGAAAATATTTCTTATCAGGTGTGGCATGGAATGAGGCCCCTAAATCTACTACCCAGGAATCAGTAACATTTTCAAAAGAAAGAATCAAAGCATCTTGTAGCACATCACCTGTCACATTTGCTTCGTGATTGTTTTCTTGTTGCGCATCTCCTTCTTTTCCCTTCCGAGATCTACAGTCTTTCTTTAGGTGTCCTTTCTTTTCGCATTTCCAGCACACTATCCCGGATCTGGACTTGGATTTGCCTTTTCTTGATTTACTGCGATATCCTGAGCTCTTTCCTCTTTCCATTCTCCTTCCCCTAGACTCTGCAGTCAAAGCATTACCCGATGTCTCACCGGAGCTTTTCCGTCGCATTTCCTCGCTAAGGATAGCACCGACAACATCATCAAACTTTAAAGTACTAGATATAGATATAGAGTTACTAATGGCCATTACTAAACCATTCCAACTCTCTAGAAATGAGCACAAGAATAACAAAGCTCTAACTTCATCATCAAATTTTACCCCTACAGAACTTAACTGACTGGTAACTATATTGAAATCATTTAAATGGTCTGCAACAGATCCACCTTCCAACATCTTCATATTAAATAATCGTTTCATAAGAAATACCTTGTTTGAGGCCGAGGGTTTTTCATATATTTTCACCAACATCTGCATCAAACCCTCTTTTGTTGTTTCCTTCGAAATATTGAAGGCGACTGACGCTGCAAGGCACAACCATACTGTTCTAAGTGCCTTTCTATCGAGAATGTTCCATTCTGCGTCTGTCATAGCCGTCGGCTTCTTTCTTTTTCTGCTCAATGGTAAGTACAGATCTTTCTGATACAGATAATCTTCCATCTACATCTTCCACAGTGGGAAGTTTTGGCCGTTAAATTTCTCGACCCTAAACTTACCATGTTCCGCCATTGCTCTTACTCGAACTAGGAACCCTTCTTTCCTACGAGTTTATCAACCAAATATACCTTCGGCTCTAATACCAGTTGTTAGAGAATTACATATTATGGAGCAATGCAACACATAAAATATGCGGAAAATACAAGCACACAAAACACATAAAACTAGAGAGACACAGATATACGTGGTTCACCCAGTTTGGGCTACGTCCACCCTGAACAGCCAGTCCTTCCTTTCTATTATCCAGTAAAATGAAGAGACAAAACCTACAGCAGGTCCATTGTAATATCCAATGTTCTCTCTCACAGTCTCCCTATCTATTTCCCGCTCAGATAATACACATGTAATACATAGCCACAGTACAATACTGCCATACAAAGAGAGGGGTTTCCTTCTAGGGAAAAAAACCCTAAACTAAACATAACTTCTATCGTCAGATCATCTGCCTAATGAACAACCTAGATTGACTAGAAATTACTATACTTTTACAAGGCAATTTTACATCTGTTTTTAGCTTCAGGGGCGCTGCTGCCCCCCCTGGACCCCCCACGGTAGCAATTAATTACGAGCGGTGTTTCCGCCCCATTTAAACTACAGGAGTCCAATGCTGTGATACAAAGTAAACAAGATAATCAGGCTCCACACCCAACAAATATGGTGACTCACCTCTTCATTTATGGAAGTTGCAATCAAGGCATAGGCCTTCCAGTTATCTTTTCCCAAATGGTGATCTCCTTGTTTGAACTAGGTTTTGTTGGTGGATGGTCTCCTTCTCCTTCACAAACTCCTCTCCATAGCTCATTAAAAATGAGAGTGTGCTTGATTTTCCGAGACCATTTAGGATATTTCTCCTTGCCGTAGAGAAAAAAAATCCTACAATAGATATGAGAGAATTATTTACTTTGAAGATAAAAATACTTTGTTGTTATGGTAAAAACTCAATTCTGGTTTAAATTCTGCAATTTTTTTTTTTGTAAAAAAAAAATTGGGGAAAAACAGAAGTATTATCTAAGGGAGGGTTTATTTGGGGGATGTATTTTCTGGGGGAGGCGTTTTCTGGGGTGGGTATTTGTTGTAATAAAAAATAAATAAAAAATTAATTAAATTAGGAAGGGGTCGTACAAGCCGAGGGATGGAATAGGAAGGGAAGATCGATGGAGGTCAACGGCTCGAGGGTGAGGCAGATGAGAGGGGAGGGATGGGGGAGGTGTATGGGAATGGATGCCAGGGGAGGGGGAGGGGAGTGGACACAAGGGAGGTCAACAGTTGGAGGGTGAGGCGGATGGGAGGGGAGGGATTGGGGAGCGGTAGTGGAGGAGGAGAGGAGTGGATGCGAGGGAGGTTGACTACTAGAGATTGAGGTGGATGGGAGGGGAGGGATGTGGGAGGGGGAGGGGAGTGGACGCGAGGGGAGGGGGAGGGGAATGGGGAGGGCTGAGGGTGATGGAGACGGTCGAGGTTTGGGGAGAGTGGTTGGGGAGTGTCGAGAGGGGGTTGGGGTGTGGACAGTGGCTATGTGGGTAGAACCAAGAGGGGGTTGGGATGTTGAGAACGGCTGTGTGGGTGGAGTGGAGCGAGGGCCGAGGGAGGTGAGGTGAGCGTGGAGAGCTGAGAGGGTGAAAAAATGAGTTAAATTTTCACAGTAAAAAGGAATTGAATTTTCACAGTGGTGTGCAAAATAAAATTGAGCTGAGATTGCACAATGATGTGCATAAAATAATTGAGGCAGAATTTGCCAAAAACCAGAATACAGAATTATTCTAAAATTGCAGAATTCCAGGAGCAGTAAAAAACTGAATGCCAGGAGCAGTAAAAATAAATAAATGCATAATGAAAGTCTACAAAAATTCAGAACAGGAGGGAGTTACACCAAGGGCATGAATGCTAAAAAATGGACTGGCTCTGATACAATGTCAAACCAAGAGGTAACTCTGCTAAAATTGAAGATGAATTAGATGGAGATTGTGTGTGTACTTATACATGGGGGTGAGACTATTGGGATTCACTTCCTAATTTCTCTTGGCCTTCCTTATTTCCTAAATTACAATAATATACAATCTCACCCAATCCCTTAAGATTAGTTGTCAACAATCTCTGAAATTTTCTTGAAGTTTTGGGAAGAGCACTAGGTTCTGAGCCTGGAAAGGTGGCTCAAATCATGGGGCAACTGGCACAAAACTGAGTATTTGGGGCCCTGGAAACTGACAAGTAGTGTTATTCCTATGCCTATAGCCTCCTAATCATTGGCATTCTATGTTATGCCTGCGATTATGGCTCAAAGAGGCCAAAATGTGACTATGACCTAGGGGTAAGAGGCCTGAAAGGTTGGGTTACCTCCTTGGGGTGTGATTATTGTTGTACAAGGTCTGTATGTTTTTTTTACATCGGTTCCACTTCCTTAAGGTCACATAGGAGGTTTAATCTCATTATAGTAGCCTCTTGTCACATGTTTACCCCGGTTTGTCAATTACTTGGATAGATGTGTGAATAGGGTATTAAAATTTTTACCTTCGTTGGACTCGTTAAAATATCAAACACCAATGGACTTGTTGAACATGACAAGGTCGAACTACTCCTTCTCAAGGTTCATTAAAAATACTCATAGGGATTTATTCGAAGGATGAAATTATAGATCAAGAATATGTTATCCTCCTCAATCTTGTTAAAAAATAAAGAGGTACTAACGAGTATGGTTGGGGAAATTGGGAAAACAAGGTACTCCATTTTCTAATGGCAGTGAGTCACTCTTGAACATGACACTATTCACTTCATCTTTGTGGTTTTTGGGTTGGGTAATTTTCTTATCTTTTGGTTCATCATACCTTTTCAGAGCCTCCATTTCGGTTTTGGGTCAATGATGCCAACTCCATTCAGTGTCATCTTTGTGTTCAAGAGAATTAATTTAGTTGATATCGGTTACAATATTATTAAGCCTTCATTCCATGTTTTCCTTTCCTGATACAGTTCCATATCAAAATCATTATGTATCAATCATGATACATGTTTTATGTCGTTGATGAGGGATACATCAAGACCCTCCTGCGACAAGTCACATCCTCTTGACATCAGCACAGTATCTAGGAAGTTGACTTAGAAACAACCCTTTTGTACCTTAGTGCTTTCATACAACAATGGAAAGTTTCCTCTCTGTCGGTGATAGGTTTAAATCATTGTCCTTCGACCAAAAGACTCTGTGTGGTTTTTGACATCAACTCATTTATCCAAACCATACGAATTGTATTGTAGTACCTTGAGAGACATTAACCTCATTGGTGGTTTCTCTCTTGTCTGTGAACGACTTACATCATCTGCCGGTAATCAGATTTTGTCTACCATGTTTGACCTGAACTCATTGATTCACCTATAGGTTGCTCCATTGTGGCTTGCATTGATCACCTATATTTTTCTCCCCTTTGAACCTATGTTGGTTCTATAAATTCAGGAAAAAGAGAAAGAATAAAAAAACCTCCATTTCTAGAAGCTTCTAGGATTTTTTGTAACCATTTACCTTATATAAAACATTCATATCCTATCCTATTCTTCTTTGGAGTTTCCATACATTATCCTTTGATCCCATCCTCCCTTCAAAGGTGGATGTAATACCTAGATTGGTATTGGATAAGAACCCCCAAATTACCCCACTCCTATATATATTTAGAGCCTTCCATATGCAAGGGGTTGGATTTTGGAGAGTGATTCTAACCTTATGTTTTTGTTGTGAAAGACATCATTTCATGCATATAGGGTGATTGGAGGTGAAATTTGTGACAAATAAAGGATAAGTCAACTTGGAGGAGATCTTTTACAAGATCAACACCTATTTATGGTTGTAACTCCTTCCATTCATATTAATGCAAATATTTCTCTATTTTCTTATATATGTTGTCAAAATATTTAGATGATGTAGCATAGATCTCGTAGTTTCCTTACGTGTGCTTTCTGATTGTGCAGGTTATAATTTTGGCAATCGAACATGGGATTGGAGCATTCAAGCTAAAGAAGGAGTGAAGCATGCGATGGATTCCAGGTAGTCTTCATTCCATCATCTATTTATTTTAAGGAAAACATTGGGTTCCTTGTATCTCTGTTGTTCTAGGTTAGCAACCAGACCTAGGGGAGATACTTTTGTTTGCAATCATAAATCCCATATAACAGGGGTGTTGGTGAGGTTGCTAGGCCATTGGATCAAGCTCTTCTATATAAGTCGATATTATAAATTATCTGTCGAGCTCCTTACTCGTGGCCTACAAAAAATGGATTACTCATATTCCATCTTGGTATTTAAAAAGAAATAACAACTCGATCGATCTCTATCACATGATCGGGCCCTTATGGCTCAGGATGTGGATCTCTGCCTCAGGCTCGCTTGAGATCTCGAACTCAAACCTATAACAAACCACCAACAATTCCCCCCATGTCGGATAAAGGGCGAGAAGTATTCCTCATCACTGCAAGACTCGTCAACATGCTCGAGCAAATCCTTCGATATGATCTGTAGATATTCTTGGCTACTTTCGACCATTACCAAGAAGCAATCCATCTAAAACATAGCTTCTCTCTTGCAATAATCTTCTTCCTAGAACACATTTTTGATTGGTTTTTTCACTTTCCATAATGCTCGCATAGGCGAATATCAAAAAATTATTCTTTAACATGTCCAAATCTGTTACACTATTGGCATCTATCAATTTTTTTTTGGAACTACACCATCCATAAATCCTACACTTGGAAATTTATAGGTTTAGCGAAATCTCGAATGTGAAAAGATACATCATTGTTATAATCGTGACCAATTCTGTGTTTATTGTGTGTAATCTCTATCTATGGTCTTATAACATGTTTCACATAAGAACTTCTAACCGCATCCAAATTTTCACCTAAAAACACTTCATTTCTCTAACCATTCTTTGACTAATGATCAGGCTCAAAAAAATTGTTGGTTTGATCAAGAATAGGTTCAGAATTATTTTTTTATAATTCATATAATTCATCTCGCTGAAACTGGGACTCTAGCTCCAAGAATTCAATTTTTCAATTAGCATTTTGAAAACATGATTGGATGTGAGAGAGTGTGTCTTTTCTGACTTCGACATCGTTATGGACAACACATAGCATTAAATTTCTTAATAACTATACCAAATCATTTATTTTGGCCATTTTCTCCAACGCAGTATCAAAGTAAAATTGCAATCAACTTAGAAAAAAGGGGTGTCAACTATCACCAAAAATGCACCCAATACAAGAAAATTTTCAATGATTTAACTAGGTGTTGCATTCAACCAGTCATGCACCCATTAATAATATAAGTCAACAAGAAACAAAAATATCTACCAATTTGTTTTAAAAAATAAATCCACAAAACCTAGCCAACTAAAAATTGGTTCATCTTTTTCTCATAAGTTTTCAAAAAATGAAAAAATCCAACCATATTAAAGCCACCCTAGTAATACAAATCTTGCAAGATTACCACCACAAGAATGCAACTTCCTTCCTTTGAAACTAGGATTTGTTGTTTCTCAATTTCCTTCATTTGAAACTAGGCCTTGTTGTTTCTTGTTGTTGATTCATATTTAAAGCACCATCATATTTGCGAAGTTGTCATTGGCTCCAACCATGCGAATATAACAAACAACAACGATGACTCACAACTAATAAAATTTTCAATTTGCAGAGTGCTGATTCAATGCTTGGATCCAAGAAACACTTCAAGGTTCCCACTAACTCTCAAAGAGTTCAACCAATTTTAAAAACATCAACCAAATATTACTTTAAATAAGGATGGAAGTCTCATCAACGATTCAAAATCTGCTATGGAAGAAACACACAATCCGTTGTTTTATGCAACAACCTCTCAACGTGCACAACACATTAAATGATTCCTTCAGTTTCCTATCTCAATTGCTATACACTGGAATCTTATTCCAAATTAGCACATTATTACGGTCCTCTCATAATGGAGCAACAATTTTCCTTCTCTTTTTTTATTTAGCCAATAGTGGAAATAAATGATTTTCTAAATTATACATAAATACACCTTGAAATTTTCTACAATTTAGTGAATTATCTTATGTTCTGTGATTTCAGGCCAAAGAATAAATACTCTTAACTGAAGATTGAGTGAAATTGTTTGAGAGGTGACGGCTCTACTACCATAACACCAATCTCCACCTTCACCTTCACCTTCACCTTAACCTTAACCTTAACCTTTTACAAGGACAATGAGGTAGAGGCATATCATATGATAATATTTGAATCAAAAAATTCTATCATTCTTATTTGGAAAATTTCAAATCACTTCTATACACGATAATTTTTCAAGATGCTTCCCCTTCCCAAATCACAAAATTGATTTGAAAAAGTTTTAAGATCATTCTTTAGCTTTGTGGTATGCTAAAACAATTCTAGAGTGCAAGCAATTTTTACAATTGACAGGAAAGGCAAAACAACATATAAAAAGAAAAAGCCCTGAAAGTCATGTTGATACTGCTTTTTCAAAATTTTCCTAATTTTCCTTGATAATATAACACTCTAATAATTAGAGGAAGATAACAAGGGTTTCAAACAGTTTTCCAAGAGAGAGATATTATTTTCTTTAAATTCCCAATACTCAATAAGTATTGAATAAAAAAACCTCTGACAAATTCCAGCAAGCTCAAGATCCGAAAAATTATTTAGGGCCATTTCCATGAACCATGTTGATTCCACACATCTGAATTATTAGCCAAGAGTTGTTAGAAATAAATTTATTTTTGCAAAACTAGACACACTTTTGGACATACCCACCCTTTTTTTTTTAAATTTATTATAATTCCTTGGTGCAATAAAATTTTTAATGAGTAAATTCCATTTTTAATAAACGATAAATGCATATTTTCAAAAAAAAATTATGAAATATTATAGTTGTGGATATTTAGAATTAGAAATTTTTATTTTAAAAGAAATTGATTGAAATATCTTTTAAGTTCAAATTGATTGTTCTTTGGAATGGTATCTATTTCAAATTATGACTTGGACATCCTTTGTACTATTTTGAAATCTATTTAGGATTTTAAGGTTTTAAATAGTGATATGTATTGAAATATTAAAAAAGTTATTAAATATCTATTTTGATATTGTTAATTTAGATGGTTCATGATTTTTGTTAATTTAAGTGGTTACATTGTCGAAACCATTTGATCAATGAGAAATGGTTCTATTCTTGTTCATCTCTCTCCTTCTTTAATTTGGTATTAGAGCAAGGAGAAATATGAGAGCCTCAAGACCTGTAAGGGTTGTGAGATCGTTTTGTGCCTATTATTCATGTTTTTCAGAAGAAAGCCTATTATTCATGTTACGTGGCTGTAGTGGTTTGAATTGGTGCATCAACCGTGAATTTATTCTTGTTTGGCATAAAATTGTTGGGTAGTGAAGCCATTGGTGTTTGCAACTGCCCGAAACATGCGAAGAAGAGATCTGGTTATTGCAAGGGCACTAAGTGTGAAAACCTTTATTGCAGAGGGTCGTGGTTAATCGTTCCCCACTGTATTAATCGTTCCACAGAGATCAGTGATTTGCGAAATTTGCCGTGGTTGCAGAGGTATGACCAGTCTGGTGATTATTTGCGCCATAAGATTGTGGACAATTTGATCCATTTTGTTGAACCAGGAGTGGCGTGAAATTTGTGGAAGTTATTTGTAAACCTTCATGTATGTTGCATACCGTGTGAGAAATACTTGGATATTTTATTCAATTCGTATTCTCTCCACGGTGGTGGTCAGAGGTTCGACTTTATGTTTCCAAAACCAAGCCAATCCGGAAGGTGACTTTTTTTTTCTTACGTAGAGTAAAGTGTGCATAGGTTAAAGGAATCATAACGGATTAATTTTTTTTTAATGGTGAAAAGAATATATGAGGGATAAGGAGTTAAATATATATTTTTAATGGTGAAAAAAAGGGTTAAAAATTGTTAATAAAAAGGAGTATTTGGTTAGAAAATGGAAAATAAGGTTTTGGAAAAAGGGGTTGGGTAAAAAAGAGAAATAAGGAGTGTTTTTTTAGATTTTATGATTGGCTTTGTTTGAAGCTAGATTTTGAGTAATGCAAAAATTGACTCTTGATTTTTTTTTAGATAGGGTGTATTTTGTTTTGGATATAGTGAATTTAGGTGTATTTAGATTTAAATTTCATGGATTTAGTTGCATTCTGTTGATTTGGGAAAATATTTTTGTCATGATGTCAATTTTTTTAGCTAAAACTTATTTGAATGAGTCTACAAGATTTGATGGAGGAAATTATGAAAGCTGGAAATTCAAATTATTAACTAGAAAGCCCATAGTGAGTGGGGCAGAGCTCACACCCACTGTTGTTGTAGCCATTCCAGATTGGAAAAAAACAAAAGCAAAGTTGTTTCTATGAATTTCCGTTAAGGACAACATCATTCTTCATATTAAGGAATGTAAAACATCCAAAGAAACATGAGATGTTCTCAAAAGATTGTATGAAACATCTAATACCAACTGGATTTTGTTCTTAAAGACCAAGATTTTGTCAATTAAAATGGAATCCAATGAAAGTATAAGCAATTTCATTTCCCATGTCAAAGTGCTAAGTAATAAGTTAAGAGATATTGGTGAAAAGGTTTTTAGTACTAACTTGGTCACCATCACATTGAATGGCTAAGTGAAAGATTATCAAACTTTTGTTTCAAGTTTTTTAGCTAGAGAGAAGCCTCTTACTTTTGATGAATTGACGGGTATTCTTCTACAAGAGGAAGAGAGGATGAAGAACTTCGATTTGGGCTCTAGTAGCTCAGATTTGGAATTGGTATCCAAGGGTAAGAAACCATGCAAATGCACGTCACAAGACAAAAAAAAAAGGAGGCAAGTTTCAAGAAAAGAAGAAATATATGACACAATCTAAATTTCCAGTTCATGATAAGAGAAATGTTGATTGTTATTATTTTGGAAAACGTGGACATCATGCTAAAGATTTCTATAAAATAAAACAGAATGAGTCTAAGGAGAGGGAGGAATTAATGTGGAATGAAATTCACACAAACGGGAATATGCCACTATTTTATTCAGGACTGCAGTAATGGAATGAAGCATCACAGAGGGAACCGAGGCACGGGGGACAAATAGATAATGGGGAGAGAAAAAAGGACATAATGGGCATTTTATGGACAAATACACCTCAATTAATGATGGATTTAAAAATATCAAATTATTTGTTTATGATGCTGCATTGTTTGTTGACACTGATGTTATGAATGCTTGGCTCATTGATTTGGGTGCATCAATCCATATGCCTTGTAATAAGGATTTGTGATGAATATCATGAGATCATTGATGGAACATGTGTTTATTTAGGAGATAAAATATCAATTAAAGTTCAAGGATACGTAATAATAGGTGTGATGTTGCATAATGGACAAAAGAGACACATCCATGATGTGATGTATGTTTGTGTTATCAAAAATAATTTATTTATTTTTTCTACTATTGTTGAAAGATCTAAAGGTGAAATTTGTTAAATCATTGTGTGTTGTTAAACACAACCAAGATCATTTCAAGGTTATTTCCACAAGTACCATAGTTGGAGTCTTGTATAAGTTGAATGTGACAAGGACAAGGAATCAAGCATTGTCATCTACAACAATGTCAATAGAAGAGTTATGGCATTAAAGGTATGGGAATATAAATAACAACGATTGCATGTTACTTAAAAAAAAAAAAAAATGGTTGAAGCTCTTCATGTTATGAAGAATAATCATGTTGAATGTGAAGCATGTGCACTTGATAAGCAACATAAAGAGGAATTTCATATACATGAAGAAAAAAGACAAAGAGAAATACTTGAACTAATTCATACTGATGTATGTGAACCTATACAAACTAGACCTCTTTGAGGAGATTTATACTTTCTTATTTTTGTTAATGTTATATCTATATATACTTGGGTCTATTTCATAAGAAAGTAGTGATGTTTTTTAGTACTTTAAAGAATTAAAAAACATTATGGAAAAACAAACTAGAAAATACATCAAAATTATCAGATATGATGAGAGGGGAGAATACAAATCAAGAGCATTTAATCTGTTAGGGTCCTATAATCTTTATAGGGTCACTTGATTATACCTGTTGATTATTATATTTGAGATGTTGTAAATAATATTTCATCCTACAAATTATTTCCAAAAAGGGTTCAAAGGGTGATTTTACATTATTGGGGCTCTCATCGTAAGTTTAGGCTCATCTAAGGATTTTATCATAATTTTAAGAAGCATGATAAGATTTGTGCCCTTATCCTAAGTTTAGAAGGCAAATGATTTTTAGCATATCTATTGAACCTATGTTAAAATGTTGACAAACAACAAAAATGATTTGTCGTATATTGTTAAACCATACACTCCAATGGACGACCCGATCCACTCCTCATCAGATCAATGGCCAACAAGGATTTTCGGCCCCCCCTGCCAATCCTAGCTTTATCGACGGAGGGGGTGCCCGAAAAGGTGGTTTCACTCACCCCGACCCCACCTTATGTGTCACCTTCACATTATTTCTCAACGCCCTCCCCCCCTCCCACCCACCCTCTCAATAACATATACCACTCCTGCCCCCCTTTGAAAATATTTTTTTCCACTCCCACAATAATCCACACTCCCGGTTATGTTACCCTCCACTTCCGTTCCACCTCCACTCCCCTACTGCCACGTATCTCCTCCCACCTGATTCCGCTCCCACTTACCGTTCCATTCTCGTGCCTTACTTTCACACTCACATGTCAAATATTTCTTCCAACCATGTGCCTCCACATCATTTCCCACCTCCATGTCACCTCCCACCTCTATGTCATATGTTTGTTTCATGGTCAGTTAAAACTATGCTTTTTACCTATAGCACACAGTAATTTGAAACATGGTTTCCAAACCTCTGAGAATTAATTTTCAAAAAATAAAAGATTTTTTTGTTGATAACATCCTCATATACAAAAACCTTTCTCAGTTTTCTAAAATCTGTTATGGTTTCGGAGATTCATATGAATATGTGTAGACATATTTTCCTCAATTTTCCAGTTTAGCCAGTGTTTTCAAAAACGGTTCCTAAGCAGGTGGAAATTAATTTTCAAAAAATAAAAGAGGTTTTTGTCTCTAACATACTTATTTACAAAAACCTCTCTCTGTTTTTAGATAGACATTATGGTTTGGGAAATTTGAAAGACTGTTTAAAGGCACATTTTCTAGGAATGTCATGTTTAGTCATCTTGTTCCCAAGTAGATTGTGGCCAATCAAAGATGAATATTGAGAAATTGGAGGAGGTTTATGTTCCTAATATGACAAATTAAAATAAACTAATTCATATTTCACACAGATATTACAGAATCAGAGATACATTCATATCTTCAAAACCTATTTTTATGACTATGCAAAATCTTGTTTTAGACATCTTTTTGCAGAGAATATTCTGAACAACTGGAACATAATTTTGGGAAACTTAGAGAGTTTTATTTCAAACAAATATTCATCTACAATAAACTCTTTCACTTTTTACACTTCTATCTCTTATTGAGATATTAAAAGGGATAATGGAACCCTATTTTTCTGAATTTCGGGAGGAAACATCTCAAAGACAGTTAGTGACATGGTGGCCACCTCATCAAATAAGAGTTGCTATCAAATTCGAATTTCTCTTCTTTGTCACCAAAAATCCAAAAATATAGTGCCAAATATATTCATTAGTTTTGAATGTTCTATGTTTTAGTTCGATATTTGGTGAAGAATTTGTATATATACTTCATAATTTGAAGTAATAGAGGTTTGGATTTGTAATGAGAAAGGCTACCATTCATTTTAAATTTGTTCATTGAGTTCAAGTGACCTTTTGCAGTAATACAAGACAAGTTGTTTCAGGATTCATGTGCTATATCTATATGGTGAAGTGCTTCTCATAATTTATGTGTTATTTATTTGTTTCCATTACTGTACTTTCTTAAATCTTAATTACCTTACATAAATAGTGAAGAAAAAGGTTTGTTGAAATATACACCCTGATTCTAGATGTAAGTAATTTTAATTTTTTCTTTTTATGTCGAGTTGAAGAATTCTTAATTTCTCTTTAACTTTAACTGAATCTTGCTTTTTCTTTTGTTACATGTCATTTTAAATCTAAAAGATCTAGTAGTATGTATACCTTTCCTTGTTGCACTTAAGCTTGATTATTTCTTCATTTGATCATCTTTATCTCTTCTGACTCCATTTCTGAATGTCCTTTCCTTGTTGTTCCAACCAAACCAATTCAAAAACCAAACTTTGAGCCCATTAACTAGCCTAAAATTCGCAGCAAAACAAAGCTAAATCTCACAGGGAGATCCCTCTTTGAGTTTAGGAGGGGTAGATCCTAAACTCCAAAATGGTTTTGATATTACCTCTATGTTTTTTTCTTCAACCTTGAAATTACAGAGTGATAACATAGTCAATATTGTAAAAGTCATGGGATTCTACAACAATTTACAATTCCTCATACACCTCAACAAAAGTGAGTTGCTAAGAGGAAAAATAAACACTAGTGGAATGTGAATGAAGCATGCTTCAAGGTAAAAATATATCTAGTCGTTTTTGGGTTGAAACCATTAACACTATTGTTTATTTGAAAAATAGGAGTCCAACCCAAACTTTATATCCGAAAACACCTTTTGAAGCATTTGATGCATATAAACCAAAAGTGAACCATTTAAGAGTTTTTTGACGCAAGACATCTACTCGTATTCCAAAAGATAAAAGAAGAAAACTTGATGCAAAATAAATTTAGTGCACATTCATTGGTTATTGTGATGATAAAAAAACATACAAGTTGTTTGATCCAAGTTCACATAAATTACCTGCAAGTAGGAATGTGGTGTTTCATGAAAATGTAGATGAAGGTGATAAAATGAATAATAGAGGTGTATGGCATGATACTAATGATTATGTAAAAGTATAAGCAAGTTTTGAATAGGAATAGGGACAGGTAAAACAACAAGTACATGAACATGTACCTATTCAAGAGCAGGAAGCATCTAGTAGTCATCATACTCCAAGAAGGAGACATGAGACTCCACAAAGTAGAAGAAGGATGAAAGAAGTAAAACTCCAAGGAGGACATCACATCAAACTCATCCACCTATAAGGTATAAATATTATGCATTGACGTCTCGTGTAATTAATGTTGTAGAGCCTTCAAGTTATGAAGAAGATAAAGAATATCAAGAATGGAGAGGAGCAATGAACGAAGAATATAACTCTATAATGAAGAATGGCACATGGGAATTAACAAAATTGACAAAAAGTAATGTTCCCATAGGGTGAAAATGGTTGTTCAAACCAAAGTTTAATGTTGATGGAAGTATTAAAAGTATAAAACTAGATTGGTTGCAAAAGGTTATTCACAAAATGAAGGCATTGATTATGAAGACACTTTTGCACTTGTAGCTGAACTTAATACAATTAGAATCATGATTGCATTAACAAAAAAATATAATTGGAAAAGGCATCAATTATACGTCAAATCTGCTTTCTTGAATGGTGAATTAAAAGAAGAAAATTATTGTTTCAGGATGAAGGGTTTGTAGAGAAGAGACACAAGCATCTTGTTTGTATGTTAAAGAAAGATTTATGTTGTTTGAAACAAGCACCAAGATCTTGGTATGTGAAAATCGATTCGTTCTTTTATGAAAAAGGTTTTTTGAGGAGAAAAAGTGATACCAAGATGTACATTAAGGAAGATGAAGATGAGAATATTTCATTGATATATTTATATGTTGATGATATTATTGTTAGGTTCCGTGATTTGTTAGATTGGTGAGATCAAATGCACAGGGTAACATCAGACCAGTCTTTGGAGTCCTAGGACCTAGCCTCTCTGGACTCAGGGAGGGCTCTCTCTATTTTGTGCAAAGGATGTGAGCTTGTTTTCTTTTAGGGTTTGATTTTAGGCTAGATGTTAAGTCTAGGGTTTGTTTTTTTGTTTTGGTTGGGTAAGATGATCAAGTAGAATAGATAGAGTGAGGGAATCTTCAAATCATTGGGCTATGGAGTCACTAAAAGTCATTGAAAGTTTCAACAATAAATCAGGGTGGATCACAATGCAAATCTAACATGGTCAAATGGATTTTCAAGGTTTTTGTGAAATGAAATGAACATCAAGTTTGTGAACAAAGTAGGGCAAAGGGAAATTAAGAATCCTTTGTCATGTACTTAAAACAAGAAGGGACTTCAACACTATTTAGCATAAAGAAGCAATCAATAGAAAGAGAACACCAATAACTCTTTGATTCAACTCATGCAAATAAGCATTTCAGACAAACAATCCAATGAAATATAGAAGGCGAGAAACTCATTTAACTTCTAGTGATTTCACCTTCAAGGTTAGAAAACATTTAAGATAAACATATAGCTTTAATCAAAGAAGAGGGAATGCCTACAAATCATTGATCATAGCCATAAAGATCTCCAAAACAACTATTCAATCATGGAAAAAGGGTATGATCGAAAGATAGCCTCTTTGGCAAACCTAATTAGTGATACTTTACAGAGAGATCGCAAGAACAATGTTTTAGTGACATCAAACAAGCAGGGCTAACCATAAAACATCTTTGATACGTGATATATTAAACCATTCATGAAATAAACGAGCTTAGATCGTCTAGAGAGCAATTAGTAATTCTCTAAAATGACCTACCAAAGGAAAACATAGAGGCAGTGAAGAACAAACAGAGCTAAGGTGCCTTTGAAAAACATTTCTTAGTCTAAAACCTTTGTCCTACTGAAATTTAGAAGGATGAAACACAATGATACATAAAAAAAAATTAACTGAATAGAAGCACATCACCATTAACCAAGCTCAGGGATCCTGCAAGTAGCCTTCTCCATCATCAATCAAGACAAGCCATTCACAAACTCCACAACACCGATTTCTTCTCCAATCTCCAAAAAAAAATATGTATTTCTCAAAAGAGTCATAAAATGCCAAAATTTTACAATGAGGCCCTCATGCTCTATTTATCTGGAAAAGGAGGGCAAAAACCCTAACTGGGGTTTGAAAATGTCAAAAATAGTCATAAATTTCATTTATGCCTAAGAGACCATGCAAGGCCCAAGGCACAAAATATCTTATGAAATAAATGCCAAAATAACCTCTAGCACCTAATTTTGGATTGATTTTCCTCAAAAAACATTAAAATATCATTTTTCAATTAATGAGTGCCTTTTGTTGACTTTTGGCATGCACAGTGGGGTCTGAAAACGTAGCGCCTTCCCGGGCAAAAAATGGGTCCACTTGCAGCCAATTTTTTGTGACCTTCCCAATGTCGAAATTTGCTCCATGATGGCCCATTCGAAATATGGTCGAGTCTACTTTCGAAATCTACGTTTGGTTTCTTCTTTGAGATCCATTAACCTATTCAAAAGGAAAAATTTCCAAAACTGCTATAGGCGCAATGCCAGGTCTGTAAATGAGGCACAAAGGTGAAAAATGAGGTGTTTTTTGGCCTTTTGAGGGGTCAAAAATGCTCCAAATGCTTTGAAATTTGGTGAGCATACTGTACTAGATGTGAGGATTCCACAAATGCTGAGTTTTTCTGCTGAGGGTGCTTGAGATGAAAGCATAGCGCCAGGGGTGTTGCGCTTAGAGGCCTCCAAATTCATAAAAAACCAAAATTTGTCAAAAATTTCACAAATTTGGTGGAGGTGTTCCTCATGGGGTTTGAGAGACCTGTAGAGAATCTTGTGCAAATATTCCAAGGTTAGCTTGGCCTTTTGCCTCTTTGATTTCCTGTAGCTGGGCATGGGCCTCTTTGAGTTTAGCCTTCACAATTTGGTTTTACAATGCATAGTGCTTGGTCATTTTCTTTTGGAGGTCAAGGTCCCTCTTCACCTCCTTCAGATGCTTGTTTTCATTCTTGTAATATTCAATGTTATACATGGCCATACCTAGGCATCTTTCTAGATCCTTAATTTCTGCATCCTTGCTTTGGAGCAGTATGCTAGTGGCCCTCTCCTTGTTTTCATTTTCGTTTTCTAGGTCAATGATTCCAAGTCCTTGTTTAAGCTCCTTCTTACCTTTCTTACCTCTCTTCATATTTTGTTTGACTTTATCTAGCTGCTTGGTAGAAGTGGAAGGCATGGTCCCTTGCCTTTTTGAGGAAGAAAACACATGCCTTTCCCTCCTGTGATATGTCAATTGAAGGGGTTTAATTGTGATTACTTGGGTGTTTTCATCATAGGTGGCATCATTTATTTCCATGTCCTCCTCTTCATCATCCTGATTGTTGCTTACCTCTTTGCCTTCAACATTAGCCTTACTACTGGCTTCTTCACTGATTTTTGCATTCTCATCTTGTTCTTCCTTATAGCTACCTTCATCATTGTTGTGATCTTCATTTTGGCTGCCACCCTCTTGATTTTCTTTACTGTCATCACTATTGTCATGACAGTCATGACTATCTTCAGCCTCTTCTTCATTTTCTGCATAGTCGTCATCTTGATTTTGGCTGCCTTCTTTATCTTTTCCCTCATCTCTGTCATGATTAAGAGCCTCATTTTTTTTACTATCATTAAGGTTCTTAGTCTCACTGCTTTCTTCAAGTTTATCCTCTTATTCTTGGTTACATGCCTCATTTGTGCCCATGCTATCCTCTTCCTCCTCATCCTCAATATTTTAAGTGTGATTGCTTCTTTCTTCATCACTTACCTCTTTTTCATTATCATCCACCTCCATGGCCTCTGCTTCATTGCTGAATTATTGTTCATATTTTCTTGATCCATTCCCACTGTTATCTTCTTCATTTTCTTCACTGTCATCACCATCCTCTGTTTCCATGTTTTCTGCTTCTTGTTGGCTCAAATCATCATCTCCTTCATCCTCATTTTGGTTTGACTTATTGTCATCTGCACCCTTATTTTCACTTGACTGTTCACTACCACTTAATTCTTGATCTGATGAATTTTTCTTGAGGTGAGGATACTTGTGTAGATGATGAGGTATGGTCAATAGGAGGTGATGGAGGAGTGGAGGGAGGAGGATGAGATGAGGAGGGTAAACTTGGCTGATGATGAGGCTATGGGCTTGTGAATATTTCATTAGCAATGAACACCTCCCAAGGTATGTCTTTCTGCTCCAACTGATGTAGTACCACCATATTGGTCAAGGAGTGGTGGAAAAAACAGTGCATTTTTTGGGAATAACTCCGCCTTCGGAAAATAGAAGACATCTTGTCAATACTTATATACAGGTAATAGGGAAAATGAAGCATCTTGACCCTAGTGAAATGCATGAGTAATATGATATGGTAAGAGTAGAACCTGCAGTATCTCCCCTCACCTGTAAAGTATTTCATGATGACCTTCATTAGGGGTTCATAACTCTCTAATAAGTGTGAGAAAGGGAAAATATTCTTGCAACCTTCTTTGTACCTAGGCTTGATGAAAGTCTTATAGCAACTCATATCAAACTTTTCCTTTTTGAACCATTTCTCACCAACATCAGGAAGTCTAGTAGCATGGGCAATGGTATCTGATGATAGCTCAAAGTCCACCCCTGCAAGATTTACTTGTTTATTGTGTAGGTTGAGGACAAACAACCTAGTGAGTTCAGGGTGACTTTCCACTTGTTGGACCTTTTCACAAAACTGAAAACACCCTACTTTCTGAAAGCATGTGAGAATCATGGGAGAGGTGGTAATCTTCACAGTGTCTTGGGGCTCAAATCTGTTAACCTTCCCACCCTTGTGATTTTTCCTCATAGGCACTTGGCCTCCTTCACTACTGAGACTCCCTTATTCTCCTGACATGGTGACTAGAGCTGCCTTTAGACAAACTCAAGTCTGCTTGTGAAACTTGGTAGGAAGAATGAAATGAAAAAGTGGTGAGGGTAGTTCTTGTAAATGAATGAGATGGAGGTGTGGGTTTATGATTGACCTCCCTTGAGCTTTGATGAAGGTTTATCTTGAACTAATTGCAATTTCCCTAACTGACACCTCCCTTAACTGATAATTTTTTTCTTGGAGGTCAAAATAAAGAGTTTTCCATGAGGACCTAGGGTTTCCATTGACTAAGGTTTAGTCAATTTCCTTTAACCATTAAATCATAAAAACCACTTAAGGGGTAAGGAAAACATTCACCTAACAATTTTAACTTGTTTACAGGTTCTTGAAGGCAGCTTGGAGGGTGTTACCTTGGGATTTGGCAACTTTTGCAAGTGAGAGAGGGCTTCTAGCCTAAGCGCAATGCCTACCCGCATGCAGGCCTGCCGGTCTCCTAGGTGCAGTACTGCAGGATTTGTGCAGGCATGTTGGTATATTGGGCATAGCGCCGAAATTGTTCTGGGCGGGTCGATTCCTCCTGGTCCCAGCGCTGCCCGCGTGTAGGCATGCCGGGCTCCCTGAGCGCAACGTTGCGCACCCTTTGTGCCTGTCGGGTCCTCCTCCTGGGTGAATGGGTAGCGCCTAGCTGTAAGCACAACACACTCCCTTCTAAGCATATCGAAGTGTAAAATAACACTACGGAGTCTTCCCTAAGTCCAGAGTCGGATGCTCTAAGCGCAGCGCTTGCTCCAAAGCGTAGTGATGGGTGACTTTGCCTAGAATTTCGCAAAACTCAAAAATTTCTCTTTGAATGCTTTTCACTTGTTTTTTCAAGTGACAAATGAACTGAGTGATAAACCAAATTCTCTTTTATAGTCTTAGGAAAACAATTTTATCTCTTGCAAACCCACTTTGCTAATGTTTCTTGAGATTTTTCATCTGATTGCTAATCCTTTGACTCTTTTTGCTGTGAGTGACTTGAAAACTTTTAAATATTCCATTTTCCTTCTAACGTTTTTCTTTGTTGTTCTTCAATTTTATAACAGGGTGAACTCAGACTCTCTTTGGCCTATTGATGCCTTTAAAATTCTATTTTATAGATGTCTTTTTTGAGTTACATGATTTGTTGTGTTTTGGCCTATTTTATGTCTTTCAATTATTTTCACAACTTCAGATACTGGCATGGTGGCAACATCTTTTAAAACCTCTCTATTATTACCTTGGAGATTAAATTGTCTCCTGCTTGATGGGTGACTGAGGAACTTGTTTTGATTTCTCCCACTGATTCTCTAGGCATGATAGATCCATCTTGTACAGTCACCACAGTCTTTACAATCATCTTTGTCATTATCTCCTCTTGGCCACTTCTGATTTGCAGGTGCCATGACATACTGATTTTACCATGTCTGATGCTTCTTGGTGTTTGACACATTTAGTTACACAACAACAACCTCATGATCAGTTTGTCTTTTTATCTTAAAACTCAACCCTATGCTTTATTCCTTTGATCGTTTGAGTGCAAATCACTGAAAATGAATACTTGAATTTCCTTATACTGATACTCTTTCATGCTTTCTTTGAGGAAATGAAATATTTACCTTTAAAAACCTTAGAATGACACACACATTAGTCCCTTGAAATCTTCTTCTGCTAGCATGATGGAGGCCTATCATCCTGGTTTCACCCTCTTGCCTATATTTCCAAAATCTTAGGTTTAATTTTGGGTTGTTTGAGAAGAATCATTAGTGTTGTCTTTTAAGTTCTCTATAGCCCTTTCAAGTTCACTCATTTCTGTTTATTTCACCTCACTTTTTTTCCTTTTTTATCTATAATTTAAAAAAAAATCTTCAATTCGTGCTTAGCTGTGCTGGTGTGCCTCTGTCCTTGTGATTTTTTGCCTTGATCTTTGCTTGGCACATTGCTGGCCCAATCAGCCTTAGGGACCCTGATTTCTTTTGAACATAGGTTGCTTCCTCCTTCTTTGTTGTGGATGTCCTTTAATGAGGAGCATGACTCTTACCTTACCTATTCTCTTTTGATGGTTATTTCAACACTCCTGTAGAAATTTCATAATGCATAGTTGACTTTGCAGAAATTGAACTTGATAAGGAAGTCTTCCTTGGATGTTGTTCTTGATCTAACTTGGGCAAACAAGTGTTGATCTTCTTTCATATTTGATTCAGCTTCTATCACATGAAAAAAATTTATTTTGAACACCAAAGATAACCCTACAACCTATGAAACCCTAGTGACCTAGTGGAAGGCTCTTTTACTTGGTCTTTGACTGAAATCTTGGCTTAGGGTCTCCAAGTATGAAAAACAGAGTTTTTTGAAAAATTGATGCATTGAAGATACAAAATACAATGTACTTGATTTATCTAAAGAGCCTACAGATATATATTTAACACCATCAATGCTTGAGGCATTTTATGAACATGGGAAAGGATAGGTTGTTTGGAAATCCTAGATGGAAAGTGGAAGGGTTAAGCATAGGAAAAATAGAGTACTGAGGTTATGGTGTGAAAATGAGACAAATATGAGTGGCATGAGCCTATGAGGGGTCTCCCAAGAGTGGTAGGCTAACCAGGGAATGACAGAGTAGTAGAAAAGTGAAAAATTTATCTTAAGGATAATGACAGCAGTGAGATTTCTAAAACTCACAATATTCATGATTCTTGTTTTTAGAAATCTAGGACAAGTATTTAGTCATCAACAACTTAGCAAAAATTACTGATGACTAACAGTGGCTCCACTTGGGGAGGGAAGCTCCTTTTCAGGAGGTGTCCAGAACTTCAAATATCAAATCTCTGAGTTTATGAAGACCAGTGCCTCATCCATTGGGCAGATTTTTCTTCTTTCATTTGCTGATGTTTCTTTTCAAGCTATGATCTCAAAGTCTGAAAGACATGACTGCTTCAAACTCATCTCTACCTACCCATCATACCTTTTCCTATCATTTTTCTTCTTTTGGGTGCACTTGGACTGGAAAACCCTTGGCATTCTTTTTCTTTTGAAAGAAAAAAAAAACCTATCTACTTGTACACTTTTTACTTCCAAGAGTTCAGATTATGCTAGTGAACTCTTTTATTCTCTACCTAGACTATTCCTCTATCAAGATTAAGCTGTTTGACATGCTTCATTCTCTAATCTACTGGAATGAAATTGAAAACATGATTTGAACCAGGATTAAGCTATTTGATTTACCATGGGTTGTGGCGTTAGGACAAGCTGCACACAGACATTATTTTTGTACAAACAAAACTAGAAAGTATGAGGGATGTGTTTCATCATTTGTTAGTCATCCCTATACTTCTCTTTGGTTCATATTTGACCATTGAGAACCAGCATATTTTCTTCCTAATCTATTCGTACTGAAAAGTCAATTTTAAATGATTTGACAAGCCTTCTTTCACTAACCTATCAACAGAAATTTAAAACATGTTCAGCCATGATTAGGCTAGATGATTGAACAAGACCCTTTCTCTTAGCCAGTAGTGGAATTTAGGCTTGCACACTTTCAGTAGTACTCTTTCTGGGTATGGGGTTGTACCTCTTCTTCAAATATGCCCTCTTTTTACTTCTTTGTTTGTTTTTGTGTTTTGTTGTTTTTATGATCTCTCATCATGCAATGTTATGTACAATGAATGAAAGTTTCAAACTAGGACTCTTGACAAAAATAGTGCTTGAGCATCCTGCCATTGACAGCACCTCCAAATAGTTCTTCTCCATTCAGTTCTTGTAAAAAGAAAGCATTATGACCTTGAACTGAATGAATGATATAAGGATCTTTCCACAATTTCTCAAATATTCCATGTTTACCTTTGTCCTCCCTCCTAGAATCCCATTTCAGCACTGTGTCTCCAGTGTGGAAATTATTTTCTTTGGTTCTTCTATCAAAGAGATTATTTACGTTTTCTTGCACTGCTTGTGTCCTTTGGTAAACTTCTTCCCTTGTCTGTTGCAAATGAATGGTTTGGTTCAGCCTCCTTTGCATGCCATTTTCTTTTGATTGCACTTCTTGGAGGAGCTTTATGACTGGAACTCCTATAGATGTTTGGAAGACTACATCCATGCCATGCACTAGTTGATAGTGAGACATACCAATTGACTTTTTGGTGGTTAGTCTATTAGCCCATAGTGCATGCACTAGTTTGCCATGCCATGCTTTTTGGTTATGTTCCAGCAACTGCTTGATAATGTTCACTAGAATTTTGTTGGAGGAATCAACTAGCCCATTACCTCAAGGGTAATAAGTTGTCGAATGCCCCAGTGTGATGTGATACTTATAGAAAAAGTCAACCTTTCTTTTGGATTTAAAGGCAACATCATTATCTGTAATGATATTTCTAGGACAACCAAATCGGGACAAGATGTTGGTCTTAAGGAATTTGATAATCACTGAGTCAGTAGCATTCGTAGAAGGGATGGCATCTATCCAATTGGTGAAATAATCAGTAGCAATGAGGATCCACTTGTCTTGGGCAGATGAATAAGGGTGGATTTCCCCAATGAAGTCCAAACCTCATTGTTGAAAAGGAGCTTCAACAATGATGGCATGCAAAGGCAAAGGTAAAAGTTTTCTCTTGCCATCAAAAATTTCGCACTTATGGCAAGTCATAACCAGTTTGTGAGTGTGAGGGAAAAGGGTGGGCCAATAGTAGCCAGCTCTAAGGATTTTGTTAGCTGTGGTTTTCCTATAGAGATGACCTCCACACTCTCCCTCATGTATTTCATGCATGATTCTATCTGTATCATCTTCAAGAAAACATTTTAGCAATATGTCAACAAAATTCTTCCAATACAAAGCTTCATCTAAAATGAAAAATTTTAAAGCTTTTTGTTTCAAGAATCTAACTTTTGTCTTGGATAAGGTCAGAGGAGCATTAAGATAAAAGAGTACATATAGAATATCAGCTTACCAAGAGGAGTTCCGAAATGCTTCTTCAATGTGGGGAGTTGTGAATGTTTCTTGTTCCTCTAATGCATCAACCATATTCATGTCTAGTTCTTGGAAATTTGATTCAACCATGAGTTTTGATGTCCTTGTCCTTTAATCAGTTTAATGGGTTTGAATTCTAAATCATATTCTAAGATAATAGCAATCCATTTACCACTTTTACCACCAGGGCCCTGATTTTGAATGTCCTTGACAGCTTTGTGTGGAACAAAAGCAATGATATGAGAGTGTAAAATGTAGACTCGAAAATATTTCAATGCTTTAATCAAGGAAAAGGCTTGTTTCTCCATGATGTTGTATTTTAAGGGAGCATCTCTTAATTCCTTACTGAAAAAGGATATGGGTTTTTCTTTCCCCATCATGTTCTTTTGCAACAACACTGCAACAATGGTGTGTTCAGATGCAAATGAGAAAATGTAGAAATCCTTGGTAAAGTCAGGACTGATTAGAACTGGTGTTTGGGTGAATGCATGTTTTACCAGCTCAAAATATTTTTTGGCTTCCAGGGTCCACTTAACTCCTATCTCCTTTATAATCATTTTTGTGATATTCCTTAGGAGTTCAGGAAGGTTGGGGATGAACCTTCTAATGAAGTTGATCTTTCCAATGAAAGATTGCAACTCCTTAATGTTTCTAGGATGGTTGATTTGCAATATTCCTTCAATCCTTTTGGGGTCTATTTTGATTCCCTCATCGGAGATGATATGGCCTAGGAGCTTACCTTCCTAAAGACCAAACAATGTTTTCTTATGATTCATAGATAGGCTATACTTCCTACATTTTTCAAAGACTTTCCTCAAGTGGATTAAGTGTTCTTCATCAGTTTTAGAATAGACAGTGATGTCATCAAGGTAAATGACTATGAAGTAACCTATGTCTTCTGAAAAATCTATGTCATAGGCCTTTGGAAAGTGGCCCCTACATTCATTAACCCGAAAGGAATTTTAACATACATGAATGTGCCCCAAGGTTTAGTGAAAGCAATTTTGTGTTGATCACTTGGAAACACTAGTACCTGATTGTAACTTGAAAAGCCATCAAGAAATGATATTCTCTTAGAGCCAACTACCCTTTGCAATATATGATCCATTTTATGCAAAGGATAGTTATCTTTCAAGGAGGCTTTGTTCGAATTTCTAAAGTCAATACACAGCCTAATCTCCTCGGTCTTCTTCCTAACTAACACAAGGTTTGAAACCCATTCTGAATACCTAAGAGGAACTATGATCCCAACATCATACATCTTCTTAATCTCTTTCTCAACTAAAGGTAATAGGATGGGGTTTATTCTTCTCAACTTTTGTTTGAATGGTTTTTTATTTTCCTTGAGAGGAATTTTATGTTGAATTATTCTAGTGTCATAGGACTTCAAATCCTCATACCTCCATGCAAACACATCTTTAAACTATTTAAAAAGCTCAATATACTTCTGTTTTATGCCAGGAGGAAGGGTTTTGGACAGCTTGATCATTTTAGGTTCATTTATGCTGCCTATGTTATATTATTCTACATTAGTCTCAGTAGATTCCATCTTTGGCTTTCTATCCACATTATTAAAATCAAACAACTCGTCTAGCGGTGTAAGGCCCCTTGGTAACATATCATATTTGCATTGTAAAACCTGAAGGTCCTTTTGATCTGGATTTTCAAACAATTCTCCCTCATAAGTATTTTCAAGTAGATTTGTAACAATAGTAGAGGAAAAATTTGTTTTATGGGCTTGTTTTTTAGCAAAATAATTTTCTTCATGTCCTAAGCTTGTTTCTGGTATTTCAAATTCATTCTTAGATTGCAGAAATTCATCAATTTGTTTAACACACTCAAACACTTGCCAATAATCTATGTTGTCAGGTACTATAGGCCGGTTTTTTACTTTGACAATGTATTTTTCCTTTGCATGGGGTATTTGGCAATTGCTGGTAGCAAAGGAAAGCTCATTGGCAAGGCTGTTTTGAGCTCTAGGAATGAAAGTGAGTTCATATTTTTCAAAGGTTTTCAGGAGTTCTAGGGCAGCATTCCTATTCTCTCTTAGTCTATGATTCTTGGCTAAATAATCCCCTTTTATTTTCCTAATGTCTAACTCTGAATCTCCTTGGACTGAGATCTTCTTAGCTCCTATGTTTTTTAGCAAATGTAAACCAAGGAGGAGAGTCTACCTCATATTCTGCAATGTTGTTACTGCATTGAAAGTCTAGTTTGTAGGAATGGCCTTCATTTGTGTTATGTATCCAGATACCAGCTCCTGAACCCGCTTTGCCACAAGAGCCATCAAAGCTCATGTTCCAAAGTGTTTCCAATTCATATTCACCACTATGTTGTTGTTCAAGGTTACTAGATTTTTGGTTGTTGAGTTCGTTATTCGGTGTTTGGTTTGAGTGTTTTGGTATGTTTGGATCTGTCTCAATTTCATTTACGTATTCATTGATATTGTCTTCATTATACAAGATAAATGATTCAAGTTCCAAATGAATGGAATAAATAGGGGTGTTGTCATCAGTCAAGTTTATAGTGTCAGAATAATTCCCTATGTTAAAAACTCTCAAAACTTGGGTCCTGTACATATCTTGGGTTACCAATTCAGTGAGAGGTATGGTTATCTTAATTTTAGCAATCTCTCCCTCAAAACTGAAAGGTACTTGTGTTTTAGGAATATTTACATCAATATTATAAGCCATAATCTTTTCTACAAGTTTAGTTTGTTGATTCTGATTTGGGACTTTGGACAAAAGATTTTTCTTAGGGCCACTAGTAGAGGTACTAGGGAAACTTGTGCCACCACTTTGTTGGCTAGTTTTGTCTCTGTTTGGATCAATTTTCTTAGCCATGGTGTTGGTACTGTCTGTTGTCCTCTTAAGAGTATTTTCAGGTGTCTTCCTAACAACAGTGTCTTATTTGTTCTTTTTGGAGTTTTCTTGGTTCTTTTTGCTCCTAAGGTCATATTTACTATGGACTTCCATTATGGAATTTTCAAATCCTAATTGCTAGTCTTCAGAATCCTCATAGTTAGTTTCAATTTGATCTAATAAGAAGAAACCTTTTTCTTCTTCAGTGAGAAAAACATCTCCCTCGTTGTTAGAAACTATCAAGTTTACATGGTTTTCTACAGGTTCTTCAGACTCTCTTCCCTCTTCATCCACATAATTTTCTTAGAAAGGGGGCCTGATTTTTTGGCCATTGTCTCTTGGTTTGTTTTGGAAAGGGTCTCTTCTGAAGTTTGGATTCCTATTTTTGTTTTGGGGATTTTCTTGGTTCTCCCTAGGAGGTGTTCTTTGACTCAAGTTTATCCTTTCCATCATTCTTTCCATTAACCTTACTAAATTGTCAATCTTCACATTAGATGAGGAGGTTGAGGCCATTGTTTCATCTTTGTAGGTGACTCTCTTTTATGATCTCATATTAGCCCTTTTCTCAATCAGGTTGGCCTCTACACTTATAGCTCCCCTCTGCATGTCTTCTAAAGTTAGGGGATCTTTCTCTCTCTCTTAATTGATATGCCATGTCAGGATCTAAACCTTTTGGAAATTTTGATAAAGCTAAGCCTTGTGGGGGTTTCATGTCTAGTGGGAGGGAATTGTAAACGCTATTGAACTGGGTACAATAGTCTTGGACACTTTCCCTAACATTTATCTGAAAATTGTTATATTATGAGAGGATTTTGAGAGGGTTTTTATTGATTTCACACTTGTTTATAAATGTCTGGTAAAGCGAAGGGAGATCATGTATGATGTTAGGAGTTAATATTTTGAACCATTTTTTGGCTTCTCGTCCTAAGATTTGTGCAAAGATCCTCATTTTAATGGTTTCCTCTTATAATTCCATGTAATCAAATGCATCAACTATCCTATCTACATGTTTTTGGGTAGTGATGGATTCAGCTCCGGTAAAGTGAGGGATTTTGGATTGGTAATCATTCGGCAAAGGTAACAAAGGTTGTGGCAGTGCTAAGGGGGCATACCATGCTGCCATGATGGGAGGGAATAGGATCCAAGGATGATTTACAAGGGGAGGGTTTGTGAGAGGAGGTGGGGGATGAAGTGGAGTGTTTTGAACAATGGATGTATGGATGGGAGTGGTAGAGGTACTTGGACCAACAAACTGATTTTCAGTAGACTTGGGATAAAAAGAGTCAAAGTGATGGAGAAGCTGAAATTCGGGAGAAGTGGAAGGAGACGCTTCTCTGCTTGAACTCTGGTTCAAATCTAAGGGCTCAAGGTCAATCTAGTCAATCCCACTTTGTGACTTGGTTCTAAAAAGTTTTCTTGTCTAATGTAAGTCAAACTGGGGATCTTGCAAGGGTGTAATATGTTCGGGGATAGAGCTTGTTCTATGAATGGTCCTAACAATAGTTGAGTTCTCAGTTTTAGAATTTTGCCACAAAATATTTTTTGGGTCATCAACTATGGTGGGAGGGTTTGGGTCCGGGTGAGATCTGGTACTAATCCTTTGTGAAGCCAGATTTCAAACCCAAGGTATAGAGAGGCTGAAATTTTATGAATGTTTTCGGAAGGCTGACCTCTCTTAATGTTTTCTAAACTCACACAGTGTGTGACTAGGCCTTGAAATTTCTCAGGGATTATTTGACACAATCCTAAGGAAGTCTATGAACACTAGTAAAGTTAGAAGGCCTACTCAAGGTTTGTGGGGTCACCAGGTGGATGTTTTTTGTTGCTTTAAGGATATGTGTTTATGGTCCATCACCAATAACTGGTAAAAATCCAATCTAGGGATGTTTTGGGGTTTTCTAAGTTCCTTTATGTATCCCTAGGGTTTCTATGAGTGTCCTATATTTGAGTCATCATTTTTCTAGGATGGTGAAACAACCAGATTCTACTCTTTGGCTAATAGTTTGAGTTCTCTATCATTTGATAAGGGTTTCTGAAGTTCTAAGGAGTACTTAAATTGTCACTAACTCAGAAAGATCTCACTGTGATTGCCACTTATGTTAGGCGGTGAGTTGGTGATAAATCAATAGATTCTATGTGATAAGGGATTTTGAATTCTCTAAGGATGTCTAGGCTATTAATTTACTCATAAGGTCCCATCGTGATCGCCATTATGTTAGGTTCCATGATTTGTTAGATTGGTGAGATCAAATGCACAGGGTAACATCAGACCAGTGTTTGGAGTCCTAGGACCTAGCCTTCCTGGACTCAGAGAGGGCTCTCTCTGTTTTGTGCAAACGATGTGAACTTCTTTGCTTTTAGGGTTTGATTTTAGGCTATTTGTTAAGTCTAGGGTTTTTTTTTTTTTTGGTTGGGTAAGATGATCAAGTAGAATAGATAGAGTGAGGGAATCTTCAAATAATTGGGCTATGGATTCAATAAAAGTCATGGAAAGTTTCAACAATAAATCAGGGTGGATCACAAGGAAAATCTAGTATGGTCAAATGGATTTTCAAGGTTTTTTTGAAATGAAATGAACATCAAGTTTGTGAACAAAGTAGGGCAAAGGGAAATTAAGAATCCTTTGTCATTTACTTAACAAGAAGGGACTTCAACACTATTTAGCATAAAGAAGCAATCAATAGATAGGGCACACCAATAACTCTTTGATTCAACTCAAGCAAATAAGCATTTCAAACAAACAATCCAATGAAATATAGAAGGCAAGAAACTCATTTAACTTCTAGTGATTTCACCCTCAAGGTTAGAAAACATTTAAGATAAACATATAACTTTAATCAAAGAAGAGGTAACACCTAAAAATCATTGATATTAGCCATAAAGATCTCCGAAACAACTATTCAAGCATGGACAAAGGGTATGATCAAAACATAGCCTCTTTGGCAAACCTAATTAGTGGTACTTTAGAGAGAGATCTCAATAACAGTGTTTTAGTGACATTGAACAAGAAGGGCTAACCATAAAACATCTTTGATACCTACTATATTAAACCATTCATGAAATAAACAAGCTTAGGTGGTCTAGGGAGCAATCAAGAATTCTCTAAAATGACCAAGAAGAGGAAAACATAGAGGCAGTGAAGAAAAAACAGAGCTAAGGTGCCTTTGAAAAACATTTCTTAGCCTAAAACCTTTTTCCTACTAAAATTTAGAAGGATGAAACACAATGATACATAAGAAAACAATAACTAAATAGAAGCACATCACAATTAACCAAGCTCAGGGATCCTGCAAGCAGCCTTCTCCATCATCAATCAAGACAAGCCATTCACAAACTCCACAACACCAATTTCTTCTCCAATCTCCAAAAAAACTATGTCTTGCTCCAAAGAGTCATCAAAGGCCAACCTTTTACAATGAGGCCCACATGATCTATTTATCTAGCAAAGGAGGGAAAAAACCCTAACCAGGGTTTGAAAATGTCAAAAGTAGTCATAAATGTCATTTATGCCTGAGAGACCATGCAAGGCCCAAGGCACAAAATATCTCATGAAATAAATGCCAAAATAACTCCTAGCACCTAATTTTGGATTGATTTGCCTAAAAAAACATTAAAATATCACTTTGCAATTAATGAGTGCCTTTTGTTGACTTTTGGCCAAAAATGCACAGTGAGGTCTAAAAACGTAGCGCCTTCCTCGGCAGAAAATGGGTCCACTTCCAGCCAAGTTTTGGTGACCTTCCTAATGTCGGAATTTGCTCCGTGATGGTCCATTGGAAAAAATTTTGAGTTTAATTTCCAAATTTACCTTTGGTTTCTTTTTTGAGCTCCATTAACCTATCCAAAAGGAAAAATTTCCAAAATTTATCTAGGTGCAGCACCAGGTCTATAAATGAGGCATAAAGGTGAAAAATGAGGTGTTTTTTGGTCTTTTGAGGGGTCAAAAATGCTCCAAATGCTCTGAAATTTGGTGAGAATACTATAATAGATGTGAGTATTCCAAAAATACTGAGTGTTCCTGCTGAGGATTCCTGAGATGAAAGCGTAGCACGAAGGGTGTTGCACTTAGAGGCCTCCAAATTCATAAAAAACCAAAATTTGGTAGAGGTGTTCCTCATGGGGTTTGAGAGACCTATAGAGAAGCTTGTGCCAAGATTCCAAGGTTAGCTTGGCCTTTTTCCTCTTTGAGTACCTGTAGCTGGGCATGGGCCTCTTTGATTTTAGCCTTCACAATTTGGTTTTCCAAGGCATAGTGCTTGGTCATTTTCTTTTGGAGCTCAAGGTCCCTCTTCACCTTCTTCAGCTGCTTGTTTTCATTCTTGTAATATTCAATGTCATACATGGCCATACCTAGGCATCTTTCTAGATCTTTAATTTCTACATCCTTTCTTTGGAGCAGTATGCTAGTTGCCCTCTCCTTGTTTTCATTTTCATTTTCTAGGTCAATGATTCCAAGTCCTTGTTTAAGCTCCTTCTTACCTTTCTTACATCTCTTCATATTTTGTTTGCCTTTATCTAGCTGCTTGGTAGAAGTGGAAGGCATGATCCCTTGCCTTTTTGAGGCAGCAAAAACATGCCTTCCCCCCCTATGATATGTCAATTGAAGGGGTTTAATTGTGATTACCTTGGTGTTTTCATCATAGGTGGCATCATTTGTTTCCATGTCCTCCTCTTCATCATCCTGACTGCTGCTTACCTCTTTGTCGTCAACATTAGCCTTACTGATAGCTTCTTAATTGATTTGTGAACTCTCATCTTGTTCTTCATTGTAGCCACCTTCATCATTTTTGTGACCTTCATTTTGGTTGCCAGCCTCTTGATTTTCCTTACTGTCTTCATGATCGTTGTGACTATATTCAACCTCTTCTTCATTTTCTGCATAGTCATCATCTTCATTTTGGCTACCTTCTTTATCTTTTCCCTCATCTGTCATGATTAAGAGCCTTACTTTTTTTATTTTCATTAGGGTTCTTAGTCTCACTGCTTTCTTCAAGATTATCCTCTGCTTCTTGGTTACATGCCTCATTTATGCCCATGCTATCCTCTTCCTCCTCATCCTAAATATTTTAAGTGTGATTGCTGCTTTCTTCATCACTTACCTCTTTTTCATCATCATCCACCTCCATGGCCCCTGCTTCATTGCTGATTTCTTGTTCATCTTTGATTGATCCATTCCCACTTTCAAATTCTTCATTTTCTTCACTGTCATCACCCTCCTCTGTTTCCATGTTGTCTGCTTCTTGTTGGCTCAACTCATCATCTCCTTCTTCCTCATTTTGGTTTGAATTATTGTCATCTACACTTTCATTTTCACTTGACTATTCACTGCCACTTACTTCTTGATCTGATGCATCAAGAGAAGATGGCCAAGGGAGGTTTTTTTGAGGTGAGGATATTTGTGTAGATGATGAGGTATGGTCAGTAGGAGGTGATGAAGTAGTGGAGGGAGGAGGATGAGATGATGAGGGTAAACTTGGTTGATGATGAGGCTGTGCGCTTGTGAATAATTCATTAGCAATGAACACATCCCAAGGTATTCCTTTCTGCTCCAACTGATGTAGTACCACCATCTTGATCAAGGAGTGGTGGAACAAACTATGCATTTGTTGGGAATAACTCCTCCTTTGGACAACAGAAAAAATCTTGTCGGTACTTCTATACAAGTAATAGGAAAATGAAGCATCTTGACCCTAGTGAAATGCATGAGTAATCTGATATGGTAAGAGTAGAGCCTGGAGTATCTCCCCTCACATGTAAAGTATTTCATGATGACCTTCATTAGGGGTGCATACCTCTATAGTAAGTGTGAGAAAGGGAAAATAGTACTGCAGCCTTCTTTGTACCTAGGCTTGAGGAAAGGCTCATATCAACTCATGTCCAACTTTTCCCTTCTGAACCATTTCTCACCAACATCAGGAAGTCCAGTAGCATGGGAAATGGTATCTGACGATAGCTCAAATTCCACCCCTACAATATTTACTTGTTTATTGTGTAGGTTGAGGACAAACAACCTAGTGAGTTCAGGGTGACTTTGCACTTGTTGCACCTTTTCACAAAACTAAAAACACCCTACATTCTGAAAGCATGTGAGAATCATGGGAGAGGTAGTAATTTCCATAGTGTATTGGGGCTCAAATCTGTTAACCTTCCCACTCTTGTGCTTTTGCCTCATAAGCATTTGGAATCCTTCACTGCTGAGACTCCCTTCTTCTCCTCACATGGTGACTAGGGTTGCCTTTAGACAAACTCAGGTGTGCTTGTGAAACTTGTTAGGAGGAATGAAATGAAAATGTGGTGAGGGCAGTTCTTGTAAAAGAATGAGATGGAGGTGTGGGTCTATGACTGACCTCCCTTGAGCTTTTATTAAGTTTTATCTTGAACTGATTGCAATTACCCTAATTGACACCTCCCTTAACTGATAATTTTTTTCTTGGAGGTCAAAATAAAGAGTTTTCTATGAGGACCTAGGGTTTCTAGTGACTAAGGTTTAGTTAATTTCCTTTAAACAATAAATCATAAAAACCACTTGAGGGGTAAGGAAAACATGCACCTACCAATTTTAACTTGTTTGCAGGTTCTTGAAGGCAGCTTGGAGGGTGTTCCCTTGTGTTTTGGTAACTTTTATAAGTGAGAGAGGGCTTATGGCCTAAGCGTAGCGCCTGTCCACGTGCAGGCTTGTCGGTCTCCTAGGCGCAGTGCTGCACGATTCATGCAGGCCTGCCGGTCTCCTAGGCGCAGTGCTGCACGATTCATGCATGCCTGCCGGTCTCTTGGGCGTAGCACCAAACTTGTTCTGGGTGTGTCGGGTCCTCCTGGGCGCAGCGCTGCCCGCGTGCAGGCCTGTTGGGCTCCCTGAGCACAGTGTTTCACACCCTTTGTGCCTATCGGATCCTCCTCCTGAGTGAACAGGTAGCGCTCAGTTGTAAGCACAACGCGATCCCTTCTAAGCACAACGCATTGTAAAATAATACTATGAAATCTACCCTAAGTGCAGTGCCGAATGCTCTAAGCGCAACACCTTCTCCAAAGTGTAGTGTCGGGAGACTTTGCCCAGAATTTCACAAAACTCAGAAATTTCTCTTTGAATGGTTTTCACTCTTTTTTGCAAGCAACAAATAAACTGAGTGATAAAACAAATGCTCTTTTATAGTCTTAGGAAAACAATTTTATCTCTTGCAAACCCACTTTGCTAATGTTTCTTGAGCTTTTTCATCTGACTGCTAATCCTTTGACCCTTTTTGTTGTGAGTGACTTGAAAACTCCTAAATAGTCCCTTTTCGTTCTAACCTTTCTTTGTTGTTCTTCAGTTTGCTGACAGGGTGAACTCTGACTCTCTTTGGGCTATTGATGCCTTTAAAATTCCATTTTTCAGATGTCTTGTTTGAGTTACATCATTTGCTGTGTTTTGGCCTGTTTTATGTCTTTCAATTATTTTCACAACTTTAGGTACTGGCATGGTGGAAGCATCTTTTAAAACCTCTCTATTGTTACCTTGGAGATTAAATTGTCTCCTGCTTGATGGGTGACTGAGGAACTTGTTTTAATTTCTCTCACTAATTCTCTAGGCATGATAAATCCATCTTGTATAGTCACCACAGTCTTTACAATCATGTTTATCATTATCTCCTCTTGGCCACTTCTGATTTGCAGGTGCCATGACATACTAATTTTAATTTGTCTGATGTTTCTTGGTGTTTGACACATTTAGTTACATAACAACAAACTCATGATCAGTTTTTCTTTTTATCTTAAAATTCAGCCCTATGCTTTATTCCTTTGATCATTTGAGTGCAAATCACTAAAAATGAAAACTTGACTTTCCTTATACTGATACTCTTTCATGCTTTCCCTTTGAGGCAATGAAATACTTACCTTGACAAACCTTAGAATGACACACACATTAGTCCCTTGAAATCTTCTTATGCTACCATGATGGAGGCCTATCATCCTTATTTCACCCTCTTGCCTATCTTTCCAAAATCTTAGGTTTTTGGGCTATTTGAGATGAATCATTATTGTTGTATTTTAAGTTCTCTATAGCCCTTTCAAGTTCACTCATTTCTGTTCAATTCACCTCTCTTTTTCCCTTTTTAATCTATAATTTTGTAAAAAATCTTCAATTCATGCTTGGATGTGCTGGTGTGCCTCTGTCCTTGTGATTTTCTACCTTGGTCTTTTCTTGGCACACTGCTGGCCCAATAAGTCTTAGGGACCCTCATTTATTTTGAACATAGGTTTCTTCCTCCTTCTTTGTTGTGGATGTCCTTTAATGAGGAGCAGGCCTCTTACCTTACCTATTCTCTGCTGATGGTTATTTCAACACTCCTGCAGAAATGTCAAAATGCATAGTTGCCTTTATAGAAAATGAACTTGATAAGAAGGTCTTCCTTGGATGCTTTTCTTGACCTAACTTGGACAAACAGGTGCTCACCTTCTTCCATATTTGATTAAGCTTCTATCACATGAAAAATAGTGATTTGGAACACCAAAGATAACCCTACAACCTATGAAACCCTAGTGACCTAGTGGAAGTCTCTTTGACTTGGTCTTTGACTAAAATCTTGGCTTAGGGTCTTAAAGTATGAAAAACAAAGTTTTTTGAGAAATTGATGCATTGAAGATCCAAAATCCAATGTACTTGATTTATCTAAAGAGCCTATAGAGATAGCTTTAAGACCATCAATGCTTGAGGCATTTTATGAACATGGGAAAGGATAGGTTGTTTGGCAATCCTAGATGGAAAGTGGAAAGGTTAAGCATAGGCAAAACAGAGTGCTGAGGTTATGAGTGTGAAAATGAGACAAAGATGAGTGGCATGAGCCTATGAATGGTCTTCCAGGAGTGGTAGGCTAACCAAGGAATGACAGAGTAGTAGAATAGTGAAAATTTTATCTTAAGGATAATGAAAGCAGTGAGATTTCTGAAACTCACAGTATACATGAATCTTGTTTTTAGAAATCTAGGACAAGTATTTTGTCATCAACAACTTAGAAAAAATTAATGATGACTAACACTTATCATAACAGAAAGTGCATTCAGGCTGATTGAAGAAATTAAAATTTAGCTGTCATGGATATTTGAAATGAAGGATTTTGGTGAATTGCATTACTGTTTGAGTCTTGAAATTTGGAGGGAATATGGTAAGACAATTATCACACAAAGAAAATATGTAAGGATGATTCTTGAAATATTTCATATGTTTGAATGCAAACAATGTCTACTCGTTTGGAAAAAAATGTTAAGTTGTAAAATGATGATGTATCTAAAGATGTGAATGGAACCTTGTATCATCAATTGGTGGGAAGTTTGAACTACCTCACCACTACTAGGCTAGATATAGCGTATTCTGCGAGCATCCTTAGTCAATTTATGGCTAAGCCTTGTGAAAGCCATTGGAAAGAAACAAAGAAAGTCCTTTGATATATGAAGGGAACAATTTATTTTTGTATTTTGTATATTGATGAATCTGATGTTGAGTCGGTAGGTTTTTCAAATTCAGATTGGGTTGGAAATCCTGATGAGAAAAGATCAACCTCTAGATATGCATTCAATTTAGGATCGGGGATCATATCATTGAGGAACAAGAAACAACCAATTGTTTCTTTTTCAAGCACAAAAGCTCAATACAAAGCCTTGACCAATGCACCTTATGAAGCTATTCGGTTAAGGATGATTCTTGAATATGTTGGCGAAAAAAAAAGAGGACCAACAAGTATCAAATGTGACAACCAAAGTCCTATTAAGCTAGAAAATAATCCATTTTATCATGCTAGAACTAAACATATTGAAGTCCAATATCATTCTAGAAGGGAAAAGATACAATCAAATGAGATTCATTTAGTCTATTGTAATATAAGTGAGAATCTAGCTAGCATATTTACCAAGCCTCTTGGAAAGATGAACTTTGAAATATGTAGACAACAGTTAGGGATTATTGAAAATCCATTTCTCCGATAGGGGGGGATGTTGGAATAATGTCGAAATTGTGTGTCTAGATAGAGTTCATGAGTTGTGTTCTCGTAGTTAGTGTTTGAGTCTATCTGTCATAAGTTGTGTCTTCGTAGTTTTTGTTATGAGTTGGTGATCCAAATTATTTGAATCTAGATTGTCCTAGAGGTTGTCTATGTGTGCCTATATAATGTAGTGGTTGTCCAAGTAGTTTGATGAATGAGAAATGGTTTTATTCTTGCACATCACTTTGATTCTCTAATTGATTTAACTAGGATTAACGGATATCGAATTCATATAACGTATTAATGATATAAGAGATTGGATACCTAAAAAACCATAATATGCTTGATAGTATGACTATACTTGTAAGAAAATTTTTATACAATATTAATTTTAGAAATGTTTTTCATATATATATATATATATATATATATATATATATATATATATATATATATATATATATATATATATGAGAAATAATATTTTAAACGATTTTAATTTTGACTTTATTTCAATATAGAAATATTAAACTATTCTAATCCATCTTTCCCATATCTTTCAAACCTAGAGATGGATTAAATCTCTCTAAATACAAATATTCTATCAAGTTTTGCACTCAAAAAACAAATTTACACATTGATAAATCTAGAATTAAAATGATCTAAGCTAATCAATTATATTTAATCAAAATAAAAATAAAAAAACTTTTACGATAAACTAAGTAACATTTTAATTCCACTTCAATAAAATTTAAATTATAATTAAAAAAAAACAATTCAACCTTAAAAATTTGAACTTTTAAAATAAAATATTATCTCTTAAAAATTATTCATTTAATTTCTAATTAGATTAAAATATATACATCCCAATGAAATAAACCACGAAAATCTACAAACACAATAATATTATCTTCCCATTAACAAATTTTATTAATACATTTAGGAAAAAAATCTATGGTGCATTACATGCGTACTTTGGTGCGAGGAGGAAAGCTTTGCATGCGAAGCTCCTAAGCCGAAAAAAGACTATTATTACTTGATTATTATACGATTTCATGCAAGAATATATTATATTCAATTTCAAAATTCAAGTTTGGAAATTTATAAAATGAAACTAACATGCTACTCTTTCTCTTTGTGACCATCATTGTAATTTGTTGAATCTTAACATTAAAGCTTCAAGATAGACTTCAAGAAAGTAGACTTATTTGCAATTGTTGAACTTCAATATTTGCAACAGAAGCTACCAAGGAATCACTGAGAACTGTCTATATTTTGTTGAAACCTTTGCTACATCTCCATATGTTGTCTAGCCCCTTGACCTATCATGTATCACTTAGAAAATAAACAAATGGTACATTCTCTACTCCAAATAGGTGCAGAAAGGTGAAAATCTGCTCAAAATTGGTACCGGAAACATCAAAAATTGTTGTAATGAAGGTCCTGACAAATTCAAAAGTACTCTTTAAAACTCCAAACACTCCAAACGATTTTGGAAAGTTTCCTACAAGCTCCCAAGCTCTCAGAAAAACATAAGCATGAGGTACGTGCTCTCCAGTAACCTCTCCAATGACTAGAAACAGTACCAGTGTTACTATGAAAAAAATATAAAAATGCCGCTTCATCCAAATCATCGAGCACGTTATTATCGATTTTCCCATACAGCGATAGGTTGCCCATACAGCCAAAGGTAGTGTAGGAAGATACAAATAATATGAAAGAAACTCTCATCATCAACTCCCACATGTCGAGTTGTGCACCTCCGTTCCATTAATTTCTCAGCTACCTTCAACGTAGTTGTGACTGATTCTTTTCATTGATTTCTCAACTGCAATATACCTTACTGTCAGTGATATTCAGTGCCTCCCTTACACACATTCATTTATTATCTCAGGAAACCAGGCTAAATACCATGTACCGATCCCGGTAAACAAAAGCTAAGTTATCGAAGACTGAGCACCCACATAAATTATCATGACAAACTCCACTGCAACCATGTGGTGTGCAATTACAGTCTTCGACTTCATCCACAGACAGCCGATTTTCTCCTATAAATCCTGCTTGCTACTTCCCTTGGAATACTTCAACCCGGGTGGCTTTACCTCAGGTGATATCAAGTTTTCTGTGATTGTCCCAATGGCTCTAGTTGAATCTGAGATCAAGAAGGAAAACGTCAGTGTAGTTAGAGGAGATGAAGCTTTAGAAAAAGTGATGGATATAATGGACTTGTATTGCCTTCCAGGAGGACTCATGGCAATGAAAGATGTGTTAGAAGCGGGCATCGTGGAGGAGACCGGCCATGTTTGGATAAAGCAGAAGAGTGAGTCCAAACACCACTACAAGAAAGCCGACAAGCATGTGAAAGTCTCAGCTAATATAACTTGCAAGGTGGAGAAAAACAAGATTATGAATATCAAGGGTGTGAAGGCCAGGGATATGATGTTATGGGTGCCTATCTATGAAATGGAGGTTGACGAGAAAAATCCTGGCAAGATACATTTCAGAAGCATTGGTAGACTCACCAGAACTTTCCCTGTTGAATACTTTGCCAGAGGAGAGTAGGAGTAGTACAAGTCATTTTCTGTGTTATTTTTCTGTTGGGTGTGTTTTAAAATCTGGCTTAGTTGGTTTATTAATTTAGTTGGGGAGGGAGAGTATTTTATTGAGTAGTTTGTTTATTTATTTATTTTTCAATTGAAGAAATAGTACTTGGAGCAGCTCTCGACATAATCCTGCCCAAGATTAAAACACTAGACCTAATAGTAATTGTTTATTCTTATACTTCATCTAAGTGTAAGATCTGCTATTAAAGAACCACCGTACCTATGGGCTTTTTGATGCAGTGAATGGTGTATATGGTGTGCGTTCAGGAAATGAATTTAGAAGTTATTTTAATTTGGATTTTGATATGTAGAAATGAAACGAGTATTAAAGTCGTATGAGCTTTGTGATGCTGTGCATGGTCAACATATATATATACAGTCTATTAATTCTACCAAAATGAAGTTTAGATGATGCAAAGACCTGAATTTGGATATGGATTTAGTATTGAAGTAATTTTAATTTCGGTTTTTCATTCAAACTTTTTAAAATGAATTTTTGAACTATCTTGTAAAATAAATATGTTTTACAATGTTGTATGAGTTTTTGAAAGAAGCTAAAATAGTTTCAAGTGGATGATCTAAAACTTCGTTAAAATTTGCAGCAAACATTACATTTATGGGGAATGGAAATATTATATTAAAAAAAATTTAGATAAGAGTTATGTATTTTAAATATTATTTCAAATAAATTGGAAGTGAATAATTATGGTTTAATTATGTGTTGGTATTATTATATAATATTTATGTTATAGAAATATTATAGAATATTAGCTTTTGGTAGGTTAAAATATAAAATTAAGATATAAATAAATAAATATATTTAACAAAATACCAAAACTTTAATATGATTATTATTTATTTAAATATATCTATATATATCTATATATATATATAGTATTTATATTTTACTTTATATTTGTCAAAGGTCAAGAGGGATCAAATCTTTCAAAGGTGCAAATTTTATTAAGTATAAAACCTATAAAAAGGTTTACACCTCTAGAGATTTGATCCTTGATATTTGGAATACAATTGATCTAAATTGGTTATATATATATCACACCTTTAAATAAACTATATTGCATAAAAATATCATTGGTAAATCCATGGGTTCTCAAAACATAAAGCTCAAAAAATATATTTTTTATTTTATTTTACTCTACTTTTTAAAATTGATTATATATATATATATATAATTTGACCAAGTCAAAATGCTTATATTATAGGACATCACAACATAAATTCCATACTGGTTGAAGAGCCTCTCCTACTACAATTAAACACCTTTGTAAATTTAGCCAAGTCGAATTTTCATTATTGTTATGTTTTAACTTTGAAAAAATCCAAAGTATATGCACCTTAAATCACGATCTACCAAGGGCTAAGAGGGATCAAATCCCTTTTCGTTTTAAAATAATTTTTCACCTCATGAGAAAGAGATTTGATCCCTCTCTACCCTTGGTAAGTCTAGATTTAAGATCAATCTAAGATAGTATTTCCCATTTAGATAGGAAATATTCCACATTAATACTTTGGGTGGGTCGATATGTTATTTTTATTTTATTATTTGATTAGTATTTTTTATAGGATTGGAAATTACAACATCTCTTCCATATTGGGTTAGAGAGTCCCTCTCAACACGATAATCTAATAACTCTAGTAATATAAAAATGCAATAAAAATGGATAATACATTAGTTGATAGTGACAATACATGAACACATTAATTTATTAGATTTTCTTAAAGCACACCTACATTAAAAATTATTCATATTTACAAATATAAAATGAATGTTATTGAATTTATTTTAATTAAAAATTAATCGAAATATGATATATATCTTTGATTTCTAGTAATATCTTGAATAAATATAATAAAGCCATTTTTTTTACGAAGTATGTGTTTGTAATAATTGAATAAATATATTTATGATATAATTTATAATAATAAAATATATTAATTATTAATTGTTCTAGGGGATCAGAAAATTTCTAAAAAATGAAAGTATCCAAAATTACCCAAAACCAGTGCAAGGTCAAAATCTTTGTCGTTCTAATTCCAACCTGACTTGAATCGCTTCAAACTGATATCTTATGCTCAAGTTAAGATGTTATGAATGTTTCGATCAACAACTAAAAAAAATTTCAGGTGGGCTGACTGGATCGCTGACTAGGTGGTCCGTACTGTTGACGTCAACATGTCATCATCATGTTGACTGAGCATATGGAAGGGTGAAAGTCCAGTGATCATTCAACATGTGGCAACACCACATAAAGGAAAGTCACATCCTTTGATTTGTTTTTGGGTATTGAGGTGGTCCAATGAAAGGAAGCCATGTGGCCAAATAGAAAGGTCTCATGTGGCCCTAAAGACTGTGCCAAAATAGGGTAGGTTGGCTGACTGACCACCGATTCGAACATCCAATCGTCGATTTATCAACGCAATTCTTTACCATTCAACCAGTAGGTTCGACTTGGTATAAACAATGGTGTGATTTTATTTAAATAGGAGTTGCAATTGATATGGGGTAGAGGGGTCGAGCGTTATCCCTGACCCGTTGTCATCACAACACCCACCGAACTGGAAACAGAGGCAACATTGGAAGGGGTAGAGATTTAGTCCCAGCCCTAGGGTTCATGAAGGGTCATGTGATCAGAGATGAGAGCCTGCTGGGAGGGGTGGGGCACTTTGCCCTAACCCTGGTCTTATTGGGACAATGAAAAACCACCAACGAACAGATGCAGGGGATCCATTGGTGGGGATGGGCACTTAGCCCTGACCCCCAGACATATGGAAGTGCACAAGATCAGTCACCATCGACGGAAAGTGAGGAGCAGCGGGGGTGGGCGGTTAGCCTCACCCCGGGACACCTCGTCACCATATGAAAAATTCTGATGCTTAAGGAGGTAATGGCATGATTAAGGAGGAGACAGTTTCCCCTTTTTCGACGCCAATCTCGTAGGCACCAGGCGAATTTGTCACTCAGCGGATGGCCAAAAGGCAGAAAATGTAAGACAATTAGCCAGTTTGGAATAATTGTAGAACAATTAGTAGAATTTGTTCAAGGAGGCATAACTTGATCAATTTTTAGTCTTTTTGAGCCCTAAGAGAGCCCAGATAGGGATCTTTTGGCACTATGAATCCATTGGAATCACTATAAATTCATTTTGAGCAATATAGATTGATGTAACTATATATTTGAGCACATAATTGAAGAGGCCCAACATTGGAAGTTGGACCGGTAGATGTAGCTTAGGAGGGGTGAACTCCATTATCAAGTGTTGTTTTGCATTTTTATGTATGGTTCATTTTTTTTTTAATTTTTTAATTTTTTCTATTTATTTTCTACAAATTGAGTTTTAAAGCGCTAATGTTTATGTTATTTTGCAACTTGATCCATTTCCCATAAGACATAAACCTTCAAGTTTTTAAATTCAAATGAGTTTGGTATGAGATCATGGTTATTTTGAAGGTTTGATTGTGTTTTCAAGTGTTTTATAATGCTTACAAGGTTAAAGTTGAAAAGAGGAGAATGATTGTTTGAAGAACCAAATTCTCAAGTTTGTTCAAGGAAGACACAAACACCTCAAACTTCACAAGTCATGGCACATGAAGAAGGACATGAGATGATGTATGAGGATGAGAAAGATTTCATAAAGGGTTTCTTTTAAGTGTCTAAATTGGTGAAAGTTTTGTTTGAAGAAATGACTACAAGGTTGCAAGGAGAGAGCTCAAATCAATCAAAAGGATTCAAAGGATTAAAGATGACGTGAGCAAAATCCATATTTCTTCTATTCGTTTGGAAAGTGAAACTCTCATTTGGTGGGAGGCCATAGATCAAGAAGAATTGAAGAAAAGTGGTAAAATTATCTCTTCTTGGAATGATTTTGTAACTGCATTAGGAAGGAAATTGTATCCATTAGCTTACATGCAAAAGAAAATTATGGATTGGAAAAAAATTAGACAAGCTAAAGGTCAGAGTGTTCAAAGCTATACACAAGAATTTAGAAGAAGAGATTTAATCTTGGGTATAGATTTGTCTTCACAAGACACTCTTCTTAAATTACATCGGTGGGTTACATAACTATTTGAGACACACATTTCTCATGTTCAACCCCACCAATCTAGATGAAGTATGTGTTCAAGAAACTCATTTATAAGCAAGAGGGAAAATTGTTCCTCAAGTGACTAGCAAGAAGCCATTCAAATATCGAGACAAAGGAAAGGGGAAGTTCAAAGGCAAGGGTTAAAAGGATTCCATAGTCAAGAAAGAGGGAGAAAACTCAGATGAAAAAATTATTCAAAAGAAGGCCAAGATGATTTCTATTGCTGGAAATCACATTGAGAGTTAAGACCAAAAAAATTTAACATCAAGGGGGAACAAAATACTACAAGAACAACTCAATAAGATATAGGATATGATTCGTGTGATGAGACCAAAATCACAGCTATGTGAATGAAAGGTAAGGCTTCTATTGCAAGTAATAGGTCTCCTATCAAGGCCATTGAAACTCAAAATGATAGAGAAATAATTAATCTTCTCCATATTAGAGTCATTACAAAACATACCTAAGTAGATACTTTGTTTGATAATGTATCCAAATCCAGCCTTATTTTTGAATCCATTGTCAAGAAACTAAAATTGGAAACTATACCTCATCCTAAACCTTATCCTTTGGGTTGGGTATATGAAAATGGAAAATTGTAAGTGACAAAAAAATTAAAGCTTAAATTCACCATCACTGCAAACTTTATTGATGAGGTAGAGCTTGATTTTGTTCCACTTGACATATGCGCGATTGTTTTGGGGATTCCATACTTGTATGAATGGAAATCCATATTCTATCGCCATGAAAACAAATATCATTTGTTTAAATATGGAAATTAGTATATTGTTATATAAAATCACAAGAGACTGAATTTTTCTCTTTTAAGTGTTGGAAAAATGAAAAGGCTTGTAAATGCTAGTATAAATTGTGTGTTGTTGATGATCAAACCCAAATATATTGTTGAATCTGAAGCCTTCCAAAGATGTCATGTAGAAGTCAAGAATGATTTTATGAATTTGTTAACACATATTATAAGATGTTTTAGGAACCTAAAGGATTGCCTCCTAAAAGAGGAATCCAACGTGTGATTCAATTGCAGCATGATCCACCTCTTCCAAATATTGGCATGTATCAAATGTCAGTTTTGTAGAATCCTGAGATTAGGAAGGAAATTCAAGAGATGCTTGAAAAATGGGTCATAAGCAAGTACATCTCCTTGTTGGTATCCTATTGTTTTGGTTCCAAAGAAGGATGGTCCATGGCACATGTGTGTGGACTTTAGAGCTTTAAACAAAATTATGGTAAAAAACCACTATCCTCTTCCTCGAATTAATGATTGTCAAGATCAATTGCAGGATGTTATTTATTTCACTAATTTGGACTTGATAAGTGGTCATCATCAGATCAATATTGCTGAAGGTAATATTTTGAAGATTGGTTCAAGGAAAAAAAAAAGGTTTGTTTGAATGGTTAGTTATTCCATTTAGTCTTTTTAATGCCCCTATAACATTCATGAGAGTTATGAATGTTGTGTTAAGACCATTTCTTGACGATTTTTGCATAGTCTACTTAGATGATATTTTGATTTTTAGTAAGAATTGTGAAAATCGTGTTAAGCAAGTACTAGATGGCTTAGACAAAAGGATATTTTATTTGAATATGTCTAAGTGTGAATTTGGGAAAACCTCTTTAGTTTATTTTCCTCATATTGTTGGAGGGGCTGAGTTGAAAATTGATCCCTCAAAGGTTGAAGTCATTATTAATTGGCCTTAACCCAATAATGTAACAGAGGTTAGAGGATTTTTGGTAGCAGCTCAATATTGGAGAAAGTTTATTTCTAACTTCTCATCTGTTGCAGCTCCACTACATGCCTTGAAAAGTGTGAAATAGGTGTTTTAGCAAAGAGGAAAGTAACATAAAGCCTTTGATACATTGAAAGAGATGATCATTACAACACCAGTTCGTGAACTTCTAGATCTTAAGCAACCATTTGAGATTCAAGACAAAGCAAGTGACTATGCCATGGGAGTGGTTTTGATGCAACATGGTAAGCCTAGTTGCTATCATTCTGAAACATTTACCAATGCAGTAATTAACTATCCAGATTATGAAAAAGTGTTGTATGCTTTCGGTACAAAGCGTGAAGAAATGGAAGCATTGTTTGGTGGGTAAGGAAACAATTATTCATACTGGCCATCGACCTTTGCAATATTTTCAATTGCAAACCAAGATACAACAAGTGAGGCATTTCAGGTGGATGGGATTTCTACAACAATTCCATTTGGTAATCATGTATATGAAAGGTATATATAACAAAGTTTTTGATATGTTATCAAGATCCATTACTAGTGAATCTCTCATTCATAAGCATAATTCTATCATGCATGAGAGATATGTTGAAAAATATTTTAAAGATGAAGATTTCAAAGATGCTTATGCAACTTTGTGTCAAGGAAATCATGTTGAAGAATTGGACTATCATGTTCATTATAATTGTTGTATCATATTGGCAAGCTATGTGTTCCACAGAGTGAAAGAGTGAACATCATAAGGGAAGCTAATACTTCTCTTATTGCTTGCCACTTTGGTCTAGGAAAAATGATCACAAAATTAGAGAGGTGTTTTTATTAGCCTTGTGTTAGTGTTAGTCTAGTCACACTGCCCTCAGTGATCAAAACTGCTCTTTTGCATTTGCATATTAGGTGTCTCATACCGAATAAATTTCACCATTCCGCTAGGTCATGGATTCATTGATGGTAGTGATTTTTTATATGTTTTCCCTCATGAGGTACTTGCTGATTTTCCTTCCTATGGCCTTCAGTCATTAGTCACTTTCATTCTCAAGATCATATCAGTAGGTCATAGGATGGGTCTCATCAGTCTCTAAGGTCTCACTATGATCAAATTAATGAGTCAAGTGTCAATAAAGATCAGCAAGGTCATGAGGAAGTAAATAAATTCAACGTCACAGCACCAGGAATATCTAAGAGACACTTTGTTCGGCTTGATGTAATTTTCACCTCAAAACCATGTTTTGAGGTGAAAACATGATACTTTTCCTTTCAGCCACAATTCAGAAGGTGTTATCTTTACAAAGTGATGTCCCTGCCTTTCAGAGAAGTTTTCCGCAACATGTTCAGCACCATAGTCTCTTCCAAGTAGATCCATTAGAAAGATCCCGGAAAGATCTTTCCAACAGTATACTACACTCTCAAAATTGACTACTGGATTGAAATTTATGCTTAAGTGAAGTAAAAACCCTTATATCCTCATATACCCCCTATTTCCCATTTTTCCCTTTAAACTTTGTATTATAAAAATTTAATATTCCTTTAAAAATTCCCTTTTTCCCTTTCCGCATTATAAAATCACATTACAAATACAAATGTGATTATCCCAAACCACTTCCCCTCCAAGTCCCGTAGAAATTTATAATAAAAACTCTATATTGTAAAGTCCCCACCGTAATAACCACTTCCCCTTTTCCATGACCCCTTAAACTTTATAATAAAGTTTAAGTTATATATTATAAACCCGCCGCTCTTTAATCTCAATCGCAAACCTAATTGCATTACATGTTTTAGTTGTATGTTCTGATCGGCCCATTGCAAGCTCTGATGCAATTGTCACTTCCGATATCCTACCCCCGATTGAAACCTCCGATCGCATCACATCGTTTAAAGTTTATCCCCGATTGACCAATCGCAAGTCCTTCCTCCAATCTCCCGACTGCGCCCTTCCCTCCGATTTCCCGATCGCAACCCCTCGATCACACCATCCCCCGATCGATCAATCGCACAAAACTCCGATCTTCCAATCGCAAGTTCTCCTCCGATCTCCCGATCGCACCCTTCCCTCTGATCCTCCGATCGCAAGCTCCTCCGATCGCAACCCCCTCTGATTTCTGATTGCGATTGGTCGGTCCCACCAATTAAGTCTTCTGCCATTAAATATAAACGAGGCTTTTACTTTGTAAAAATCAAATTTTATATTAGTTCATTTTATAAAGGACTTTCCCCATGGTTTAATCCCATCGCATCGGAAGAAATTCATATTGCAATATGCCTTCCCCAAAGTCCAGATTGCGATTGCGATTGCCCTCATTCCACCATCGCATCACATATTTTAATCGTTTCATTTTATGTCACTCCTCCCCTCGATTCTGATTGTGATTGTAATGTGGATCCCACCTCCTTCCCTTCCCTTTTCCCATTCAAAATACATTTTTCCCTTCATGAAAGCATTATTTCGTTCTATGTTATTTCAACGGCAGTCTATTAAAGGGTCATTTTTATTTGAATGAAATAATAGAAAGCGAAGGAAATAGTCGATTGGCCGAGAGCTTACAATAAAATAAAAATATCTACAACAGCAAGAAAATAGGATCGGATTGCCTATTTTGTCTTCAGTTACAATTCAAAGAGATTTGCGTTACAATGTTTCACCTTCTCACTGACCGGATGTAACGCATCTCTCCCTTTATGGAGAGATTATTGGCTCTTGGTTTTCCATCTTCAGTTATGATTCCTCCTCTTCCCATCGATTTGTATTCCCGCAAAATCTGTCTATTTATTGTAAATGCTAATCATTTGTAAGGGGCTGAAAGTTTGAGGTATGAAAACTTAGAAGTAGGGGAATAGTGTGGCAGTGAGCTCTGTGCTCCATTGTACAGTTTTGCAGGGAATTAATAAAGTGATGCAGCTCTGATTTGTGGGATCCATGTGGTATGAGTTTTAGCATATGTCTCTCCTTTGTGTTTCATATGTACATTGTTATGTTTCACCATTCATTCATAAACATTTCCAGTTGAATGTTTTCAAGTTAAAAAGGTAGAATCCATTTTATATGCTCTGCCTTGGGGAATGATTCATAATCTGTGTGTTTCCTTCTGTTTGAAAAGGATTCATTTATTATGCCATTTTCAGCTTCTCAACAGTCTTTCCACTCCATCTTATTTCAACTTGATTGCTAAATCTCCTGCCTATCTTTCCCCATGAAATTCTCTATGTCTTTGAATTAATTTCTCGGTTCATACTGTCCTTTTTCCCATACATCCCTGAAAATTCAATCATTTATCAAAACCCCTTTTCACATTTATATACCTAGCCTAAAATCAGTTCATTATTGTGTTATTGGATATCTATTCTACGGAGAGAGCCCTCTCCTATCCTTGTAGGGCTAGCTACAAGGCTGAGCATGGTTTAGTTTTTACCCTAATTTTCCTTTTTTCAGCCTGAGGTTTAGATTGGGTGCTAACATCTCTGGCGACCATATTGGGGATAAAAAAAATTTCATAGAAGATTCATCACCCCACTAAAATTTCTCTTGTAAAGTCTTGATGATGATATTTCAGAGTTTTCTAGGATGATATAAATATTGTATAGTAGTAGGTTGACCACACTGGCTTCAAGAAGATATACAAGGGCTAATCCTGATCCAAACCCTCCCCCTGTGTTTGAAAATCCAAATCTTATCCCAAGAATAGTCAGAAGACAGGAGGGATCACTAAGTCCTACACCTATTTTCAGGTCCCATACTTGGCCCAGTGAGTGGTTTTTTGTAGAAGAGCTTTCTTTTGACGAGAGTTTCGAGCTCTCTTTGTTTAGAAATAAGTTAGAAACTACACTCGAAGACACAGTTTTATATCCAGAGTTCCTGGTGGATATTGAATTTCAAAGAGCGAATTCCTCCATTGATGACTACATTTTGAATTCTCCCAGTCCATCACTGTAACTTATATTCCTGAGCCTTCAGAATCATCAGGAGCAGCATTGCCTCCTCCTAATTTGTCAGCATCCTTTTCAGTCAACTCCCAGTTATCATCTCCTGCAACAACACCTCCCCCAAATCCTGCGAATCCTGTTGTAAATCCACCTAGAGTCATGGCTGCTTGGTATGCACCCTTGGTTTTACCTCAGGTTCTCAATGATATGCCTACTGATTATCAGAGTAAAATCCCTATCTTTGATGTCACTTAGGGAATTATAGCCCAACATCATGTTGATCAGATGAATGAATTTTTTGACTTGCATGAAGTAGAAGAGGAGAATGTAGCTACCAGGTTGTTTGTTCAAAGCTTCAGAGGTGAAGTTAGAAAGTGGTTTAGAGCTTTACCGGCTGGCTCAATTCGCACTTTACAGGAGTTACACACACATTTCTTAAACCGGTGGGAGGTGAAAAGGAATCCACACCAAATTATTTCTGAATATGACAATATTAAAATAAATGTGGGTGAAACAGTGCAAGAGTATTGTTTAAGATTCAATGCTATATACAATGCTATTCTGGCTAACCTCAAACCTCCTGTGGATTCAGCTATGTTGAAGTTTCCGGATGGTTTTGATGCCGATATGGCATATCAACTGCGTGAAAGAGATCCACCGTAACTTGAAGACATGCAGAGGATAGAAGTAAGCGTTGAAGCTAATTTGTTGGCTAGAAGAGCTCGAGCCAGAGCTGAGAAGAAAGTCGTGGTGAAAGAGGAAGCCTCCCCTTCAGACAACAAGATGGACACTCTGATTCGTACAATGGAAAGGATGGTTGAGCGGTTGACGATTTCCGACAGACCCGAAACTCAAATAAGAAATCTGAATTTTAGAGGACAACAATAGCCACAATTCAAAAATAGATAAAGAGAACAAAGGGCGTAGGACCAAGCAGCACCACAACAGTAGATGAAAATGCCATTACAGCAGAACTACGTGCAAGGGAATGACTCAGATGATGATGGTCCCCTGTTTGAAACCAATCATTTTTTCACAGCTGATGGTGCGCTCATTTTCCTCACAGAAGATGAAGAATACACAGTGGCGACTACAGACATTCGAGGGGACAAAAATTTCATCTTGGAAAATGACGTAGTGTTAGAAGAAGAATCAGACGACTACCAGAGAGGGCATATGAATGCTCTATCAGCCCAGCAAAGGCAGTACTCCTTGAGGAACAAAAACTTCACAATCAGTTCCATTCAAAAGAGAAAAGAACTCCAAATGAAGGACGAGGCACAGAAGAAAGAAAAACAGTTGGCCAATCCTTCATCCAGCAAAGCACCCGCAGCTACTCACACAACAAATGAAAAAGGCTAGCAGAGCATAGCGAAGGAGCAACAGGGAAGAAAGACCCTCCCATTAAAGAGGTAGAAAAGGCTCCCTCCTTTAATTTAGAAAATGAAATTTCTAAACTCAAAGTGTCTGTGCCCCTGACCGAGTTGGTAAAGAATAGTGTATATAAAAGTCAGGTGTCTAAAGTCTTGCAAGTTGACCCTCTTTCTGGTATGGTTAATGTGGAAGATAACTACCCTGAACTTATTTTTGGTCCAGCCACAGAATAATCCAAAGAAAATGAAGTCCCTCCCTTTTACCTAAGTCTTAGGTTGCATGAGTTTATCTTGCATAACGCCATGTTGGACTCCGAGGCCTCACATAATTTGATGCCCAAAGCTGTCATGGAGAAGTTAGGCCTTGATGTTACTAGAACATACCATGATTTTTATTATTTTGACTCAAGTAGGGTCCATTGTATTGGTCTCATCAAAGATTTATTAGTGTTGTTAGATCAAATCCCAGCCAAAAATTTCTTGATGGATGTAGTTTTTGTTGATGTCCCACCACGGTTCGGAATGCTTCTATCTAGGTCTTGGGGTGCAAAACTCAAGGGGACCATACAACTTGACTTCTCTTATGCCACAATCCCTATATTTGGCCAGTTGAGAAAGTTATATAGGGAAAAGAAAATGAAATATATGATTACTAGCAAAGACAAGCCAGTAAACCATCCCATAAATGCAGTCCACACAGATTTAGAGTCTTTTTTCTTATATTCAGATGGTGGTTTAAATGATGAGGATGTTCAGTTGGTACAAGTGGATGAGATACCTGAGATTTTAGAAAATTTCAGAGAGGTCCTCAAACAGGAAAAGGACAAAGCAGCAAGTACTTCCGAACCTCCTGTCTCCCGGCAGCAAAAAGACAGCGAACAGCCAGAAATCAGCCAAGGTAAAGAGAAAGCAAAAACTAAATTTCAGCATCTGCAAGAAGAAGAAGAAGGCCTATGGGGTATGGATTTTGATGGAGCTATTAGTAAGGATGGAGCAGGTATTGGAATATGGATTCGGAGCCCTGTTTTCCAGCCCGAAAAGGTCCCTAGTAATGTTAGCGTATGTGCTTATAAGTTAGCTTTTGACTGCTCCAAAAATGAAGCAGAGTATGAAGCTCTAATTACAGGCCTCAAAATATTGAAGAAGTTGAAGGTGAAAAGAATTTCTGTGTATGGTGACTCTGAGTTAATAATCAAGTAGGTGAAAGGAGAATACCAAGCTAAACATCCAAGACTGAGGGCATACAGAAATGCAGTTCTGGACATTTTGAAGACATTCCCAGAGTACACCTTGACAGTAGTGCCCAGGATGCAGAATCTTATTGCTGATTCCCTTGCCACTACTGCAAGTAAGCTGAGGATTCTGATGAACTCCAGCAACAAGTTTGAGATCCATGTCAAGCATAGGCCTACTATTCTGTACAATTTAAGATATTGGCAAGTATTTTGGGATGATAATGAGATCAATGCATTTTTGCAAGGTGATGGAAAATTCAAGGACACTCCCATAGAAGGTGAGTATGTGGTTGATGATCAAGAAATGAAAACAAACCAGATGGACATATTGCAGATAAAAGATAATGTTATTCCTAGATGTCTCATACCTTTAGAGGAGTTGTTTGATCAGGACGATGTGGCAAAGAAGCCAAGCTTGGTGCCCATGGAGAAAGGAGTTGAAGATGTGAATCTTGGAACACCTGATCAGCCCAAGTTCATGAAATTGTCAAAGGCATTGTCCCCTGAAGCGAAGGAGAAGTATGTGAAGTTGCTTTCTGAATTTTCTGATGTATTTGCATGGGATTATTCAGATTTGAAGGTGTATGATAAGAACATAATCCAGCATACTATTCCTATCAAGCCGGATCAAAAGCCATTCAGACAGAAGCTGAGAAGAATCAATCTGAAACTGCTGCCATCCATAAAAAAAGAGGTAAACAGATTGTACAAAGCTGGTATCATAGTCCCCATTAGATTTTCTGATTGGATTTCAAATTTGGTCCCGGTACGTAAGAAGACTAGAGAAATAAGGTTGTGTATAGATTTTCGGAACTTGAATAAGGCTTCCTTAAAGGATAATTATCCACTTCCGAAAATGGACCATATTCTACAGAGAGTAGTTGGAGTATCCAGGATGTCACTACTTGATGGCTGCTCAGGCTACAACCAAATCCTAGTGCATGAGAAGGACCAAGATAAAACTGCCTTCACAACACCTTGGGGAACCTTCCAGTATGCCAAAATTCCATTTGGACTGAAGAATGCAAGAGCTACTTTCCAACGTGCAATGGACATCGCTTTTGCCAATGAAAAAGATGTTTTTCTGATTATTTATTTGGATGATTTGACAGTGTTTTCAGGATCAGATGAGCATCTGCACCATTTGAGAGTTGTTTTTCAGCGATGCAGAAAGTTTGGAATTTCTCTCAATCCCAAGAAGTGTCTCTTTTCCATGGATGAAGGCAAGCTGCTGGGGCATATCATCTCCAAAGATGGTATTCGCATTGATCTAGCTAGATTGGACGAAATTCAGCTCATAGACCTAAAACGAAACAAGAAGGAGATTCAGGCTTTTAATGGTAAAATGGACTTTTTGTGCCAATTTATACCCAATCTGGCTGAACATCTAAGGGGAATGACTAATATGTTGAAGAAGGACAACACTGTTAAATGGAGTGAGGAGGCCATCAAATCATTCAATCTGGTAAAGTTTGCTTTGTCAAATGCCCCGATTTTGATCAATCCCGACTACACTCAAGACTTCATCATATTTTCATTTGCATCGGAACATACTTTAGCTGTTGTGTTAATGCAAAAGAGAGACGAGATCAAAAATCCAATTGCCTTTTTCAGTAGAACTATTAGAGATGCTTCTTTGAGGTATAATATTATTGAAAAATGGACATTGGATCTTATCAAGGCATTGAAGGATTTCAGGGTCTATATTCTGCATTCACATACTATAAAATATGTCCCTAATGCAGCAGTGAAGGATGTGTTGATGCAAACTGATCCAGAAGGTCGGAGAGGTAAATGGATAGCGGCCATGTTAGAGTACGATCTGGAGATCGAGCCCACGAAGTTGATCAAAGGCCAAGGCTTGGCGAAATTGATGGCCCAATCAAATCTGCATGCTTTAGATATAAACCTCATAATAGCAGTGGCAGAAGATGAAGATGAAGGTTTTCTGGTTCCAATTTCAGATATTTTTCTGCAGTCCCGATGGTATTCAGATATTTTCTATGTCCTTCAGCATTTTTCACCTCCTACCGGCATGTCTAAGAGTGAGGGTAGATCTCTGAAGCTAAAATTCGCAAAATATTGCATTTTAGATAGCGCTTTGTATTGGAAAGATCCAGGAGGTGTTCTGCTCAATTGTTTGGTTGAAGAAGAGGTGCAGAAGGTAATGCATGATTTTCACAAAGGTGACTGTGGCGGTCACTTGTTTTGGAAGACTACAGCTAACAAGGTATTGAGAGCAGGATATTATTAGCCCACATTATTTTCTGATTTATATAAGACAGTAATGAAATGTCATGAATGCAAAATATTCCAAGGGAAGAAGAAATTTCTTCCACTACCTTTGAAACCAGTTTCAGTGAACGCACCCTTTCAACAGTGGGGGCTCGATTTCATAGGAGAAATTCATCCCGCGTCCTCAGCGCATCACCGATGGATATTGACAGGGACATATTACTTTACGAAATGGATCGAGGCCATCCCAGACAGGCAAGAAACAGACATGGTAATCATTCAATTCCTGGAATCAAATATTTTATCTCATTTTGGCTGCGCATGCAAAATCGTAACAGACAACGTAGCAGCGTTCCGATCCAAGAATATGATTGACTTCTGTGACAAATACAACATCACGCTGGCCCATTCAACAACTTATTATCCACAAGGAAATGACCTGCCTGAGTCATCTAACAAATCATTGGTGAATATAATTAAGAAAATGCTGGAGGCAAACAAAAGAAATTGGCACTGAAAGCTCATCAACGCACTGTGGGCAGACAGAGTTAGCAGTAAAAGATCAATAGGCATGTCACCATTCGAGCTAGTTTATGGTACTGATGATGTCTTTCCTACATCCCTTACAGTCCCAGTTATGAGATTATTTCAAGAAGTTGGCAGCGAGGACAATGACAATCAACGAAGGATCAATCAAATGATCCACCTGTTGAGCCCCAAAGATGTCCTTCTTTTCCACCAAATTTCACTTCATTTTCTTTGTCCCTCATCAATTACAGGCTTAAATGATTAATAGGATTGATTAGGATTACTTTAAGAATGTATATAATGACTAATTTGCTATGTTTTCATGATTTTGTTATTGTAGCAATTTTTGACAAGACTCGGCTACAGAACGCAGTCATTCTGTAGCCAGTTGCCTATTCCGCAGCCGTTCTCATGTTTACGCAGGTTCCAGGTGTCACCTCAAGGAAAAACACATATGGTCGTATTCCACATCACTCCCCCATCACTTCTTGCTCTCCATGAAGTCTGAGCTCGAGTCTACAGGTGGTTATGCACGTGGGAAACCAAAACTAGGAGACAGACTTCTAATAGGACAAGGACTGTACAGATATCCTTAATCATAATACAAGGCCACCACGAGAGTCCTAGTTTGATTTTAGTTGGGAAAGACAATTATTCTTGTTTTATCTCAAAGACAGTTATGTAATTTTGTTATAATTATGACTCGGGAGACTGAGAAACAGCTGGTTAGATTTTATGTTTTGTTGCTAGATCTCAGAAGACCGTAAATACTTTGTTTTGAAGAATTCCACTTTTAATGAAAGAAGCATCACTTTATTGCTAGAGATGAGTCAATCTTGAGTAGATTTGCATGCTGATCTGGTGGTAGAGGGCCCCTGCTACCTGAGAAGCATTGTTCATATGGTTTAGATAAGTAACTTAGCCTTGTTTCATTCCTAGTTTAATCAATTTTCTGAACCTTGTTTTTAATGCTTACTTACAGCGGATGCCACAGTTAGTCTTATCCTTACAAACTCTTCCAAAATACCACTAACATTGGATGGGATATAACTGTAGTATTTAGGATTTAGTTGCATTTCTCTGAAATTTATGATTTTGTGCTCAATTACATCAGTTGTTACAGCTAGTCGTGATCTTATAAACTCTTCCAAAATATCACTAACTCTAGATGAGACATAGCTGTGTTTTTTAGAGCTTTGTTGTGTTTTGTTGAATTGTATGCTTTCATGCTCATTTACATAACATGTTGCAGCCAGTCCTGTTCCATAAATTATTCCAAAATACCACTAATTCCGAATGAGATAGAGCTGAGACATTTTAGTGATTAGTTGCATCTTTAGTCTAGTTGTATTACTCCAGAGGTAGATGTCATTCTAGTTTAATTCTATCACTGTGTTTCAAGTTTGATAATGGAACTCTAGTATAACTCTTTTCACTGTACTTTAAGTTAGATTAGTGAAATTATAGTTCAGTTCCAGTGCATTGTATTTCAAAGCTAGGATAAAAGAATTTTAGTTTAGTTGTGATCACTGTGTTTCAAGTTTGATCAATTGCATTCTAGTTTAGTGTTATCCATTGTTCTTTAAGTTGTGTTAACTGTCAAAATTATACTTCACGGCCTTCATTGTTTACAAACTAATCTTGTACTGACCTTCTATTAATGCATCATCATATGGACAGGAATGAGTTAGTGATATCAATTTAAGGCCTTGATTGTTCTGCAATATTTTTCAATTTCACAAATAAGCCTTTTTTCCAAAAACTACTTTAGAAAAGATCTAACTTTCGAATAAGGCTTAGTAGTGACAAATGGAGCTGGAAAATGGATTAACCTTAGCAATTGCAAGTTAATTCTGAGTAGAAATATTATTGTGCTACAAATAGTCTTTTTTTCCAATTGTGTTCAAATAAAATTTTAGCCATGGATGAGATTCTTTGTAATATTGTAAGATGGTTGTTTGCTTAGGAGAACCTAATTTGCACTAAACTTGTCCTTTTCTCAAGATATTCCAACATATTTCTAATGAATGAATTGGATGACTTTATGTTATGAGTTATTGAGTTCATGTTGTGATTTATTTTCTTGCTATGAGTCATTATCAAACTTTGCATTTTCTGTTATTTAGTATAGGTTTTTCTCTGCGACCAACAACTGTTCCTTTTCAACATTTAGTTCTTTTCCTTCTTAACATAAAACCACAAAACCAAAAACATCATAAAAACACTAAACACAATGTAGTGAGAAACAGATACCTAGGCACATATAGTGCACCTCACTTCAGTAATTTACTGACCCTGGTTGATAATTTATGACCTCAATTTAGGAACACTAAGTTGAGCACAACATTTTGGCACCGTTGTCGGGGAAGTGTAACTAGGTAGCCTTGTTTCTTACCACCCAAAAACAATGATATGCGTAGAGAAAGAGACTCAAGGGGTAGATTCATAAGAAGAAAAAGCTTGATTCCTAGAACACCACTTGTTTCACCAAGACCTAGAGCCATCACACCTCCAACTCAAACCCACATTCCATCCTTTACGAATCCTATAATTCCAGAGGACTTAAGATCAAATATTCCATTAGAAAGACTTTCCCCTTTACCCACTGAAACTGTCTTAGAAGAAGATTCAGGAACCCCTGCTAGAGACATAAACTTTTCAACTTCTATAGAAGAATCAACTATGGCAGAAGAATAGGATGGAGGAGTTTTTAATGGATAACACACACTATTTGGAGGGGGTAGAGGTAGAGGTAGAGGATAAGGAGGTAGAGGTGCAGAAGGAGGCAGAGGAAGAGGTAGAAGAGAAATGGGAAGCTCTTTTGGGTTTCCTATAGTGGATGAAGAAACCAATACAAATATGAAAAACATTTCACCCTTTGTCCTTCCAAACTTTTATGGACTTAAAACTGAAGATCCTGAAACCTTCCTATTTGAATTTGAAGTCCTATGTAGAACCTATGACTACTTACAAGATGCTCAAAAACTTAAAGTATTTCCTTCAACATTGAAAGGAGTAGCATTGAAGTGGTTTATGAGTTTGATCAACAGTTCTATTAGGACATGGGAAGACATGAAACAAGAATTTATAGAGAGGTATTTGAATTACTGTATGCCAGTCAACCATAAGGAGGAAGTGTTTAAAATGCTACAAAAAGAAGATGAAAATCTGGAATATTTGTTGGAGATATTTAACTACAACATCAAAAGAGCAAAAATGGAAAACTATACCAAGACACTTTGAAAGCTCTCTTGTTGAAGAAAATTAGGGATGAATGGTTAGATATCATTAACATGATGGGAAAAGGGGATATATCTCAGCTCACATTACCTGAAATAACTGAATTATGTATCAACCTTTCGAGAGGGAAATATAAAACTGTAAAAGGACCAAGAGACCCTGCTCTTGCAAGGGCAAGTAAGTATGCTTCTGGGACAGTAAGTAGGGCAGAAATAGGACATATGCTTGATGAGTTCAAATCTGATATCTTGGGGAGTCTTAGTGAACAGATAGACACCCTTAAGTTACAAAACAAGAAAAAAGCTGAATCTGATGCCTTAGCAATCTTTTGTCCAAAATGTAGAAAGAAACATGCCTTGAGAGAGTGCCCTTTGGATGCAAAAGTTGTAGAGACTTGTGTAATTTGTTCAGAAAAACATGAGACCAAGAGTTTTCCTTCACTTCCTGGTCTTAAAGCTGTCTTTCAGAAAGAAACTCCTACAAGTTCCATAGAATCTCTCAATTTTGTCTCCAGGAGGCCTTGGCAAGGACCTCAAACACAAGGATTCCATGACCAACTATATAATCAACCCCCACCAAATTGGAATTCTTGGCAGCAACCTTGGCCCCAATTTCAAAATCAATCTCAAACCTGGGCTCAAGGAGCACAAAATCCCTATGGAAGATACTCTCAATATTACCAATATCCACCATCCCATCCACCATATCCACATTTCCCTCCTCAACAAAGTTTTCAACAAAATCCTCAACAAAATTCTCAAAATCCACAATATCAAAATCAATCACTTCCATTACCATTTCCTTAGAAAACAAATCAGTTTCCTGCCCAACCCATACCAAACCCCAACAATAAAAATTCTCAGAACACATACATGATAGAAGGCCAACAGTTTCCAACTTATTTGATCACTCCTTTAGACCTTAGTGATGTTCAACTTAGGTCTGGAAGAATACTTGAAAAGAGGAAACCTTCTGTAATCATACAAGAGCAAGACAATTCTGAGGAAGATTCTCTACGGGTAAATAAAAGTCTTGAAGAGAACACAACTTTCCAAGACTCAAACATTGAAAAATCAAAACAAAAGGAACCAATAAATTCAACTCCTATATTAGAGCAGCCATCAACATCCACTTCTACACCTCCCTTTCCAGAAAGATTACAAATTGATAGGGGTGTAGAAAAACAAATTATGGTGCCTAATTATGATTTCCTAGATGAGCTGAGAAATGTTTGTATTAAGATCCCATTATTACAAGCCATCAAGGAAATTCCAATTCTAGCAAAAACAATAAAGGAGTTGAGCATGAAGAAAACAGGAAAAAGAATAAGAGAGATAAAGAAAATTCAATTGGCAGGAAAAATAACAGATATCATGATGGGTAAGATTGCTATTCCAAAGTATCTAGACCCAGGAAATCTAGTTGTTAAAATTCACATCAATGGAATTGAGATCCAAAACACACTTATTGATTTAGGAGCAGAAATCAATATTATGAGTAGACAAATCATGGATAAACTGAAACTTCCTAATCTTCTTTTTACACCCACATTATTACAATTATCAGACATATCTGTGATCAAACCTAATGGGGTAATAGAAGATATTCCAGTGTCCCTAAATTCTTGGGAGTATCCTGTGGATTTTATGATCCTAACTCCTAAGAATAATCTAGGAGGACACCCTATTATATTAGGAAGACCTTGGTTAGCTACAGCTGATGCTTTCATTAGTTGTAGATTTGGTGATATGTACATCTCTGATGGTAGTTCAACCAAGAAATTTACCTTGTATCCTCCAACAAGAACAATTACATAATTAGATGATACTCAATGGATAGAGGATGAAGAAGACTTACAAGCTCTCTTCACAATTTCAGAAATTAGTGAAGATAGCCAGATTCTGAATACCTTAGAAAAATTTGAATCCTCTTCGGAATACAAACATGAACAATTTCAAGAAGAATCCAACATTGAGTTTTTATCATCAAGACAGATGTCTCTTTACTCCATGGATAAATTTGGTAGCTCTACAATTGAGATATTTGCAGGAAAAACTTTAAACATAAACAAGAACCTAGAGAAATATCAACAAGAAGAGCTAGTCAAGATATTACAGAGACATTCTTCTGCATATGCATGGGATTACATTGATATGAAAGGGATAAGCCCCAAGACTTGCACTCATCACATCTACATAGAGGAAAATTGTAAACCAATCAGACAACCTCAGAGAAGGATGAATCCAAATCTTAGGGAGATTGTTAAAGAAGAATTGCAGAAATTGTTAAATGTCAACTTTATCTATCCCATTTCATATAGTCAGTGGGTTTCTCCTTTGGTAATTGTGCCAAAGAAAAATGGTAAATGGAGGGTATGTATTGACTACCGAGAATTAAACAAAGCTACTCTTAAAGATCATTTTCCCCTACCTTTCATAGATTAGGTGTTAGATACATTAGCTGGAAAAAAGTACTTCTAATTTTTAGATGGGTTTAGATGTTATAAACAAATTCAAGTAGCACTTGAAGATCAAGAAAAAACCACATTTACCTGTCCTTGGGGTACCTATGCTTACCGAGTATTGCCATTTGGACTATGCAATGCACCCGCAACATTTCAAAGGGAAGTACTAGGAATCTTTTCAGATCTAATACATGATTGTGTAGAGGTATATATGGATGATTTCACAGTTTATGGAAACACATTTGAAGAAGCCTTAGAAAACTTGGAAAAATTCTTAAAGAGATGTAAAGAAGCAAATCTTTCACTAAGTCATGAGAAGTGTTTTATGATGTTTACTGAAGGAATTGTTTTGGGACATCACATTTCAGGGGATGGGATTAGAGTTGATGAGTCAAAAGTTGAAGTCATTTCTAACTTATCTATTCCAAGTTGTCAAAAAGATGTTAGGATTTATAGAAAAATTCACCAAGATAGCATCTCCACTTTTCAAATTACTTACCAAAGACTGTGAATTCAGGTGGAATCCTGATTGCTAGTTAGCCTTTGAGACCCTGAAAACAAAAATATCTGAAGCACCTATTTTAAGGGGACCTAACTGGAAGTTACCTTTTCATATTTCAACAGATGCCTCAGATACAACTCTAGGAGCAGTATTGGGACAAAAAGACCTGATTCCTTATGCCATATACTATACCAGTAAAAATTTGACTCCTTCAGAGTTAAACTATACTGTAACTGAGGAAGAGTTTTTAACTGTTGTTCATGCCATAAACAAATTCAGACACTATATAACAAGCTATGAAACTTTTGTTCACACAGATCACTCTGAAATTATATATTTAATGAACAAATCAATTACTAATGGCAGAGTCATAAGATGGTTATTATTTTTACAAGAATTCAACATTACCATTCTAGATAGGCCTGGAAAACAAAACACAGTAGCTGATTTCCTATCTAGACTCCAAAACATCAAAGATGACACTCCAGTTGAAGATCAATTTCCCGATGAATATCTTTTTGCAATTTCTACTCAAACTCCTTGGTTTGCTGACATTGCTAATTATTTAGTTTCAGGGAAATTTCCTTCAATAATGAATGCAAGAGACAAAAGAAAGATCATTTATGACAGTGCAAAATATTCATGGGTTGCTAATGAGTTATACAAAACAAGTCCAGATTTTATCATTAGGAGATGTGTTCGGGAAGATGAGATGCCTGAGATCCTCAAGGCATGTCATGATGAACCTTGTGGCGGACACTTTGCTGATAAAAGAACAGCTTATAAGATCCTTCATTTAGGATATTATTGGCCATCCCTTTTAAAGATGCTAAAGAGTATGTCAAAAGGTGTGACAGTTGCCAAAGGGTAGGGAAACCTTCTCCTTCAGGTGAGATGCCATTGCAGCCTCAGGTACATATTGAACCTTTTGAAAAATGGGCTTTAGATTTTGTAGGACCTATTAGTCCTCCATCAAGACAAAAGAAATATATATTATTTTGCACTGATTATGTTACTAAATGGGTAGAGGCCAAGCCATTACTTTCTGCTACTAAAGCATCTGTAGTTAATTTTATTTTTGAGGATATTTTTACTCGTTTTGGTGTCCCAAGGGAAATTGTTACAGATCAAGGAGCTCAATTCACATCAAGGCTAGTGGAACAAATGATGGAGAGGTACAAAATCAGGCACATAAAATCTACTCCCTATCATCCACAAGCAAATGGTCAAGTGGAATCTACTAATAAGGTCATTGAAGGGATCCTAACGAATACTGTTCATTTGCATAGAAGAGATTGGGCAGATAGGCTTCTTGAAGCCTTGTGGGCCTACAGAACTACATGGAGAAGCACAACAGGCCATAATCCTTATGAACTTGTTTATGGAAAGCAAGTTTTATTTCCCATAGAGTTCCAGATTCAAACTTTCAAAATGGCAGTTCAGCTAGGACTTGATCTAATAGAGGCACAAAAGTGCAAATTGGAGCATATTAATGAATTGGATGAGATCAGACAAGATGCAATTCAGAAAACAAGTATAGTCCAACAGTAAAGGACTATATGTCATGACAAGTACATCAAGGAAAAGAAGTTCAAAGAAGGTGACTGGGCTCTCTTGTTTGATTCAAAGTTCAGGGATTTTCAGGGTAAATTCCAAACACATTGGCTTGGGCCATATGAAATTATAAGAATTTTTGACAATGGAGCAATAAAAATCAGGACAATAGATGAAGAGAAGGTCACTTTTCTTGTGAATAGTCATAGATTGAAGCTGTATCACAAGCCACTCTCAAGACAAGAATTTGTCAAGAGATTCCAGGAAAACAGTGATATGAAGTTAATGAAGAAGAATTTTTCTTCTTCATCAACTTAGTTGAATTTTCTGAATTCGGAAGCATAATATATATATATATATATATATATATATATATATATATAAAAGTATAAACATGAAAACTAATCACTGATTAGCATGTTTATATAGAAAAGATAGAGTGAAAATCAGAATCTTTCTGACACTTTAGCTTTTCAAGTTTGTTTTCTTTCTGCAAGCAGCTACCATAAAATCGTAAGTGATTCACATCCCACTTATGATCCATTTCAATCCATTCATCCATACTCCATTTCATTTCATTGACTCCATACTTCTTTCATTTCATTCCATGGTCCACCTCATTTTCATCACAGAGTTTTAAGAGTGATTTATTTCTGCAATTGAATAATACAGATCATAATTTGCAAGTCATTTTCCATACTTCACTCCACTTCATAATTGTGATTCATTTCATTCCATTTTTCACTTCACTCATACTCCATTACACCATACTTCATTATCCATTTTTAACTCATTTCATACAAACATTTCATTCATGCTTCAAACCTTTCCATTCCATGTTTTAAGACTTCTACAGGTACATTCTACAATCAATCAGACATTCTGCAGCCAGTCAGACATTCTGCAGCCAGAGATCCTGAAGGCACTATCCAGTAATCACCTGATTGAGCAACAAATTGATCCTGCATATCCAAGACAACAAGCAAAATCAAAGGAGTTTTGAGGACTAAAGAACAATGACTTTCAAAGGAGGACAAGGCATATCAAAACCACAAAAATCAAAGGAAAGGCAAAGGTAAAAGTTATGAAATTATTATAGTAACAGATCATGAAAATTTTAGTATAATTAAGTCATATATGATTCAAAAAGTAATTTTGGTTAGTCGTGTTGATCATGCCTATTAAATCCATCATAAAAAATTTGGACAAAATCCCTTTCATCTTGCCATATCCGATCATCATTTAGAACTTAACGGTTAAGTACTGAAGTGATTTGATCAGTCACGTCACTAGGCCAAAGTATTTAATGATGATTTTGAATTTCCTAAAAAATATCTCCGCAGTCTTTTCTTCTGTGATATTTCCCAACCCATTAATCTGAGCGCATCATACTCATTTCATAACCACTCCATATCATTTCTTTCCGTAGCCAATTCTTAGCCATTCCGGTTTGTAAAATAGAGGAAGCATCTGTGGAGCAGAAACATCTCTTTGACAGCCATTTTCACCATGAGCAGAGGAGCAGTAATTTGAAGGTTGAAAAGAGAAGCTATGGGTCTCATAGTGAGGACTGAACTAGTTGGAACCAAGTACTTGGAAGGCTATCCACAAATTAGAGAAATGCTACAGCAAGCTGGACAGTTGCAATTTTTGGAAAAATTTAGTGTTTTCCACAAAGAGGTGACTAAAACATTTGCATGGTCCTTCGATGGAGCAGAGGTCGAGATAGGAGATATTAAATTCATTGTTACAGAGGCTTTCATTACAGAAGCAATGGAATTACCCAGGCAAGGATAAAAGTGGTTCAAAAATAGGGAATTTCATAACGAGGCATGGAAGCAGATACTCAAAACACCAGGTATGGATGTTTCCATTTTTAAGAAAGGTATTCCTAGCTCTGCACTGAAGAAAAAATGGAGGAATTTGTTACTCATTTTGCAAAAAATTATCACTTGTGAAGGAAGATTTGGTACCCTCTTTGTCTATCATATTCAGTTAATGATGCATTTCTTAGATGAAGAAATTAATTTTCCCTTTTTCCTGCTTCATAGTCTGAAAAGAATGGCCTCAAATGTTCAAAAAAGGGTTCAATTTATAGAAACAACTTTGTATCATCATGGTTTAGTCAAAATATTAATTGAACATCATTTGAGGAAAATGGGAGATAATTGGGATGAGTTTCTAGTGAGGAACCACTTTGAAGAACCCAAGGAATCTCCACCTAAAGGTAAACCTACAAGAAGAAGCAGGAGAAGAGAAATTTCCAAGGCTGTTGAAAGTAAAACTGGTAAATCAATATAGGAGGACAGTGAAGAGATGATTTCTGAGAAATTCTCTCAAATTAAAAAGCGGCTTAAGAAGGAAAGAATAAAAAAAAAATATTCCAAAGACAGAGGAGAAGGGCCATCTCAACCGAGACGGAGTCACAGGCTTAGAGGTATACTAAAGAAAACAGAGGTTAGACAAACTGGAATCATAAACATTGAGGATGAAGAAACACCTACTGCTAGATCACCTGAGCATCAATATGAGGAGGATTTTGATGAAGGAGCTCCTGAAATAAACCCAGCACAACAAGAAGTTTACAATTATGTTGAGACACTAGAGAAAATAGCTTCAGAAAGTAGAGACAGAACTCCTAGTCCACCAAAATATGTAATTGATATGCTAAGAAGAGATAAGTATGAGTTAGAAATACTCAATAGGAATATAAAGAATGAGAATGACATTTTAAGGGAGCAGGTTAAGCTTAAAAGTGATATGAATTCAACTCTATCTCTACAAATGAAAAAGTTGTACAAGGCCAGTGAAAAATTGAAGAAGAAAAACAAAAATTTAAGCAGGGCACTTACAAATTTGAGATTCAAGTTGGTCATAAGGAAGCCCAGAAGGCCATTGACTATCAGGAAAAGCAGAAGAAGAGGGTTGGATGTCCTAGCAGAAGCCTCAGAGTACACGGAATAGTTGCATGAGGACATGCAAAAGCCTTGCAGTGGGGGTATGTTGAGCCCCAAAGATGTCCTTCTTTTCCACCACATTTCACTTCATTTTCTTTGTCCCTCATCAATTACAGGCTTAAATGATCAATATGATTGATTAGGATTACTTTAAGAATGTATATAATGACTAATTTGCTATGTTTTCATGATTTTGTTATTGTAGCAATTTTTGACAAGACTCGGCTACAGAACGCAGTCATTCTGTAGCCAGTTGCCTATTCCGCAGCCGTTATCATGTTTACGCAGGTTCCAGGTGTCACCTCAAGGAAAAACACATATGGTCGTATTCCACATCACTCCCCCATCATTTTTTTCTCTCCATGAAGTCTGAGCTCCAGTCTACAGGTGGTTATGCATGTGGGAAACCAAAACTAGGAGGCATACTTCTAATAGGACAAGGACTGTATAGATGTCCTTAATCATTATACGAGGCCACCACAAGAGTCCTAGTCTGATTTTAGTTGGGAAAGACAATTATTCCTGTTTTATCTCAAAGACTGTTATGTAATTTTGTTATAAGTATGACTCGGGAGACCGAGAAATAGCTGGTTAGATTTTATGTTTTGTTGCTAGATCTTAGAAGACCGTAAATACTCTGTTTTGAAGAATTTCTCTTTTAATGAAAGAAGCATCACTTTATTGCAAGAGCTGAGTCAATATTGAGTAGATTTGCGTGCTGATCCGGTAGTAGAGGGCCCCTTCTACCTGAGAAGCTTTGTTCATATGGTTTAGATAAGTAACTTAGCCTTGTTTCATTCCTATTTTAATCAATTTTCTGAACCTTGTGTTTTTATGCTTACTTACAGCAGATGCCACAATTACTCTTATCCTTACAAAATCTTCCAAAATACCACTAACATTGGATGGGATATAACTGTAGTATTTAGGAGTTAGTTGCATTTCTCTAAACTTTATGATTTTGTGCTCAATTACATCAGTTGTTACAGCTAGTCGTGATCTTATAAACTCTTCCAAAATATCTCTAACTCTAGATGAGACATAGCCGTGGTGTTTTAGAGCTTTGTTGTGTTTTTTTGAATTGTATGCTTTCATGCTCATTTACATAACATGTTTCAGTCAGTCCTGTTCCATAATTAATTCCAAAATACCACTAATTCTGAATGAGACAGAGCTGAGACATTTTAGTGATTAGTTGCATCTTTAGTCTAGTTGTAGTACTCCAGAGGTAGATGTCATTCTAGTTTAATTCTGTCACTGTGTTTCAAGTTTGATAATGGCACTCTAGTATAACTCTGTTCACTGTACTTTAAGTTAGATTAGTGACATTCTAGTTCAGTTCCAGTGCACTGTATTTCAAAGTTAGGCTAAAAGCATTTTTGTTTAGTTGTGATCACCGTGTTTCAAGTTTGATCATTTGCATTCTAGTTCAGTGTTATCCATTGTTCTTTAAGTTGTGTTAACTGTCAAAATTAGACTTCATGGCCTTCATTGTTTACAAACTAATCTTGTTCTGAACTTATATTAATGCATCATCATATGGACAGGAATGAATTAGTGATATCATTTTAAGGCCTTGATTGTTCTGCAATCTTTTGCAATTTCACAAATAAGCCTTTTTTACAAAAACTACTTTAGAAAATCTCTAACTTTCGATTAAGGCTTAGTATTGACAAATGGAGCTACTGAATGGATTAACCTTAGCGATTGCAAGTTAATTCAGAGTAGAAATCTTATTGTGCTACAAATAATCTTTTTTTCCAATTGTGTTCCAATAAACTTTTAGCCATGGATGAGATTCTTTGTAATATTGTAAGATGGTTGTTTTCTTAGGAGAACCTAATTTGCACTAAAATTTTCCTTTTCTCAAGCTATTCCAACATATTTCTAATGAATGAATTGGATGAGTTTATGTTATGCATTATTGAGTCATTATCAAACTTTGCATTTCCTGTTCTTTAGTATAGGTTTTGCTCTGTGACCAACAACTGTTCCTTTTAAACATTTAGTTCTTTTCCTTCTTAACATAAAACCACAAAACCAAAAACATCATAAAAACACTAAACACAACGTAGTGAGAAACATATACCTAGGCACATATAGTGCACCTCACTTCAACAGTTTACTGACCCTGGTTGATAATTTATGACCTCAATTTAGGAACACTAAGTTGAGCACAACACCACCTTCAGCAAACAAAAGAAGAAGTGTCACAGGACGCTATTCAGTTGCAGGAGAAGATTAAACAGATCTATGACATGAAGACAAAAGAAGAAAAGTTTCAGCTAGATGATATAGTGTTGAAATGGGATGCTAGAAATGAAGAAAAAGGGAAGCATGGTAAGTTCGAAAATTTGTGGAAAGGACCATACAGGATTTTATCATATAGAGGACATAATGCCTTCTTACTCTCAGAAATCGATGGCCAATATTTCCCTGGAGGAGCAGTAAATGGTAGGCTTTTAAAGCACTACCATTGTTGAAGTCAAAGGATCAGAATTTATGTCATCATCATTGTATATACCATGTTATTTTTATCAGAGTTCAGAGTACACAGTCATTGAAGTCTGGGGCCCGAGGTGAAGGCTATAAGACTTGAATTTTATGTGTATGGTGTGGATTTATTTCATCTTTCAGTCTTAGTCTTGAAGTCAGTGTCAGTCTGCATTGTCTCAGTTTTTGAGTATTTTTGACTCCATGCCCAATGGATAAGGCTACTTGGTCTACGGTGTTCTTGGAACCTCCAAGGAGCTACCATCCCCATTGGAGCCAATGTTAGTGTCAGTCTAGTCACACTGCCCTCAGTGATCAAAACTGCTCTTTTGCATTTGCATATTAGGTGTCTCATACCGAATAAATTTCACCATTCTGCTAGGTCATGGATTCATTGACGGTAGTGATTTTTTATTTCTTTTCCCTCATGAGGTACTTGCTGATTGTCCTTCCTATGTAATTCAGTAATTAGTCACTTTCATTCTCAAGATCATATCAGTAGGTCATAGGATGGGTCTCATCAGTCTCTAAGGTCTCACCATGATCAAATTAATGAGTCAAGTGTCAATAAAGATCAGCAAGGTCATGAGGAAGTCAATAGATTCAACGTCACAGCACCAGGAAGATCTAAGAGACACTTTGTTCATCTTGATGTAATTTTCACCTCAAAACCATGTTTTGAGGTGAAAACATGATACTTTTCCTTTCAGCCACAATTCAGAAGGTGTTATCTCCACAAAGTGATATCCCTGCATTTCAGAGAAGTCTTCCGTAGCATGTTAAGTGCCAGAGCCTCTTCCAAGCAAATTCATCAGAAAGAGCCCGGAAAGAGCTTTCCAACAGTATAATACACTCTCAAAACTAACTTCTGGATTGAAATTTATGCTTAAGTGAAGTAAAAACCCTTATATCCTCATATAACCCCTATTTCCCATTTTTCCCTTTAAAATTTGTATTATCAAAATTTAATATTCCTTTAAAAATTCCCTTTTCCCCTTTCTGCATTATAAAATCGCATTGTAAATACAAATGCGATTATCCCAAATCACTTCCCCTCCAAGTCCCGTAGAACTTTATAATAAAAAATCTATATTGTAAATTCCCTACCATAATAATCACTTCCTCTTTTCCATGACCCCTTAAACTTTATAATAAAGTTTAAGTTATATATTATAAACCCGCCGCTATTTAATCGCAATCGCAAACCTAATCGAATCGCATGTTTTAGTTGTATGTTCCGATCGGCCCATCGTAAGCTCCGATGTGATTGTCACTTCCGATGGCCTACCCCCGATTGAAACCTCCGATCGCATCGCATCGCTTAAAGTTTATCCCCGATTGACCAATCACAAGTCCTTCCTCCGATCTCCCGATCGCACCCTTCCCTCTGATTTCCTGATCGCAACCCCCCGATCGTACCATCCACCGATCGATCAATCACACAAAACTCCGATCTGCCAATCGCAAGTTCTCCTCTGATCTCCCGACCACACCCTTCCCTCCGATCCTCTGATCGCAAGCTCCTTCGATTGCAAGTCTTCCTTCGATCGCAGCCCCCTTCGATTTCCGATTGCGATTGGTCGATCCCACCACTTAAGTTTTCTGCCATTAAATATAAACGAGGCTTTTCCTTTGTAAAAATCAAATTTTATATTAGTTCGTTTTATAAATGACTTTCCCCATGGTTTAATCCCATCACATCGAAAGAAATTCATATTGCAATATGCCTGCCCGAAAGTCCCGATTGCGATTGCGATTTCCCTCATTCCACCATCGCATCACATATTTTAATCGTTTCATTTTATGTCACTCCTCCCCTCGATTCCGATTGTGATTGTAATGTGGGTCCCGCCTCCTTCCCTTCCCTTTTCCCATTCAAAATTCACTTTTCCCTTCATGAAAGCATTATTTCGTTCTATGTTATTTCAACGGTAGTATATTAAAGGGTCAGTTTTATTTAAATGAAATAATAGAAAGCGAAGGAAATAGTTGGCTGGCCGAGAGCTTACAATAAAATAAAAATATCTACAACAGCAGGAAAATAGGATCGGATTGCCTATTTTGTCTTCAGTTACAATTCAAAGAGATCTGCGTTACAATGTTTCTCCTTCTCACTGACCAGATGTAACGCAGCTCTCCCTTTACGGAGAGATTATTGGCTCTTGGTTTTCCATCTTCAGTTATGATTCCTCCTCTTCCCATCGATTTGTATTCCCGCAAAATCTATCTATTTATTGTAAATTCTAATCATTTGTAAGGGGCTGAAAGTATGAGGTCTGAAAACTCAAAAGTAGGGGAATAGTGTGGCAGTGAGCTCTGCGCTCCATTGTACAGTTTGGCAGGGAATTAATAAAGTGATGCAGATCTGATTTGTGGGATCCATGTGGTATGAGTTTTAGCATATGTCTCTCCTTTGTGTTTCATATGTACATTGTTATGTTTCACCATTCATTCATAAACATTTCCAGTTGAATTTTTTCAAGTTAAAAAGGTCGAATCCATTTTATATGCTCTGCCTTGGGGAATCATTCATAATCTGTGTGTTTTCTTCTGTTTGAAAAGGATTCATTTATTATGCCCTTTTCAACTTCTCAACAGTCTTTCCACTCCATCTTATTTCAACTTGATTGCTAAATATCCTACCTATCTTTCCCCATGAAATACTCTGTGTCTTTGATTTAATTCCCCGGTTCATGCTGTCCTTTTTCCCATACATCCCTGAAAATTTAGTCATTTATCAAAACCCCTTTTCACATTTATATACCTAGCCTAAAATCAGTTCATTATTGTGTTATTGGATATCTATTCTATGGAGAGAGCCCTCTCCTGTCCTTGTAGGGCTAGCTACAAGGCTGAGCGTGGTTTAGTTGTTAGCCTGATTTTCCTTTTTTTCAGCCTGAGGTTTAGATTGGGTGCTAACACCTTGTATGAATGAAAGTGTGTCAAGATATGTAATAGGTTGTTCCATGTGTGCTACTAGTAAGCCTAGCAATAGAAAGTTGAGTTTGTATACTCCACTTCATGTTCCTTCCCATCCTTGGGAAAGTGTTTCTATGGATTTTGTACGAGGGCTACCTATGTCTAGGAAAGGTCATGATTATATTTATGTTTTTATGTATTGTTTCAGTAAAATGTGCATTTTTATGTGTTATAAGAAGCAGGTTACAAATTGAAATACTGTATATATGTTCTTTCAAATTGTATGGGTGCATTTTGGATTACCCACTTCTAGTATTTGTGGTCGAGATTCTCGTTTTTTCGATAAATTTTGGTCAATTTTATGGGGACTCATGGAAACCAAGTTGAAGAAAAGAATGAAATTTCATCCACAAACTGATGGCCAGAAAGAAGAAGTGAACAAAAAAAATAGTACATCTCCTTCATTGTTACTACATCAAACATCCTAAGATTTGAGATGAACACTTACACTACACCCAATAACCCTACAACATAGCGAAGCATTCTTCAACTCAAACATCGCCATTTGAAACATATTTGGGATACTTAACAATGTCTCCCTTGTATTTTATCTTTCGGAAAGATGTTGCAATAGAAGGACATGGTGACATACATAAGGCAAAGTGATTCATTGAAAAATTTCAGTTGGTTCATAAAATGGTCCAAGAACAATTGGAAAAGAGTCAAGACAAGTATGAGGAAAGGCATGATAAGCATCATGTTGACAACAAATTTGAGGTGGGAGATGAATTTTGGCTTTACATTAGCAAGGAAAGGCTTCAAGGAAAAGGTAAAAAAACTCAAACCCATAATATATGGACCATTTAAAATCTTTGAAAATGAAAGCAGTGAGATTTCTAAAACTCACAGTATACATGAATCTTGTTTTTAGAAATCTAGGACAAGTATTTAGTCATCAACAACTTAGCAAAAATTAATGATGACTAACACTTATCATAACAGAAAGTGCATTCAGGCTGATTGAAGAAATTAAAATTTAGCGGTCATGGATATTTGAAATGAAGGATTTTGGTGAATTGCATTACTGTTTGAGTCTTGAAATTTGGAGGGAATATGGTAAGACAATTATCACACAAAGAAAATATGTAAGGATGATTCTTGAAATATTTCATATTTTTGAATGCAAACAATGTCTACTCGTTTGGAAAAAAATGTTAAGTTGTAAAATGATGATGTATCTAAAGATGTGAATGGAACCTTGTATCATCAATTGGTGGGAAGTTTGAACTACCTCACCACTACTAGGCTAGATATAGCGTATTCTGCGAGCATCCTTAGTCAATTTATGGCTAAGCCTTGTGAAAGCCATTGGAAAGAAACAAAGAAAGTCCTTTGATATATGAAGGGAACAATTTATTTTTGTATTTTGTATATTGATGAATCTGATGTTGAGTCGGCAGGTTTTTCTAATTCAGATTGGGTTGGAAATCCCGATGACAAAAGATCAACCTCTAGATATGCATTCAATTTAGGATCGGGGATCATATCATTGAGGAACAAGAAACAACCAATTGTTTCTTTTTCAAGCACAAAAGCTCAATACAAAGCCTTGACCAATGCACCTTATGAAGCTATTCGGTTAAGGATGATTCTTGAATATGTTGGCGAAAAAAAAAGAGGACCAACAAGTATCAAATGTGACAACCAAAGTCCTATTCAGCTAGAAAATAATCCATTTTATCATGCTAGAACTAAACATATTGAAGTCCAATATCATTCTAGAAGGGAAAAGATACAATCAAATGAGATTCATTTAGTCTATTGTAATATAAGTGAGAATCTAGCTAGCATATTTACCAAGCCTCTTGGAAAGATGAACTTTGAAATATGTAGACAACAGTTAGGGATTATTGAAAATCCATTTCTCCGATAGGGGGGGATGTTGGAATAATGTCGAAATTGTGTGTCTAGATAGAGTTCATGAGTTGTGTTCTCGTAGTTAGTGTTTGAGTCTATCTGTCATAAGTTGTGTCTTCGTAGTTTTTGTTATGAGTTGGTGATCCAAATTATTTGAATCTAGATTGTCCTAGAGGTTGTCTATGTGTGCCTATATAATGTAGTGGTTGTCCAAGTAGTTTGATGAATGAGAAATGGTTTTATTCTTGCACATCACTTTGATTCTCTAATTGATTTAACTAGGATTAACGGATATCGAATTCATATAACGTATTAATGATATAAGAGATTGGATACCTAAAAAACCATAATATGCTTGATAGTATGACTATACTTGTAAGAAAATTTTTATACAATATTAATTTTAGAAATGTTTTTCATACATATACATATATATATATATATATATATATATATATGAGAAATAATATTTTAAACGATTTTAATTTTGACTTTATTTCAATATAGAAATATTAAACTATTCTAATCTATCTTTCCCATATCTTTCAAACCTAGAGATAGATTAAATCTCTCTAAATACAAATATTCTATCAAGTTTTGCACTCAAAAAACAAATTTACACATTGATAAATCTAGAATTAAAATGATCTAAGCTAATCAATTATATTTAATCAAAATAAAAATAAAAAAAACTTTTACGATAAACTAAGTAACATTTTAATTCCACTTCAATAAAATTTAAATTATAATTAAAAAAAAACAATTCAACCTTAAAAATTTGAACTTTTAAAATAAAATATTATCTCTTAAAAATTATTGATTTAATTTCTAATTAGATTAAAATATATACATCCCAATGAAATAAACCACGAAAATCTACAAACACAATAATATTATCTTCCCATTAACAAATTTTATTAATACATTTAGGAAAAAAATCTATATTGAAAATAAAAATAGAATAATTAATTTATTTCCATCCAAAACTTGCCAATTAAATTCCAACATTCCATCTTACAATGAAATATGTAAAGGATTGACCTTTGAAACATTGCCAGCGAAGAAACATGCGAAGCTCCTAAACCGAAAAAAGACTATTATTACTTGATTATTATATGATTTCATGCAAGAATATATTATATTCAATTTCAAAATTCAAGTTTGGAAATTTATAAAATGAAACTAACATGCTACTCTTTCTCTTTGTGACCCTCATTGTAATTTGTTGAATCTTAACATTAAAGCTTCAAGATAGACTTCAAGAAAGTAGACTTATTTGCAATTGTTGAACTTCAATATTTGCAACAGAAGCTACCAAAGAATCACTGAGAACTGTCTATATTTTGTTGAAACCTTTGCTACATCTCCATATGTTGTCTAGCCCCTTGACCTATCATGTATCACTTAGAAAACAAACAAATGGTACATTCTCTACTCCAAATAGGTGCAGAAAGGTGAAAATCTGCTCAAAATTGGTACCACAAACATCAAATTTTGTCTTAATGAAGGCCGTGACAAATTCAAAAGTACTCTTTAAAACTTCAAACGATTTTGGAAAGTTTCCTACAAGCTCCCAAGCTCTCAGGAAAGCATAAGCGTGAGATACGTGCTCTCCAATAACCTCTCCAATAACTAGAAACAGTACAAGTGTTACTATGAAAAAAAATATAAAAATGCCCCTTCAACCAAATCATTGAGCACGTTATTATCGATTTTCCCATACAGCGATAGGTTGCCCATACAGCCATAGGTACTGTAGGAAGATACAAATAATATGAAAGAAACTCTCATCATCAACTCCCACATGTCGAGTTTTGATGTTTAGTAAGTGCACCTCGGGATATGGGCTATTTTTATTAAGCTCTCCGCTCCATTAATTTCTCTGCTACCTTCAACGTAGTTGTGACTGATTCTTTTCATTGATTTCTCAACTGCAATATACCTTACTGTCAGTGATATTCAGTGCCTGCCTTACACACATTCATTTATTATCTCAGGAAACCAGGCTAAATACCATGTAAACAAAAGCTAAGTTATCGAAGACTGAGCACCCACATAAATTATCATGACAAACTCCACTGCAACCATGTGGTGTGCAATTACAGTCTTCGACTTCATCCACAGACAGCCCATTTTCTCCTATAAATCCTACCTGGTACTTCCCTTGGAATACTTCAACCCGGGTGGCTTTACCTCAGGTGATATCAAGTTTTCTGTGATTGTCCCAATGGCTCTAGTTGAATCTGAGATCAAGAAGGAAAACGTCAGTGTAGTTAGAGGAGATGAAGCTTTAGAAAAAGTGATGGATATAATGGACTTGTATTGCCTTCCAGGAGGCCTCATGGCAATGAAAGATGTGTTGGAAGCTGGCATCGTGGAGGAGACGGGCCATGTTTGGATAAAGCAGAGGAGTGAATCCAAACACCACTACAAGAAAGCCGACAAGCATGTCAAAGTCTCATCTAATATAACTTGCAAGGTGGAGAAAAACACGATTATGAATATCAAGGGTGTGAAGGCCAGGGATATGATGTTATGGGTGCCTATCTATGAAATGGAGGTTGACGAGAAAAAACCTGGCAAGATACATTTCAGAAGCATTGGTGGACTCACCAGAACTTTTCCTGTTGAATACTTTGCCAGAGGGGAGTAGGAGTAGTACAAGTCATTTTCTGTGTTATTTTTCTGTTGGGTATGTTTTAAAATCTGTTGGGTGTGTTTCAGGTGGTTTGTTAATTTAGTTGGGGAGGGAGAGTATTTTATTGAGTAGTTTGTTTATTTATTAATTTATTTTTCAGTTGAAGAAATAGTACTTGGAGCAGCTCTCAACATAATCCTGCCCAGGATTAAAATACTAGACCTAATAGTAATTGTTTATTCTTATACTTCATCTAAGTGTAAGATCTGCTATTAAAGAACCACCGTACCAAAGCTTTTCCATGCTATTAAGATATGAAATGGAGGTTGACGAGAAAAAACCTGGCAAGATACATTTCAGAAGCATTGGTGGACTCACCAGAACTTTTCCGGTTGAATACTTTGCCAGAGGGGAGTAGGAGTAGTACAAGTCATTTTCTGTGTTATTTTTCTGTTGGGTGTGTTTTAAAATCTGGCTTAGGTGGTTTGTTAATTTAGTTGGGGAGGGAGAGTATTTTATTGAGTAGTTTGTTTATTTATTTATTTATTTTTCAGATGAAGAAATAGTACTTGGAGCAGCTCTCAACATAATCCTGCCCAAGATTAAAACACTAGACCTAATAGTAATTGTTTATTCTTATACTTCATCTAAGTGTAAGATCTGCTATTAAAGAACCACCGTACCAAAGCTTTTCCAAACGATGGGCTTCTTGATGCAGTGAATGGTGTATATGGTGTGCGTTCAGGAAATGAATTTAGAAGTTATTTTAATTTGGATTTTTATATGAAGAAATGAAACGAGTATTAAAGTCGTATGAGCTTTGTGATGCTGTGCATGATCAATATATATATATATATATATATATATATATATATATATATATATATATATATACTATTTGAATTCTACCAAAATGAAGTTTAGATGATGCAAAGACCTGAATTTGGATATGGAATTAGTATTGAAGTAATTTTAATTTCGGTTTGTCATTCAAACTTTTTAAAATGAATTTTTGAACTATCTTGTAAAATAAATATATTTTACAATGTTGTATGAGTTTTTGAAAGAAGCTAAAATAGTTTCAAGTGGACGATCTAAAACTTAGTTAAAATTTGCAGCAAACATTACATTTATGGGGAATGGAAATATTATATTGAAAAATATTTTAGGTAGGAGTTATGTATTTTAAATATTATTTCAAATAAATTGGAAGTGAATAATTATGGTTTAATTATGTGTTGGTATTACTATATAATATTCATGTTATAGAAATATTATAGAATATATTATAGAATATTAGATTTTGGTGGGTTAAAATATACAAATAAAAATAAAAATAAAATAAAAATAAATAAATACATTTAACAAAATAGCAAAACTTTAATTTGATTATATATATATATTACTTCATATTTGTCAAAGGTCAAGAGGGATCAAATCTTTCAAAGGTGCAAATTTTATTTTTAAGTATAAAACCTATAAAAAGGTTTACACCTCTAGAGATTTGATCCTTGATATTTGGAATAGGATTGATCAAAATTGGTTATATATATCACACCTTTAAATAAACTATATTGCATAAAAATATCATTGGTAAATCCATGGGTTCTCAAAACATAAAGCTCAAAAATTATATTTTTTATTTTATTTTACTCTACTTTTTAAAATTGATTATATATATATATAATTTGACCAAGTCAAAATTCTTATATAATAGGACATCACAACTTAAATTCCATACTGGTTGAAGAGCCTCTCCTAGTACAATTAAACACCTTTGTAAATTTGGCCAAGTCGAATTTTCATTATTGTTATGTTTTAACTTTGAAAAAAATCCAAAGTATATGCACCTTAAATCACGATCTACCAAGCGCTGAGAGGGATCAAATCCCTTTTTGTTTTAAAATAGGATTGCACCTCATGAGAAAGAGATTTGATCCCTCTCGACCATTGGTAAGTCTAGATTTAAGATCAATCTAAGATAGTATTTCCCATTTAAATAGGAAATATTCCACATTAATACCTTGGGTGGGTCGATATGTTTTTTTTATTTTTATTATTTGATTAGTATTTTTTATAGGATTGGAAATTACAACATCTCTTCCATATTGGGTTAGAGAGTCACTCTCAACACGATAATCTAATAACTCTAGTAATATAAAAATGCAATAAAAATGGATAACACATTAGTTGATAGTGACAATACATGAACACATTAATTTATTAGATTTTCTTATTTAAAAGCACACATACATTAAAAAGTATTCATATTTACAAATATAAAATGAATGTTATTGAATTTATTTTAATTAAAAATTAATCGAAATATGATATATATCTTTGATTTCTAGTAATATCTTGAATAAATATAATAAAGCTATTTTTTTTACGAAGTATGTGTTTGTAATAATTGAATAAATATATTTATGATATAATTTATAATAGTAAAATATATTAATTACTAATTGTTCTAGGGGATCAGAAAATTTCTCAAAAATGAAAGTATCCAAAATTACCCAAAACTAGTGCAAGGTCATAGTCTTTGTCATTCTAATTCCAACCTAACTGGAATCGCTTCAAACTGATATCTTATGCTCAAGTTAAGATGTTATGAATGTTTCGATCAACAACTAAAAAAAATTTCAGGTGGGCTGACTGGATAGCTGACTGAGTGGTCCGTACTGTTGACATCAACATGTCATCATCATGTTGACTGAGCATATGAAAGGGTGAAAGTCCAATGACCATTCAACACGTGGCAACACCACATAAAGGAAATTCACATCCTTTGATTGGTTTTTGGGTATTGAGGTGGTCCAATGAAAGGAAGCCATGTGGCCAAATAGAAAGGTGTCATGTGGCCCTAAGGATTGTGCCAAAATAGGGTGGGTTGGCTCACTGACCACCGATTCGAACATCCAACCGTCGATTTATCAACGCAATGCTTTACCATTCAACCACTAGGTTCCGCTTGGTATAAACAATGGTGCGATTTTATTTAAATAGGAGTGCAATTCATATGGGGTAGAGGGGTCGGGCATTATCCCTAACCCGTTGTCATCACAACACCCACCGAACTGGCAACAAAGGCAACATTGGAAGGGGTAGAGATTTATTCCTAGCCCTAGGGTTCATGAAGGGTCATGTGACCAAAGATGAGAGCCTGACGGGAGGGGTGGGGCACTTTTCCCTAACCTTGGTCTTATCAGGACAATGCAAAACCACCAACGAACAGGTGCAGGGGATCCATTGGTGGGGATGGGCACTTAGCCCTGACCCCCAGACATATGGAAACGTACAAGATCAGTCACCATCAACGGAAAGTGAGGAGCGGCGGGGGTGGGTGGTTAGCCTCACCCCGGGACACCTCGTCATCATATGAAAAATTATGATGCTTAAGGACGTAATGGCATGATTAAGGAGGCGACAGTTTCCCCTTTTTCGACGCCAATCTCATAGGTGCCAGGCGAATTTTTCACTCAACTGATGGTCAAAAGGCAGAAAATGTAAGACAATTAGCCAGATTGGAATAATTTTAGAACAATCAGTAGAATTGGTTCAAGGAGGCATAACTTGATCAATTTTTAGTCTTTTTGAGCCCTAAGAGAGCCTAGATAGGGATATTTTGGCACTATGAATCCATTGGAATCACTATAAATTCATTTTGAGCAAATATAAATTGATGTAACTATATATTTGAGCACATAATTGAAGAGGCCCAACATTGGAAGTTGGACAGGGAGATGTAGCTTAGGAGGGGTGAACTCCATTATCAAGTGTTGTTTTTCATTTTTCTGTATGGTTCATTTTTTATTTTTTTTTATCTGTTTATTTTCTACAAATTGAGTTTTAAAGCGCTAATGTTTATGTTATTTGCAACTTGATCCATTTCCCAGAAGACATAAACCTTCAAGTTTTAAAATTCAGATGAGTTTGGTATGAGATCATGGTTATTTTGAAGGTTTGATTGAATTTTCAAGTGTTTTCTAATGCTTACAAGGTTAAAGTTGAAAAGAGTAGAATGATTGTTTGAAGAACCAAATTCTCAAGTTTGTTCAAGGAAGACACAAACACCTCAAACTTCACAAGTCATGGCACATGAAGAAGGACATGAGATGATGTATGAGGATGAGAAAGCTTTCATAAAGGGTTTCTTTTAAGTGTCTAAAAAGGTGAAAGTTTTGTTTGAAGAAATGACTACAAGGTTGCAAGGAGAGAGCTCAAATCAATCAAAAGGATTCAAAGGATTAAAGATGACGTGAGCAAGATCCATATTTCTTCTATTCATTTGGAAAGGGAACTCTCATTTGGTGGGAGGCCATAAATCAAGAAGAATTGAATAAAAGTGGTAAAATGATCTTTTCTTGGAATGATTTTGTAACTGCATTAGGAAGGAAATTGTATTCATTAGCTTACATGAAAAAGAAAATTATGGATTGGAAAAAAATTAGACAAGCTAAAGGTCAAAGTGTTCAAAGCTATACACAAGAATTTAGAAGAAGAGATTTAATCTTGGGTATAGATTTGTCTTCACAAGACACTCTCCTTAAATTACATCGGTGGGTTACACAACTATTTGAGACATACATTTATCATGTTCAACCCCACCAATCTAGATGAAGTATGTGTTCAAGAAACTCATTTATAAGAAAGAGGGAAAAATGTTCCTCAAGTGACTAGCAAGAAGCCATTCAAATCTCCAGACAAAGGAAAGGGGAAGTTCAAAGGCAAGGGTTAAAAGGATTCCATAGTCAAGAAAGAGGGAGAAAACTCAGATGAAAACATTATTCAAAAGAAGGCCAAGATGAATTCTGTTGCTGGAAATTACATTGAGAGTTAAGACCAAAAAATTTTAACAACAAGGGGGAACAAAATACTACAAGAACAACTCAACAAGATATAGGATATGATTCGGGTGATGAGACCAAAATCACAGCCATGTGAATGAAAGGTAAGGCTTCTATTACAAGTACTAGGTCTTCTATCAAGGCCATTGAAACTCAAAATGATAGAGAAATAATTAATCTTTTCCATATTAGAGTCATTACAAAACATACCTAAGTAGATACTTTGTTTGATAATGTATCCAAAGCCAACCTTATTTTTGAAGCCATTGTCAAGAAACTAAAATTGGAAACTATACCTCATCCTAAACCTTATCCTTTGGGTTGGGTATCTGAAAATGGAAAATTGCAAGTGACAAAAAAATTAGAGCTTAAATTCACAATCACTGCAAACTTTATTGATGAGGTAGAGCTTGATTTTGTTCCACTTGACATATGTGAGATTGTTTTGGGGATTCCATACTTGTATGGATGGAAATCCATATTCTATCACCATGAAAACATATATCATTTGTTTAAATATGGAAATTAGTATATTGTTATATAAAATCACAAGAGAATGAATTTTTCTCTTGTAAGTGTTGGAAAAATGAAAAGGCTTGTAAATGCTAGTATAAATTGTGTGTTGTTGATGATCAAACCCAAAGATACTGTTGAATCTGAAGCCTTCCAAAGATGTCATGTAGAAGTCAATAATGATTTTATGAATTTGTTAACACATATTATAAGATGTTTTAGGAACCTGAAGGATTGCCTCCTAAAAGAGGAATCCAACGTGTGATTCAATTGCAGCATGATCCACCTCTTCCAAATATTGGCATGTATCAAATGTCAATTTTGTAGAATCCTGAGATTCTTGAAGGAAATTCAAGAGATGCTTGAAAAATGGGTCATAAGAACAAGTACATCTCCTTGTGGGTCTCCTATTGTTTTGGTTCCAAAGAAGGATGGTCCATGGCACATGTGTGTGGAATTTAGAGCTTTAAACAAAATTACGGTAAAAAACCACTATCCTCTTCCTCGAATTGATGATTTTCTAGATCAATTGTAGGATGTTATTTATTTCACTAATTTGGACTTGATAAGTGGTCATCATCAGATCAATATTGCTGAAGGTAATATTTTGAAGATTGGTTCAAGGCAAAAAAAAGGTTTGTTTGAATGGTTAGTTATTCCATTTAGTCCTTTTAATGCCCTTGTAACATTCATGAGAGTTATGAATGTTGTGTTAAGACCATTTCTTGAATATCTACTTAGATGATATTCTGATTTTTAGTAAGAATCGTGAAAATCATGTTAAGCAAGTACTAGATGGCTAAAACAAAGGGATATTTTATTTGAAGATGTCTAAGTGTGAATTTGGGAAAACCTCTTTAGTTTACTTTGGTCATATTGTTGGAGGGGGTGAGTTGAAAATTGATCCCTCAAAGGTTGAAGTCATTATTAATTGGCCTTAACCCAATAATGTAACAGAGGTTAGAGTATTTTTGGTAGCAGCTCAATATTGGAGAAAGTTTATTTCTAACTTCTCATCTGTTGCAGCTCCACTACATGCCTTGAAAAGTGTGAAATAGGTCTTTCAACAAAGAGGAAAGCAACATAAAGCCTTTGATACATTGAAAGAGACGATCATTACAACACCAGTTCATGAACTTCTAGATCTTAAGCAACCATTTGAGAATCAAGACGAAGCAAGTGACTATGCCATGTGAGTGGTTTTGATGCAACATGGTAAGCCTAGTTGTTATCATTCTGAAACATTTACCAATGAAGTAATTAACTATCCAGATTATGACAAAGTGTTGTATGTTTTCGGTACAAATTGTGAAGAAATGGAAGCATTGTTTGATGGGTAAGGAAGCAATTATTCATACTGACCATCGAACTTTGCAATATTTTCAATTGCAAACCAAGATACAACAAGTGAGGCATTTCAGGTGGATGGGATTTCTACAACAATTCCATTTGGTAATCATGTATATGAAAGGTATATATAACAAAGTTTTTGATATGTTATCAAGATCCATTGCTAGTGAATCTCTCATTCATAAGCATAATTCTATCATGCATGAGAGATATGTTGAACAATATTTTAAAGATGAAGATTTCAAAGATGCTTATGCAACTTTGTGTCAAGGAAATCATGTTGAAGAATTGGAATATCATGTTCATTATAATTGTTGTATCATCTTGGCAAGCTATGTGTTCCACAGAGTGAAAGAGTGAACATCATAAGGGAAGCTAATACTTCTCTTATTTCTTGCCACTTTGGTGTAGGAAAAATGATCACAAAATTAGAGAGGTGTTTTTATTAGCCTTGTATGAATGAAAGTGTGTCAAGATATGTAATAGGTTGTTCCATGTGTACTACTAGTAAGCCTTGCAATAGAAAGTTGAGTTTGTATACTCCACTTCATGTTCCTTCCCATCCTTGGGAAAGTGTTTCTATGGATTTTGTATGAGGGCTACCTATGTCTAGGAAAGGTCATGATTATATTTATGTTTTTATGGATTGTTTCAGTAAAATGTGTATTTTTATGTGTTATAAGAAGCAGGTTACAACTTGAAATACTGTATATATGTTCTTTCAAAATGTATGGGTGCATTTTGGGTTACCCACTTCTATTATTTCTGGTCGAGATTCTCAATTTTTCGATAAATTTTGATCAATTTTATGGGGAATCATGGAAACCAAGTTGAAGAAAAGAATGAAATTTCATCCACAAACCGATGGCCAGACATAAGAAGTGAACACAAAAATAGTACATCTCCTTCGTTGTTACTACAAAAAACATCCTAAGATTTGAGATGAACACTTACACTACATCCAATATCCCTACAATAGAGCAAAGCATTCTTCAACTCAAACATTACCATTTGAAACATGTTTGGGATACTTAACAAAGTCTCCCTTGTATTTTATCTTTCGGAAAGATGTTTCAATAGAAGGACACGGTGACATACATAAGGCAAAGTGATTCATTGAAAAATTTCAATTGGTTCATAAAATGGTCCAAGAAAAATTGGAAAAGAGTCAAGACAAGTATGAGGAAAGGCATGATAAGCATCATGTTGACCACAAATTTCAAGTGGGAGATGAATTTTGGCTTTACATTAGCAAGGAAAGGCTTCAAAGAAAAGGTAAAAAACTCAAACCAATAATATATGGACCATTTAGAATCCTGGAAAATATTGGTAATGATGCTTTCTGATGATATTTTCCTCCACATATGAAAGATTATGTTGTTGCAAATTTGGAGAAATTAATATTATATGAGCCTCCTTTGATTGAAGATCAAGGAGAGAATGTTCAGATTCAATAGGAGATCTATCTCCTGAATATTTAGAAGAATTGAAGCAAGACACCATTCTTGATAGAAGAACAAGGACTTCACACAGAGGTAATGTGGAGTACCTTCATGTGGGGCTCAAGGGAAATAGTTGAATTAATTACAAATGGATTGCGATCGGAAAGGTGAGGGAGTTGTACCCTCACCTACTTGTTGAATGGAAATAACCTTTTCATGGTCCAAAAGCTTCTAGTGCGGAAGAATGATCTAGGGGATCATAAAAATGCTCAAAAATGAAAGTAATCGAAATTTATTCAAAATCAATGCTAGATCGTATTTCCCACTGTTATGAACCCAATTCCACTTGAATCACTTCAAAATGATATCATATGCTCAAGTTATGATGTTATGAAGGTTTGGCTTAACAACTGAATTTTTTTACAGATGGGCTGACTGGACTGCTGACTCGGCAGTCCGTAATGCTGACATCAACATGTTGATTGAGAATACTACAGGGTGAAATACTAATGTACGTTTGACACATGGAAACACCATATGAAGGCAAGTGGAATCATTTTATTGGTTTTCAGGTTTTGGGGTAGTCCAATGAAAGGGAGCCATGTGGGGCAATAGAAAGGTGCCACGTGGCCCTCAGGGGCACGCCAAAATAGGGTGGGTCGGCCGACTAACCACCCATTGGATTCAAACCTCCAACCACTGATTTATCAACACAACACTTTACCATTGAACCAATGGGTGCCACTTGGTATACACAGTGGCACCGTTTTATTTAAATAGGAGTTGTAATGCATATGGGGTAGAGGGGTCGAGCATTAGCCTCAAATATTTGGTTAATAGTATTTATTAATACACATTTTAATTGTAGTTTCTGTACAACTATGATATTTCAAAATTTGGTATTAAAAAAATAATAACGTGTCATTCATTTATTTTATTTATCTATTCTATATAGAATTTATTTAAATTAAAATTTTATATATAAATAATAATTTAATTTTTTAAATAATTAAAATATCATCTTAATCGTTTTGTGAATTCAAATTTGATATTATTTCAAAATATAACATACATTTGACAACGATAAAATTCATTTTTTTTCTTAATACAATCATTTGATGTTTATGATATTGAATTTTAAATGTATTCCTACATGTGTGTTTGAACCCTCACTAGATTAAACTATGTGGTGAACTAAAACTTTGTGGGGAAATAGAACTCTCGCTTTGTGGTGAACTAAAAACTTGTAAACTTGGTGAATTGAAACTTTGTGGGAAATGTAAATCTTGTTTTGTTAAATAGAATAGTAATATCATCTTCATGATGAGATTGGATTTTATAGTGAATATCACCACGAATTAAATGGATATATTCTTTTGGATTCCTTGTCGAAACCCTACTTCATCACCATCGATATCATCAACATTCTTGGCACTATGACAACCTTCGACTATGACTAGTGCCATAGGGGGAAGCACCATTTCCTCTTATAAGGAAATCACTACCAAGGAAAATCACCCCAAGAAATTAAATATATTCGAAGACTTGGTAGCTGTGAAACCTAATTCCAATGCAAAAGAAGTTGAATCGAGCCAATTTAAAAACAAAGAGAACCAAGCAAAAAAAGGACAAAGAGAACAAGGAATATTCTTACCAAAAGCAACAATACATCCAAAATTTGAAGTCCACTCAATCTTCATTCTATAATATATTCAATACATGAGAGATGAAGTCCTCAGAGGAAAATTTATGGGCATATATACTTTAGAAAAAACTCCCTCTTAGTAAATTCAATCCAAAGGCCACACCAAGCTGGAATTGGGAGCAAAGGGTTTTTTCTCCATTATATTTGCTAATACATAAGATCATATGAGAAGATTTAAAAATGGCTTCTTCAAGTTTGCAAGGATCTACTTTAGCTTCTCGATGGAAAGATATGGTCCTTACAAAGAGAACATTATGAGAAAACTAGTATGGATGTAACAAACTTTTATCCATAGCACCCCATGTATCTAAACAAAAATATGTGAATTATTGATGTAAATAAATCTCTAGTGGAAATAAAATGATGATCGACTAAAGGGAAGGACATATAGATACAAAATTCTAGGAGGGAAAGCCGGTGGTGGGTTATTGCATGGTTTTGAGTGCTTATTTTGTCTTGGTTAGTTTTCATATGGCGTGTTGTGAGCAGGCCCATAGAAACTGTGCATAATTGCCATGATTACTTGTCTAACCATGCGCTGACCAATGATGAAAAGTATTGAAGTTAGAGTGGGAAAACTTAGTAGAGGGTGAGGCCATACCATCCACTCTCTTCATTGTGTCGAGAGAGAAAGAGAGGCTATGAACCAAACGGTCATGAGTGGTGAAGGAAGAAGTGTCTAGAGACTTCATTATTTAGGTAATTGTGTAGAGTAAGAGTGATTGACGCAAAATCTTATTGTGTAGGGAGCACACAGAGCTCCAGAATTCACGAAACAAGGGAGTTCAAGGTGAAGAAATAGGAGGGAGCTATGTTTGAAGCTACTAGTGTGGAGTCTAGAAGGAGCGAAGATGGGAATGAGTTTAACCCTATTCTCTATGAATTGAGAAGGTGTTTTCCATGATAATGTAAATCCCCCTTGATGTGTGTTTAATATTGATTGATCAATGATGAGATTTATGGAGAAATAGGTCACTATGATGCTCGCCTTAGGGCCGTGAGACCACCTAGATCTTATTTCCCATTTGATAATTTTGAAAACTTAGTTATACTTGGGGGATTCGGGGTGGGTCAGTGTAACGTCTAATGAATCATCATATTTTTTTTTACCAAAAGATTAATCAATCAATCAAAACCTGAATAAATAATAGGATAGTAAAATAACAACAAATATAACATGAATGCAACTTCGAATCAAAACATTATAAACAAAAAAATGGATTACATGGATTTTAGGTTGAAACCTTGAATGGGAGAAAAACCACCATACTATTTCTTTGCTTTTCTTCTTATTTTAATATGAAATATTTTATTTTACATATATTTTCTATCCCCAACCAAATAGGAAGCCCTAACTCCCTATTCAACAAGCCACAACTTGTCTGAGGCCCAAACCTCCTCAAAAAATTTTGTTGGCCACAACCAACAAGGAAGATCCATCTCTTTATATAGCAAGCCACCACTCACCAAAGGCCCCAACCTTCTCAAACACAATGAACCACACTTTTATACATTTTCATATTGGATCCTCTTATGAAACAATAACTCAACAACAATCTTCTTTCAATTAGCACTATTCGCAATACAAAAAACTCACACAACTAACTCAATATACTTCCATCATTACAAAAGGGGTACAAACCCTCACTCTATCACATAGCACAATCATTATATGTAGTGTAATACAAGGAAATATACATAATAAAAGACATCTATAGTGATGAGGTAAACCTATGCAACATTCACCCAAGATCTTATCACTATTACAAGAATGTTATGAAGATTACTTCACTCACAACTTGCTCACATTGCCTTACAACACTTCTCTCTAAAAATTATCAAACCATTCCTTCGCAAATTTTTCTCATATAAATATTTTTTCTAGAGTGATTAAACAATGATTACAAGATGAAATGGAGAGACAAACTCTCTTGTGGATACATTATAGATTCAATCTGGTACATTGAAAATTTTCTTCTTGACTTGATCCACCATCATCTTCATTAAATGAGAGATATTTTCAAACTTATTCACGTGAACGAAAAATTTGTGGATGATAAATTTGTGAATGCCAAATTTTTTAACACCAAATTTGTTAATGGAAAATTTTTTAACACCAAATTTGTGAATGCCAAATTTTTTAACACCAAATTTGTGAATTCAAAATTTGCAAACGCTAAATTTCTTAATACCAAATTTGTGAAAGTAAAATTTTCGAATAGCAAATTTTTGAATGCCGAACTTGTCAACACCAAATTTATAAATTCCAAAATTACGAATGCCAAATTTGCAAATGAAAATTTTCTAAATGGAAAATATTTGAACGCTAAATTCACAAATGCCAACTTTGAGAATGTCAAATTTCTTGATGCCAAATTTATCAAGTATTACTTGTTGATGTCAATTCCAATAGCACAACATCAAGAATATCCCCCTTTGGCATTGATTGTAACCTCGGTTGATTCTTCAATCTAAAATTGGCCTCTGAAAACTAATATCCTCGCTCTCTCTCTCTCCCTTTGACAGTAATGGAAAAGGACTACGGTTAAATAAGATGGCATCAATGTCAAAAGTCCCCCTGGACACATGCTAGGCTCAATTTTATTGAATAGAAATACAATTTGAGCTTCCAAACCCTAACAACTACTCAAGAAGCGATACATACTCAACAATAATTTGAGAAAAAAAAAACAAATTCTCTCTCAACCATACAAGTACTCTCATGACATGACCCCAAAAACATCCCAAACCCTGACAAAAACATATATCAATGTATAGATATTACAAGGCTTTAAGATACCATTAACACATGGTAGATGACATAAAGGCAATTCACACTCATCACATTACATGACAATACATAAATTCTCATACAATCAATAACATACCAAAACCTTTGGCATTATCAACAATAATGTAGTAGAAAAACGTAGCCCAAGAAATCAAACCACTAGATAGTAGCATACATTTCTTACTCAGCCCAACCATACATGTGCTCTTGGTATACATCCACATGACTTAGACAATAACATACATATCAAACTCCACTCAGCATACAACATGGAGTAGTACCATAACATGGAAATTTACATGAAAGCCTCCCACAAACAGTACATCAACCTTAGGAAAAATAAATACATTTTTTTCCTCTTTAAGGAAGCATATGCATTGCATATTGTCATTCATCCATCTAGCACAAGGAACCCTACAAACATAACTTATATCAACACTCCTCATGTCCAAATACTGGTGGCCTACTTGAACAAGTTCAATACCAACTTGCATTGTTATGTTTTTCGTTGATGCATCCATATTATTCTACATTTCTTATCTCTAAAATCATTTCCTAATTGGGAAAAGTATTGAAAAAGTCGATAAAAACTTGAGGCTTATTAAAACTACATCAAGAATAAGTGAAATAGTCCCTAAAACATAAATATTGAATTGCATTTTCACTATTAAGAATCCTTGAATCAAATTTATGGTCCCTTGAGACTCATTGTCACAATATTTGACTACCAGATTTGTTTGGGAATGACCAGTTGGTGTGAGGATTTTGATACCTTTCTTATGCATAGGATGGCTGATCTGAAATTTTTTCTTTTTTTGGTTCGAGGCTTATGCTACAGTAGGGGTCTATGGTTCAACTTTGCTTCTAGATTGCTCAAATGCATAGGATTTACACCCAAAATTTCACACAATCAAATTCTTTACAATAAACCTCATTTTTTTGGTGTAAAACACATGCACAATTCCCATATTACACCATCGCACCACTACCTTTACAAATACACAATGCATTAAGTTATTTTAATTGTTGATGATAATTTTGGACCGAATCAAAATATTCATTTGAGACCAGATCCACGCAATAAATTTATGACCAAATCCATGAAGAAAAACTCAAAATTCATGACCAAATCATTAGGTCAATTAAAAAATTAAACTCAATCCACTCCTTTGGATGGTTCCATGCTTCAAACCCTTCACAATATACACAAGAAAACAAAATTATCCTGTAACTTCATTACATCACCATGCTAATGTTCGATACACTGCATAGTTGATTGATAAAAAATAATCCATGATGTTCAAATTTAATTTATTTAGTGTGGATCTTGGTTATCTTTCTTATTTCCCAGAGGTTTTTTGTTTCAACAACATTGGATTCATGTTCCTAATGGTGCAACAACAATGTACATTTAATCTCCTTCAAGAGGGTCCAAGATGGGGCGATGATGACTTTTATGAGCCCTCCCCTAGCTATAGCTCCCGTGAAGCAAAAAATAGATAACAAATTTCCTTGTAAAATATTGTAATTTCATAGTCAATCTCGATCATTCATTAGACAGATGATTTTATAGTAAAAGTTATGTTAATTTAGGGTTTTTTTCCTTAGAAGGAAAGCCTTGGTTTATATGAGGTAATTGTATTGCATCTATGCATTATGATTCTGAGCGAGAAACAGAGAGGAGGTTGTGCAAGAGTGAAGATGAAATTACAGTGGATCTACTGTAGGTTGTATCTCTTCACTTTTCTGGATAATATAAAGGAAGGACTAGCTATTTCTTCATGGACGTATCCCAAATTGGGTGAACCACGTATATCTATGTATCTCTTGTTTTATGCATTCATGTATTTAAGTTTCTGCAATATTTCGTGTATTTCATTTCCCCACTAATTAATTTCTAACAAATGGTATCATAGTCGAAGGTTTATTTGGCTCATAAAATCATAAGAGAGAAGGGTTCCTAGATCGAGTGGGATTAATGGCGCAAAATGGTAGGCTTAAGGTTGAGAAATTCAATGACGAAAACCACTACCTATTGAAGATCAAAATGGGGTATTTTTTGAATCAGAAATATAGATACCTATCACTGAGTGGAAAATAAAAGAATATGACAAGTATGATAGATAGAGAATGGGGTCCTCTTGATAGAAAGGCACTAGGAAAAATACAATTATGTCTGGCAGGGTCGGTGGCATCCAAACTTTGAAAGGAAATGAAAACATAAGGTTTAATGATGGCATTGGTCAAATTATATGAAAAAACCTCAGCTTCAAATAAGGTATTTATTATGAAGCATATATTTAGTATGAAGATGTCAAAAGGTGGATATGTTGCTGATCGTTTAAATGAATTTAACACGATTACCGGTCAATTATGTTCTGTAGGGGTAAATTTTGATGATGAAGTTAGGTCTTTGTTATTTCTGTGCTCATTGCCAAAAATTTGCAATGGCTATTAGTAACTCTCTCTCTTGATCTGGTAATTTAAAGTTTGATGATGTTGTTGGTGATCTGAAAATGGAAGGTACTTGAAAAGGGTGCAAGGTATCCATTTTCATTTATGTAAATGAGTGCAAAAATACTCTAAGTTTAAATCTGAAAATGTAAGAACTTCATATTTCTAATACAGAGGTAGACTGTAGGGGCATTTACCGGATATTTCACCTTTCAAAGAAAGGATGAATCCAGAGGCTACCTGGCCCTCCTACAGACTCTCCCTAAAGAAATAATAGAAGTAAACACTCATATTTAATTAAAATGATCTTGCTTTAAACTTGACGTTATGCAGAAATTTAGCTTGCAAATGGTGTATGCCTTTTCAATGTTTATGTATCTTAAGTGTAATTGTTTTTGCTGAAACTTAACATGGGTATCAGCAAAAATATTCAGCAATATAATATCAAAACACAACAGCAATATGATATAGGAGTTCACCCCAACTCTTGGGCTACATCTCCTGGATCAAGCCTCCCAAAATGGGCTTGTCCTCTTGTATTAAAAGCTCTCAAATGCAATACAAGATTATAAGTTTCTCAATAGAAAAATATGAATATATAAACTGATTCAGAAGGCAGGAAAAATCTAAGAATGCCTTTTCAAATTCACTAAACAGTGAAAGATTACCATAAACAGTGATTTCTTCATCAATGTCCTGCCGGTGCTTTGAACTTATCTGCAACTTTTTGGGCTATAGAAGTCCTCAAATGCCTCTAAAACCTATTCCAATGGCTTCATAAGGTCGAAATTATCTGAAATAGAGCTTTGGTTCACCTCAAACTGATAACCACAACTCAAAATATCTCCAAACCCAAAATGGCCCTAGTGGCTCAAAAAGGTTCTTCGAAGTGAAACAGGCTGAAAATGAGCTCTAATGGCTCTGAAACCTACACCATTGAGTCCAAAAGGCTGAGAACATATGAAATCAAAAAACAATTCGTTCCAAAAGGTTGAGTAATGAGAAAGTTATGACCAAAACAACTTTGCCCCAATTTCCTCCACTAAATGTGGGGCAACTGCCAGTTAACTCCACTAAAAGTGGAAGTCCACCTAAATTTGGGAGCGCCTCCAGAATCTCCGCCATATTAAACTCCACTTAACTGAATTTTAATTAAATATTAAACTTGAGATTAGGCTCCTTAAGCGCTCTTAACATTAAGCTCCCACACTGGTCATATGATGAGGTTCCATGGGAGGAGGGCTAGCCCCTCCGTGCTCCGCCGGACCCACTCCACTAAAAGTGCAATAAATTCTTCATACGATAACGGATTTGAGTGCCATTCATGGCGCCGGGATCGTATTGCCGAGGCCTATCCCGTCGCTTAGGTTCCAAATCAATTTGAGAACTTTCATTTTTGAGCTTTTTCCCAAGCTTAGATTTGAGCTCTTGATCACACCTCCCAAATCAGAGGCTTTTGGTCCCCAAAATCTTGCTCAAATGAAGAACTGAACTATAGTATAGAAAATTAGAGAATGAACATCCTCTTCTCTTCAGCCCTTCAAAATTTTTTGCCTTGAAAAGCAAATGAAATTGAACCACAAATGGAAAGAAATCGACATTTCCCTTCCTGAATGCGCTTGTCCACATTTGTCCACAACTAACCTTCTTGAACTCACACAGAAATTTCTGACGAGAAATTTATAGAATAAAACTGTACAATGCTACCTTGATCAATGATCTAAGGTGGCTCAAAACAAACAAGATATTACAGCATAAAATACATGCATACATCCGAAATTTGCATATGTACAAAAGGAGTACGTCTTACTGTGTCAAGAAGTCCATCCACTTCTCACCAAGCCACTTCCATGGCGAATTTTGCTGCTGCAACTTTTCCTCATGTGAAACTTCCCTTTCCACATCAATAATGGAATCCATGATTCCTCCTTCACCAATATTTGTATCCTCTTGCTGCATGTGCATGGGACGACGAGTTGGATGCAAAGTCCAAAAATGAGAGACAACATGTCCCTTTTTTTGGAAAAAAGTGAAAATCATATGCACATTCTTTGAAGGTAGTATTTTCTTCATCTACTTCTTGTGTGCCTTCTTCCTCATCCAGCATCTCGAAACATGATGGTTAAATCGACCACAATATGTACAAGAAATCCTCTTATGTTGTTTTGCATGCTTGCCATAAGCTGCATGTCTACCATCTTCTTGCTGCAACAAAGGCTTCAAAAAATGGTAAGGAAGATTTCCATCATGACATTAATGTAATTGACAACTTGGGAGAAATGTTCTCTTCAAATTTACATCACATTCTTGAATACATGTGCTCAAAGCTTCACCATTAAGTTGCTCATAGCCAAGACCAATATTCTTGGGACGCTCCACAACACAAATAGGCTCAACAATGCCTTGTGCATGCTTGCCCAAACCTTTGCCTTCTTGATAGCCCATCTTCAACATCAATTTGGACCCAATACCTCTTGTATGTCTTTCAAACGAACCAACACACTTTTCAATAGAGGAAACTGAAGACAAATCAGACTGATTTACCTCATGATTTACATCCTGAAGATGAGGTATTTTCTTGGACAAAGCTTCTTGAGCTTGAAGAAGCTACAACTCCATATCATGCAGTCTTTGAAGAATGACTTCTTTCTCTTCCTGCATAGCTAGCAATTGTACACGAAGTTGAACACTTTCCCTTTGATCCTCAAGGAGAATCTGCACCATGTCCTTCACCTTAAAGAACTCATTCTTCATGTCATCATTGAAGAATCTTGTGAAGGAGGAAACTTCACTTGTAGAAGAAGTTGACATTATGTAAATGGTCAAAACAACCAAAAGGAACTTCCAAAGAAAAGTCCTCAAAGCTTTCAATCAAACGAAAAGCTTTTAGCGAAATGTCAGTAAATAACCCTTCTCATTCAAGCAGCCATAAAACACAAACTATTGGAGTTTGTTTTCCAAAGATAATATTGAGGAAAATTGGGTAATGAAAATAGTCTTCAATCCTTTCCAAGACTCAACTAACAACAACTATCCTTCCAACTTAAGAAAACTCATACATGCAACCATTTTGCAACCAATAAAACAGTAAATCTCTTACACTGTTTTAAAACCTTTTTCACAATAACAAATGCTCAACCTGAACTCTGATACTATCTGATCTGAAAATGGAAGGTACTTGAAAAGGGTGCAAGGTATCGATTTTCAATTATGTAATTGAGTGCAAAAATACTCTAAGTTTAAATCTGAAAATGTGAGAACTTCATATTTCTAATATAGAGATAGACTGTATGGGAATTTACCGGATATTTCACCTTCAAAGAAAGGATGAATCTAGAGGCTACCTGGCCCTCTGACAGACTCTGCCTAAAGAAATAATAGAAGTAAACACTCATATTTAATTAAAATGATCTTGCTTTAAACTTGACGTTATGCAGAAATTTAGCTTGCAAATGGTGTATGTCTTTTCACTGTTTATGTATCTTAAGTGTAATTTTTTTTGCTGAAACTTAACATGGGTATCAGCAACAATATTCAGCAATGTAATATCAAAACACAACAGCAATATGATATAGGAGTTCACCCCAACTCTTGGGCTACATCTCCTGGATCAAGCCTGCCAAAATGGGCTTGTCCTCTTGTATTAAAAGCTCTCAAATGCAATACAAGATTATAAGTGTCTCAATAGACAAATATGAATATATAAAATGATTCAGAAGGCAGGAAAAATCTAAGAATTCCTTTTCAAAATCACTAAACAGTGAAATATTACCATAAACAGTGATTTCTTCATCAATGTCCTACTGGTGCTTTGAACTTCTCTGCAACGTTTTGGGCTGTAGAAGTCCTCAAATGCCTCTGAATCCTCTTCCAATGGCTTTATAAGGTTGAAATTATCTAAAATAAAGCTTTTTTTCACCTCAAACTGATAACCATAACTCAAAATAGCTTCAAACCCAAAATGGCCCTAGTGGCTCAAAAAGGTTCTCCGAAGTGAAACGGGCTGAAAACAAGCTCTAATGGCTCTAAAACCTATGCCATTGAGTCCCAAAGGCTGAGAAAATATGAAATAAAAAAAAAAATTCGTTCCAAAAGGTTGAGTAATGACAAAGTTATGACTAAAACAACTTTGCCCAATTTCCTCCACTAAATGTGGGGCAACTGCCAGTTAACTCCACTAAAAGTGGAAGTCTGCCTAAATTAGGGAGCACCTCCAGAATCTCCGCCATATTAAAATCCACTTAACTGAAGCTTAATTAAATATTAAACTTGAGATTAGGCTCCTTAAGTGCTCTTACCATTAAGCTCCCACACTGGTCATATGATGAGGTTCCATGGGAGGAGGGTTGGCCCCTCCGTGCTCCGCCGGACCCACTCCACTAAAAGTGAAATAACGTTTTCATACGGTGTCTGTTTTTCGAACCGTTTGTGGTGTTGGGATCGTATTGCCGAGGCCTATCCTGTTGCTCAGGTTCCAAATCAATTTGAGCACTTTCATTTTTGAGCTTTTTCCCAAGCTCAGATTTGAGCTCCTGATCACATTCTTCAAGATTATAAGTGTCTCAATAGACAAATCTGAATATATAATCTCATTCAGAAGGCAGGAAAAATCTAAAATAGAGCTTTGGTTCACCTCAAACTGATAACCATAACTAAAAATAGCTTCAAACCCAAAATGGCCCTAGTGGCTCAAAAAGGTTCTCTGAAGTGAAACAGGCTGAAAACGAGCTCTAATGGCTCTGAAACCTATGCCATTGAGTCCAAAAGGCTGAGAAAATATGAAATAAAAAAAAATTGCATTCCAAAAGGTTGAGTAATGAGAAATTTATGACTAAAACAACTTTGCCCCAATTTCCTCCACTAAATGTGGGGCAACTGCTAGTTAACTCCACTAAAAGTGGAAGTCCGCCTAAATTTGGGAGCGCCTCCAGAATCTCTGCCATATTAAACTCCACTTAACTGAAGCTTAATTAAATATTAAACTTGAGATTAGGCTCCTTAAGCGCTCTTAACATTAAGCTCCCACACTGGTCATATGATGAGGTTCCATGGGAGGAGGGTTGGCCCCTCCGTGCTCCGTCGGACCCACTCCACTAAAAGTGCAATAAATTTTTCATACAGTGTCCGTTTTTCGAACCGTTTGCGGCGTTGGGATCTTGTTTCTGAGGCCTATCCCATTGCTTAGGTTCCAAATCAATTTGAGCACTTTCATTTTTGAGCTTTTTCCCAAGCTCAGATTTGAGCTCCTGATCACAAAAAAGTTCTAAGTTACTGTCCTTTCTCTTTGATCCTCAAGGACAATCTACACCATGTCCTTCACCTTAAAAAACTCATTCTTCATTTCATCATTGAAGAATCTCGTGAAGGAGGAAACTTCACTTGTTGAAGAAGTTGACATTATGTAAATGGTCAAAACAACCAAAAGGAACTTCAAAAGAAAAGTCTAAAAATGGAAGGTACTTGAAAAATATACAAGAGGTATCGGGTCCAAATTAATGTTGAAGATGGGCTATCAAGAAGGCAAAGGTTTGGGAAAGCATGCACAAGGCATTGTTGAGCCTATCTGTGTTGTGGAGCGTCCCAAGAATATTGGTCTTGGCTATGAGCAACTTAATGGCGAAGCTTTGAGCACATGCATTCAAGAATGTGATGCAAATTTGAAGAGAAAATTTCTCCCAAGTTCTCAATTACATCAATGTCATGATGGTAATATTCCTTACCATTGTTTGAAGCCTTTGTTGCAGCAAGAAGATGGTAGACATGCAGCTTATGGCAAGCATGCAAAGCAGCATAAGAGGATTTCTTGTACATTTTGTGGTCGATTTAACCATCATGTTTCGAGATGCTGGATGAGGAAAAAGGCACACAAGAAGCAGATGAAGCAAAGACTACCTTCAAATAATTTGCATATGATTTGCACTTTTTGCCAAAAGAAGGGAAATGTTGTCTCTCATTGTTGGACTTTGCATCCAACAAATCGTCAAAAGCATATGCAGCTAAGGGACAAATAGTTTGGCACAAGTGGATCTATGGAGTCCATTATCGATGTGGAAATGGAAGATTCACATGAAGAATTGCAGTAGCAGCAAAAGTTGCCATGGAAGTGGCTTGGTGAGAAGTGGATGGACTTCTTGACACAATAAGACGTACTCCTTTTGTACATATGCAAATTTCGGATGTATGCATGTATTTTATGCTGTAATATCTTGTTTGTTTTGAGCCACCTTAGATCATTGATCAAGGCAGCGTTGTACAATTTCATTCTGTAAATTTCTCGCCAGAAATTTCTGTGTGGGTTCAAGAAGATAGTTATGGTAATCAGCATTTTGGACTCAATGGCATAGGTTGCAGAGCCATTGGAGCTCATTTTCAGCCTGTTTCGCTTCGGAAAAGCTTTTTGAGCCACCAGGGCCATTTTGGGTTTGGAGCTATTTTGAGTTATGGTTATCAGTTTGAGGTGAACCAAAGCTCTATTTCAGATAATTTCGACCTTCTGAAGCCATTGGAAGAGGTTTTAGTGGCATTTGAGGACTTCTATAGCTTGAAAAGTTGTAGAGAAGTTCAAAGCACTAGCAGGACATTGATGAAGAAATCACTGTTGATGGTAATATTTCACTGTTTAGTGAATTTGAAAAGGAATTCTTAGCTTTTTCCTGCCTTCTGAATCAGTTTATATATTCAGATTTGTCTATTGAGACACTTATAATATTGTATTGCATTTTAGAGCTTTTAATACAAGAGGACAAGCCCATTTTGGGAGGCTTGATCCAGGAGATGTAGCCCAAGAGTTGGGGTGAACTCCTATATCATATTGCTGTTGTGTTTTGATATTATATTGCTGAATATTGTTGCTGATACCCATGTTAAGTTTCAGCAAAAACAATTACACTTATGATACATAAACAGTGAAAATACATACACCATTTGCAAGTTAAATTTCTACATAACATCAAGTTTAAAGCAAGATCATTTTAATAGTTTGTGTTTTATGGCTACTTGAATGAGAAGGGGTCTTTACTGACATTTGGCTAAAATCTTGTCGTTTGATTGAAAGCTTTGAGGACTTTTCTTTGGAAGTTACTTTTGGTTGTTTTGACCATTTACATAATGTCCACTTCTGATACAAGTGAAGTTTCCTCCTTCACGAGATTCTTCAATGATGACATGAAGAATTAGCTTTTTAAGGTGAAGGACATGGTGCAGATTCTCATTGAGGATCAAAGGGAAAGTGTTCAAATTCGTGCACAATTGCTAGCTATGCAGGAAGAGAAAGAAGCCATTCTTCAAAGACTGCATGATATGAAGTTGCAGCTTCTTCAAGCTCAAGAAGCTTTGTCCAAGAAAATACCTCATCTTCAGTATGTAAATCATGAGGTAAATCATTCTGATTTGTCTTCAGTTTCCTTCATTGAAAAGGTTGTTGGTTCTTTTGAACGGCATACAAGAGGTATTGGGTCCAAATTGATGTTGAAGATGGGCTATCAAGAGGGAAAATGTTTGGGAAAGCATGCACAAGGCATTGTTGAGCCTATTTGTGTTGTGGAGCATCCCAAGAATATTGGTCTTGGCTATGAGCAACTTAATGGTGAAGCTTTGAGCACATGCATTCAAGAATGTGAAGCAAATTTTAAGAGAACATTTCTCCCAAGTTCTCAATTACATCAATGTCATGATGAAAATCTTCCTTACCATTGTTTTAAGCCATCATTGCAGCAAGAAGATGGTAGACATGCAGCTTATGGCAAGCATGCAAAGCAACATAAGAGGATTTCTTGTACATTTTGTGGTCTATTTAACCATCATGTTTCAAGATGCTGGATGAGGAAGAAGGCACACAAGAAGCAGATGAAGAAAAGACTACCTTCAAAGAATGTGCATATGATTTGCACTTTTTTCCAAAAGAAGGGACATGTTGTCTCTCATTGTTGGACTTTGCATCCAACTCGTCGTCCCACGCACATGCAACAAGAGGACAAAAATATTGGCGAAGGTGGAACCTCATATTCCATTATTGATGTGGAAAGGGAAGTTTCACATGAGGAAAAGTTGCAGCAGCAAAAGTCGCCATGGAAGTGGCTTGGTGAGAAGTGGATGGACTTCTTGACACAGTAAGACGTACTCCTTTTGTACATATGCAAATTTCGGATGTATGCATGTATTTTACGCTGTAATATCTTTTTTTTTTTGAGCCACCTTAGATCATTGATCAAGGCTACGTTGTATAGTTTCACTCTATAAATTTCTTGCCAAAAATTTCTGTGTGAGTTCAAGAATGTCAGTTGCGGACAGTTGTGGACAAGCGCATTCAGGAAGGGAAATGTCAAATTCTTTCCATTTGTGGTTCAATTTCATTTGGTTTTCAAGGAAAAATTTTTGAAGGGCTGAAGAGAAGAGGATGTTCATTCTCTCATTTTCTGTACTACAAATCAGTTCAACATTTCAGTAAGCTTTTGGGGACCAAAAGCCTCTCATTTGGGAGGTGTGATCAGGAGCTCAAATCCGAGCTTGGGAAAAAGCTCAAAAATGAAAGTTCTCAAAATTGATTGAAAATAAGATAGTTGCATAGGTCTCATCTTCCTAATTCTGGCACCGCAAACAGTTCGAAAAACGGACACCGTATGAAGAAGTTATTGCAATTTTAGTGGAGTGGGTCCGGCGGAGCACGGAGGGGCCAGCCCTCCTCCCATGGAACCTCATCATATGACCAGTGTGGGAGCTTAATGTTAAAAGTGCTTAAAGAGCCTAATATCAAGTTTAATATTTAATTAAACTTCAGTTAATTGGAGTTTAATGTGGCGGAGATTCTGGAGGCGCTCCCAAATTTAGGCGGACTTCCACTTTTAGTGGAGTTAACTGGCAGTTGCCCCACATTTAGTGGAGGAAATTGGGGAAAAGTTGTTTTGGTCATAAATTTCTCATTACTCAACCTTTTGGAACGAAATTGTTTTTTATTTCGTATGTAATCATCATTTTGGACTCAATGGCGCAGGTTTCAGAGCCATTGGAGCTCATTTTCAGCCTATTTAGCTTCGGAGAAGCTTTTTGAGCCACTAGGGCCATTTTGGGTTCTGAGTTTGGTTGAGATGTGGTTAAACTTTTTTGGTGAAACAAAAGTCATTTTCGACTATTTCCTGCATTCCAGAGCCATTGAAATAGGTCTTAGCTCTATTTGAAGACTTTCAGAGGCCGAAAACCTTTAGGAGACTTTTCAGGGCCACCATGGCCATTTTGGGGTTTAAGCTATTTTGAGTTGTGGTTATCAGTTTGAGGTGAAAAAAAGCTCTATTTCAGATAATTTCGACCTTCTGAAGCCATTGGAAGAGGTTTCAGAGGAATTTGAGGACTTCTACAGCCTGAAAAGTTGCAGAGAAGTTCAAAGCACTAGTAGGACATTGATGAAGAAATCACTGTTGATGGTAATCTATCACTGTTTAGTGAATTTGAAAAGGCGTTATTAGATTTTTCCTGCCTTCTGAATCAGTTTATATATTCATATTTTTCTATTGAGACACTTATAATCTTGTATTGCATTTGAGAGCTTTTAATACAAGAGGACAAGCCCATTTTGGGAGGCTTGATCCAGGAGATGTAGCCCAAGAGTTGGGGTGAACTCCTATATCATATTGCTGTTTTGTTTTGATATTATATTTTTGAATATTGTTGCTAATATCCATGATTAATTTTCAGCAAAAACAATTATACTTAAGATACATAAACAGTGAAAAGACATACACCATTTGCAAGCTAAATTTCCGCATAACGTCAAGTTTATGTATTAAATTAAATCTAAGTGTTTAATTCTATTATTTCTTTAGGCAGAGTCTGTAAGAGGGCCAGGTAGCCTATGGATTCATCCTTTCTTTGAAAGGTGAAATATCCGGTAAATGCCCCTACACTCTATCTCTGTATTAGAAATATGAAGTTCTCACATTTTCAGATTTAAACTTAGAGTATTTTGCACTCATTTACATAATTGAAAATGGATACCTTGCATCCTTTTCAAGTACCTTCTCATTAAAGTAAACACTCAGATTTAATTAAAATGATCTTGATTTAAACTTGATGTTATGCGGAAATTTAACTTGCAAATGGTGTATGGTGTATTTAACTTAAATTTGCATCATTTTGGGTTTTGAGTTTGGTTGAGTTGTGGTTTGTGATCAGGAGCTCAAATCTGAGCTTGGGAAAAAGCTCAAAAATGAAATATGTCTGGTAGGGTTGGTGGCATCCAAACTTTGAAAGGAAATGAAAACATAAGGTTTAATGATGGCATTGGTCAAACTATATGAAAAACCCTCATCTTCAAATAAGGTATTTATTATGAAGCATATATTTAGTATGAATATGTCAAAAGGTGTATATGTTGTTGATCATTTAAATGAATTTAACATGATTACCGGTCAATTATGTTCTGTAGGGGTAAATTTTGATGATGAAGTTAGGTCTTTGTTATTTCTGTGCTCATTGCCAAAAATTTGCAATGGCTATTAGTAACTCTCTCTCTTGATCTGGTAATTTAAAGTTTGATGATGTTGTTGGTGACATCCTTAGTGAGGAAATGCAACAGAAAAGATCCTATGAGACATCGGGTAATGCTTTGACTGTAGAGACTAGGGGAATAAAAATGGAAAGACAAAGGAGCCCAAGAAATCGAAGTAAGCCAAGAAAAGTAAGATCCAAATCTAGACCAGGGATAGTGTGATGGAAATGTGGGAAGAAAGGACACCTGAAGAAAGACTGAAAATATCAGAAGGGAAAAGAAGGAGATGGATAACAAGAGAACAATCAGAAGCGATTCTGATAAGTGATGTGTTGCAAGATTCTTTGATTCTTTCAGTAGAGAACATTATTGATGCATTTGTGGTAGATTCAGGCGCTTCATTCCATGCTACAACTGATAGGAAACATTTTCATGACTATATTCAAGGATATTTTGGACAGGTTTGTTTAGGTGATGATAAACCCTGTAAGATGATTGGACTGGGTAAGGATTTTATAAATACATAGAATGGAAACAAATGGATATTGAAGGAGGTAAGTCATGTTTTATATTTGAAGAAAAAACCAATTTAAAACGGGAAGTTAGGTGGTTAAATTTGTGTAACTACTTTTACAAAAAAAAATCCTCGAAGGTCACTAAAGGAGCCCTCGTAATAGAAAAAGGAGAAAAGGTTGGTACATTATGTTCATGTAATGGTATTTCTAATTATTTTAATTTTTTAACCTCCAAAGGAGAAGATATTACACTCTGGCATCATAGGCTCAGACACATGAGTGAGAAGTGGATGTAAATTATTACTCAAGAAATTTGTTGCCAGGTTTGAAGCACGTTGATTTTGATATCTGTGAAAATTGTGTTTATGTAAAGTAAGAGTAAAATTTAGCAGATTTGGGAACAAAAAGAAGAATGGAAAATTAGATCTTGTGCATACAAATGTATAGGGACCTTATCATGTATCATCTCTTGGTTTCTCTCACTATTATGTTTATTTTATTGATAATGTAACTAGAAAAAATTGGATTTATTGTATTCGAAATAAATCTGATGTATTTGATACTTTCAAGAAATGGAAATATTTGGTTTAGAATGAGACAATAAAGAAGTTGAATTGTCTCAGATAAATAATAGAGGTGAATATTGCAACAAATATTTTGATAACTATTTTTCAAGGCATGGAATTTGCAGAGAGAAGACAGTTCCAGGAACACCACAGGAAAATATTGTGTGAAAAAAGATGAACACAAAAGTTATGGAGCATGCAAGATGCATGAGACTACATGCAAGATTGGGCTTAGAATTTTGGGTAGATGTTGTAGATATTGTATTTTATATAATAAACATAGGGCCTTCAAGTTCCCTTTATGGTGGTATTCTAGAGGAGGCATGGACAAGTCAAAAGGTAAACTATGTTAGAAAAAATTACTGAGAGGGACGAGGGTGAATCAGTATTTTCAAATTCAATTTATTATTCTGATTTTTATACATGAATGATGTAAAGGAAACTAGCATATGTACATGATTGTTACTAAAGAGACCCATGCATATCCAAATAAATTATCTAATAATTAATTCTATCATCTATGAAGTATTAATCAGTGCATCATTAAATCATTATTAATTAATTAATTAGTAAGTATGAGCAGTTAAGAAGTAGATATAACATCAACAAACGAAAACCATATTAGCACAAGGATTTTTAGGTGGAAACCCAATGTGGGAGAAAACCACCACTGTTATGGTATTTTTCAACTTCTTTTATTAAAAGGAATATTCTTACAATATTATGCTAACGTAGCCTCTAACCAACACCTAGTCTCCTACCTACAAAAGGCTACAACCTTCTCTTTTTTTCCAGCTCCTACTGGAAAGGAGCTGTAACCCCCTTTCTGAAGACTCCTATCCTTAGCCATTGGTGGATCACTTTTTAGAATGTTTCAAACTTAATCCACTCCCGACAATTTTGGAATCAATTAACCAAATATTGAACTAATTGAATCATTAAATCAATTGATGTGACCAATGCAACTAGATCAAACTAGATCAGAACAGATCATGCCAATGCATAGCTACTCCTCAATATACCAAGCCAAACACTATTACCCATCACAGAAACCAACGACTACCACTGGAAAACCCTTATCAACCATACATCAGATTGTATACATTATTATGCTTAATCATACCTGCGTATGTACATGCTTCTCGTGAAGAATACCCAAGTATACATCTCAAAAAATTGATACATGAATCTAGATCATTGTCACACTAAATCAATCAATGTATCACATACTAAATCCATCACAGATCATAGAACCAAATACAGATCATAGTAGAACAACATCATCAATAGTTAACAATCCATTCCAAAATCAGTTCAACCCAACCAGTATTGTCAAACAAAGATTATTATGAGAGAGGTATCATTGGTAGACAACAACAAACATAACATAACTGGTAAACCATCATAAATAATTCATACTAAAAAACCCTAGCAGTTGAACGTAATACTTGACACATGCGCACAATTTCTGAACCTTTTCAGAATGTGCATGCGACCCCCCTTGATGTAGATCCACATATGTACATGACCTTTGAAGAAACCCTGCATACAAATATGTAATCACTAAATCATGCCTTCATTGCAACCACTAAATACACTTCGCAACCCTCAATCTCACATGTTTATGTCAGAATATCATTACTCTCCCCCTCTGACATCAAGGGAAAAGGGCTAACCAATGGTGAGTGAAAACTTATGTCCCCTTGTGTAGAGAGAATCATTGTAGGGATTATTTGTTGAATATCAACACTGACCATGCTCCCCTTGAGCATATGTTTAATCTTTTGGATGATATTCAATGAAGTACATTACTCTATGAATCAACCAAATATGATGTCTCGAATGACTCATGTTTACATCAATTACCCAACACAATCGGGTTACATTTTTGACAAAAAATTAAATCAAAGGCCCAAAATAATGGGATTCCATACATAAAGGACTTTATCCCAATAGTTCAAACATGACTGAATTTTACAATTATTCCAGCATGGGTCTTTACATGATCTTTACACCAAGAGACATATATGAAATTTATGACCAAAACCAAAGACCTCAATAGTGAGGTACATAGACCATGATATTCATCAACAACCATTATACACCATATAAGATCCTGTAATATGAACATCATCATCCTAAAGGATCCTGTAATAATTTTGTTATGACTCTAAAGGATAACAAAAGCTCCCCCTGAATCCATGCCAACTATTCTTCTATAAAGTATCATCATATCCCACTTATAAATCACTAAATTCAAAATATAAATTTCATATTGCATCAACTCAAAAACCATCATAAGACAATAGCATCTGAATATAAACATACTATAACCAATCAACACGAGAACTAGAGGGCCAAAGAATAACTGAATGAGATATACCAGAACCCATCCCTGAGTATGTCCCACATTTTATTCATCATAGATAAACATATGTTAGTGTCTAGAACCAAAATCGTGTATATACAAAACTTTACATCATGTCACCCACATATAGAAAGTAAACTGCAATAATTTATAGTCTCAACTTCCACTGAAAATGAATGATTTGTCTGAATAATTTACAAAATGATGAGGTATAGAGCACTCCTATTTTCTTTCTGAGGTATTCAAAAGAATCATGTGGAACTAGCTTTGTAAATATATCTGCAACTTGTTCCTTTGAAGGAACATATTCTAGTTTGACCTTTTGTTGAAGCATTTGTTGTCTCAGAAAGTGATATGTAATTGGAATGTGCTTGGCTTTTTAGTGCATAGCAGGATTTTTATAAATACTTATGGCACTGGTATTGTCACAAAGAATAGGTATAGGTCGAGGACAAGTGATTTTAATTTATTTCAATGTTCGCATCATCCATAAAAGTTCAGTACAACAAGATGCAACAACACATATTCTAGCTCAGTAGTAGATAAAGCGATGGAGTTTTTTTTCTTTCTGAACCAAGATACTAGGCGAGGTCCCAAATAAAATTATCCTCCAATAGTTCTCTTTCGACCATTAATATTTCCAACCCAATCTGCATCTATATAAGCATGAAGTGTAAATTATGCATATTTATGATACCATAAACCAAAATCTTTAATTCCTTGTAAATACTTGAATATTATCTTTACTGCTTGAAGATAAGTTTCATTAGGATTAGCTTGAAATATTCCAACGATCCCAACTGCATGCATAATACCTATTCTTGTTCTTTTAAGGTAGAGAAAGATTCTTATCATAGACCTATATTATAGATGACTGATTGAAGGAGAATCATAATTTTGACTAAGTTTTCCATGTTACCATAGGTGTACATACATGCTTACAATATTTCATACCATACTTTTTCAAAATTTGTTTGAGGTACTTTGTTTGAGAGAGAAATATACCATCCTTTGTTTGTTGAACTTGAAGACCAAGAAAGTATGTTAGTTCACCAATTCATGACATGTGAAATTCTTGCTGCATAAAAAAATCAAATTCTTGACTCATAGATTATACATTAATTCTAATAGGATTTCGTCTACATAAACAAAAACTATCAAAAGTTTGTCTCTATCAAATTTTATGTATAATTTTATGTTTGTCAATCCCTTTTTTAAACCTTGTTGTTGAAGATATTTGTCAGGACAATACTATGCACGAGGAGCTTTTTTTAATCCATACAAAGCCTTCTTATGTTTGCAAACAATATTCTTATCATTTCCTAGGATGAAACCTTCAGGTTGTTAAATATAAGCTTCTTCTTGTAGATATATATTTAGAAATACAGATTTAACATCTGTTTTAAATGCTTTGAAGTTATTAAATCTTGAAAGAGAAAGAAACATCCTTATGGCTTCAATTCTAGCTACAGGTGAAATTTTTTCTTCAAAGTCTATTCCTTCCTATTGAGCATAACCTTTGCATCCAAATATTTCCTTGTTTATAATTACTTATCCATTTTCTTTTAGTTTGTCTTTGAACACCCATTTTTTCCCAATAAAATTTTTATCATGAGGTCTTAGTACCAATTCCCATGTATGGTTCTTTTATATTTGATAAAGTTCTTCATTCATTGCCTTACTCCAACATTCATATATTATTTCTTGATTTACAATTTTAAGTTTAATTGTGGATAATAAGGCTAGGTAACTGGAAGTTCCAACAAGAGTTATTGTATTTTGTACTCCATATTACTTTTCATATAGAATTTAAGATTCTGAATGATTTTTTTTAAACATACCCTGAAGGAGTCTTTTCTGATGCTTCTATGCTTTGAATTCCTTCTTCAGATGCTTCACTAATTTCCTCTCCTAAAACCTTTTGTTTAATTGTGGGAACAATTTCATCATCTATTGGTGCTTCCTTTTTGGTACATGTGGATGCTTCATCAATCACAACATCAATTCATTCAACAATATTTTGAAGCCTTTTATAATAGCATTTATATCCTTTTCTTCTAGAGTATCCAAGGAGAATTCCTTCATCAGCTCTAGTTTCAAACTTTCCAACCTTATCATCATTATTATTTATGTAGCATTTTCTTCCAAAAATATAAAATGTTTGATAGTTGGAGGCTTACCAAACCATAGTTCATAAGGACTTTTATCATTGTTTACCATAATATGAGCTTTGTTGAGGATAATCACGATTGTATGTGTTTCTTCCCCCCCAAAAGGTATGAGGTGTTCTAGACTCATCTAGCATGGTATGTGCCATTTGTTTGATTGTTATGTTCATTCTTTCCACCACTATGTTTTTTGAGGAGTTTTAGTTATATGAAATTGCCTCTTGATGCCCTCTTATTCACAAAATTCAAAAAAATCATTTGATATAAAATATCCTCCTCTATCATATCTATGAGGACTTTGAAGACTTTAAATTTGTCAAATTCCTCATATTTATGTTACAGTAAGCCAATCCAACACATTCTAGTAGAATAATCAATGAATAATATGAAGTATTGTTGACCTCGAGGATAATTATTTATCATAGGACCACACAAATTAGTATGAATAAGTTCAAGTTGCTTACTTGAAGTACCTTCTTTCGAATTGAACTGAAATCTAGTTTTCTTATTGAATTCACATGATTTGCATATGGTTTTTTCTGGTAGAGATATTTTAGGCAAGTCATGAACTACTCCCGTTTTTCTTGACTTGTAATTGAGTTAAGCTTACATGTCCCAGTAGTTTTTTCCAAAGCTATATTTCTTCTGCTTTTTACAAGTAACAATGTTCATGGCCTCCTTCTATTATAACATCACTCAACGCTCCTATAGATCTGATGCTTTTGTATGGCCTTTTGAAACCCTTTCCCATGCATAATTAATATTATATTAAAAACCAATATTTCAAATTCCATACGTGAATCTAGCCACACATAAGTGTGTACATATGGGGGTACTATAACACTAAACTCGCGTATTCATTTATAAATATGAAAAAATAAAATAATATCGTATTTTTCAGGCGGGGTTTACAAGTTCTACCAAAATCCCATCTACAGGAGCCTGTGGCCTAATGCAATTAACCAATTTTAGGTGGTATTTATACACCCCTTTGGGAGGCCTAATGACAACAAGAGAGAGGGTATCGACATTATAGAAATTTTGTCCCCAGATTAAGTCTGATTTTTCCTGTGCTTCCTGCACTCCTAGTTTGTTTGAAATGCTTGTTTCCTTTACATAGATATCCATTACATTTATATGGAATCATTTTTCACTTGTTTGGAAGGCGGTCTTTGAGGCTTGGATTGGACGGAAGAGGAGGAAGGTTTTGTCGGTGGATTGGATTAGGTTGTACCTTTCCTCTACCTTTTGTTTTTAATCAATGAAGAAGGTCATGGTATCATCCTTAATATGATTATACCTCATAATTCATGGTTTATATGCTTTTATGCGATGATATAACATGTATTTTATGTATGCACATCAAATTATCTGTAATATGCATGCTTCTCTGAATTTACATTCAGGTCTATTCGTTCTGGAGGAAGCAGAGGGTTTGGACGCAACCAGATCAACATCAAACGTAGGAACTTTAGGTATCTTTCTAAACCATTCTTATTTTTTGTATGTGTTATATTATTTCCACAAATAGTTGCACGGGCACTGGGGAGTGGGTCACAGGGGGGTGTTAGCCCTATTTTTCGTTAGGTGGAGGGGGGGAGGGGTCACAAGGGGTGTGACATCCCCCCTTGTACAGAAGTTGGTAGGGGGCGGGTAGCCCCCTACATGAGGCTCTGAGTAACACCCCGGGAAAAAATTTTGGAGCCTACTTTGGGTGGGCGGACCCGCCTATGGTTTTGTGCATGGGTTTGCACATGGTTTTGGGGCATGATGGTTTTCAGCCTCTCATATTTTTTAGATCCGTTCAAGGGGACTAAGATTATATTATAATTAAAGGTTAAGGAATGGGGTTTATGAATTCTTTGGCATGTATATATATGTCTTGTAACACTAAAACGAATATAATGAAAAATAAAGGCGGTAGTCTTGATTTGGGATCTAGGGAAAAATCTCTATGTATATTTATTTTATGTTTTTAATAATTTGTATGTAGATCATTTATGTACAGGGTTAAAACCTACATTTGGTATCATAGGTGTTTCAACTTCAAGGGGATGCCTTTGCTGCTGAGGGGTTTTTTGCTCAGACATGTGGTAGACCCTATTCAGTCAGAGATCTGCGTGATCAATTCTTGCGGTGAAATAAGATGGAAAGTAGTGGAAAGATAGAGATTTAGAAATTTAATGGTCAAATTTTTGAGTTTTGGAAGCTTAATATGGAGGATCTGTTGGCAGATAAACTATCAGTGGATCGGGGTAGATCTGGGTACTAAACCCATGACAATGTGAGATGAATATTGGGTGAAGTTGGATCATAAGGAAAAGAGAAAAATACAGTTGTGTATCTCAGGTTCGATATTGTTGAATGTATTTGGGGAAGATACAGGGAAGAATTTGTGGGTCAAGTTAGGGACTTTGTACCAATATAAGTCTCTGGTGAATAAATTTTTCTTGCAGAAAAAGCTATATAACCTGAGGATGAAGGATGGAGATTCAATGATAGAGCATATGAATGGATTCAATACTGTGGTAAGTCAGTTGTCATATGTTGATATTAAAATATCATATGAAGATAAATGCATGAATTTTTTGTGTTCTCTACCAGATTCATGGGACAGTCTGGCTATTTCAATAAGTAGAAATATAACTACCTTGAATTTTGATGAAATTTTCTCAGCCTTGTTGTTGGAGGAAATGAGACGGAGAAATATGGAGGGCTAGAATGGAGATGGATTATCTCTCTGAGGAAGGTCCTAGAAAATAAACAAAAATAAATTTTTGACTATGAGATCTAAATATAGTGGAGATTTAAATCTCCATGAAAGCTTGTACAGGTGTGATGGAAATACATAAAGGAAGGGAACTTCAAAAAGTACTGTAGATCTAAATTTCCTAAGAAATGAAAGGGATATGATCATGCTCCATGTACAGAGGCAAAAACCACCTCAGATGAAGGTGGGGATGTGTATTTTTCTTCTTCTTTAAATAAAAATGTACATCATGAGGCATGTTGATTGACTCAGGTGCATCGTTTCACTTCACTCCCCATGGGGAGTGGTTCTGCGAGTATGATAAGTATGATGGTGGTGATGTATTCTTAGGGGATGATAAGAAGGCAAAAATCATCAGACGTGGAAAATTCAAGTTGAAGCTACAAGGTGGAAGGATTAGAACACTTCCTGGTGGTCTGCATATTCCTACATTGGTTAGAAATATGATTTCTATAAGCAATATGCAGGATGATGCAGGTGTAAAACAGTGTTCGAGAAAGATACCTATAAGATGGTTCGGGGAGCATTGGTATTAATTCAGGAGTTCATATTAGAACTCTGTACAAGCTTCAGGGTATCACTTTTATTGATGGGTGCAACAGTTCTGTGGTTCCTGAAAGTGGAGCAGAACACATAACGGTCTCTAGAGAAAATACAATATTATAGAATCAAAGGCTTGGAAGTATTGGAGAGAAGGGCCATCGGATACCACATGCTAATGGTATGTTAGAAGGTTTATCTAATTTCTCTTTGGATTTCGATTTCTGTGAAAAATGTGTATATAGAGAGCAGAATCGGATGACTTTTCCTTCTAGTGCTAAGAGGGCGAAAAAAATATTAGATATTTTGCATAGTGATGTGTTTGGACCTGTGTCAGTTCCATCACTGGGAAAGTCTCTATACTATATTTCATTCATAGATGACTTCTCAAGGAATACATGGATATATTTCTTGAGGAATAAATCTAAAGTCTTTGATAGATTTAAAGAATTTAAGGCTCTAGTGTAAAACTAGATAGAGAAGAAGATAAATGTGACGAGGATAGATAATGGTGGAGAGTTATGCAAGAAGGAATTTGAAGAGTTCTATAAGAAGTGTGGTATAGAATGGTAGAAGACTACTCCATACACACCTCAGAAAAATGGAGTTGTGTAAAGAATGAACAGAACACTAATGGAAAAGGAAAGAAGCATACTCAGTGGTACCAATTTAGGATAGGAATTTTAGGCAGAGGCAGTGGGGACTGCATTTCACCTAGTTAACAGATAACCTTCATCAACATTGGAGGATAAGACTCCACATGAGGTATGGACTGGTAAGAAAACCTCTCTTTCACATTTGAGGGTATTTGGATGTGATCATATGTACATGTTCCAAAGGACAAAAGGACCAAGTTTGATAATAAATCTGAAACGTGAACCTTTATTAGGTATAAAGATGGTTTTAAAAGTTACAAGATTTGGAACCCAGAAACAACAAACATTTTGTACAGCTGAGATGTGGTTTTTAGATAGGTGAAAGATGGTGTTAAACATGAAGTCCTACCAAAGGAACCTGAGAAGATATATTTTGAGCTAAAGAAGGATGAATCGAACTCTAAAACAAAAAAATATTTAGATGAGGAGCCATAAACTCCAGCTATGATAAGATAAATTTGGGAAAGAAGGGAGAAAGAAAGGTATAGCCCATCTGCTTTCTGTTCAAATTTTTATTTAAATATCACTTATGATGATCCCAAAAATTTTAGGGAGGCATTGGAATTAGAGGATGGAAAAATCTTGAAGGAGGCCATGGTTGAAGAAATGGCATCCTTGCACAAAAATGAGGCATGGGAACTAGTGGAGTTTCCATCTGGAAGGAAGCCCATCGGAAGAAAATGGGTGTTTAAGAAGAAGATGAATGTAGAAGGTGAGGTGGAGAAATACAAAGCTCGGCTGGTAGAAAAATGTTATTCCGAGGTGCCGAGAAATGATTTTGGTGATTTTTTTTCTCCTATTGCTAAGGTTACTTCTATTATATTACTTTTATATGTTGTTGTTGCATTTGATTTTGGGGTATAATAGATGGATGTGAAGACAAAATTTCTTCATGGGGATCTGGAAGAGGAGATCTACATGAAGCAACCTGAAGGCTTTACAGTGAAGGGTAAGAAAGAACTAGTATGCAAGTTAAAAAAGTCTCTGTATGGGTTGTAATAGTCACTAAGGATGTGGTATCAGAAATTTGATACCTATATATAGTGACTTCACTTCACTAGAAGCAAAGAGGATCACTGTCAGTGTTTTAAATTAATTGGTGACCGTGTTATTTATTTGGTCTTGTATGTGAATGATATGTTCTTGATTGGAAATGACAAAGAAATTATCCAAGATTTAAAGACCCAATTGTTCTCCAATTTCGACATGAACGATATTAGTGTTGGACACTATATTTCGAGCATGGAAATTAAGAGCGATCGAGCAAAGAGGAAGTTTGGTTAAACCAAAGTAAGTATGTCAAGAGAATATTGTAGAGGTTCAATATGTAGGGTAGTAAACCAGTGAAGGTTCCTATTTTGTACGTGTAAAACTATTTGTTGAACAATGTCCCAATACACAAGAAGAAGAGGAGGATATTTCTCATGTTCCATATGCAAGTGCAGTGGGTATCCTGATGTATGAAATGGTATGTACTAGACTAGACATTGCACATTCAATGGAATTATTGAGCATGTTTATGTCAAAACCAGGGAAGGAGCATTGAACATCAGTGAAGTGGGGTTTTAGATATTTTTGTAGCACCAGTTATTATGGTTTGTGTTACCAGGAAAGACCAGTATTAGAGAGAGTTTTGGACATCCATGGTTTTTTTGATGTTGAATGGGTTGGATATTTGGACCAAAGAGGATCTACAAGTGGGTATGTGTTTAGCCTATTTGGAGGTGCAGTCAGTTGGATGAGTAAAAGACAGTTTCTACTCGCTCTTTCAACTACAGAGAAAGAATACATGACAACCACCCATCTAAGCAAGGAAGAAGTTTGGTTGAAGAGATTCTGTTCAAGTATGGGGTTGGTGCAGCAAGCTATAAGGATATACTATGATAGCCAAAGTTTATTTTTCTTGGCTAAGAACCATGCTTATCATTCAAAGAAAAAGAAAATTTATGTTCAATATCACTTTGTGAGAGATATGTTTGAGGATAAAAAAGTATTGTTGGTAAAGGTGGACACTTTGAATAATGTTGTAGATGCATTGAAGAAGTCTGTTAGCACTCAGAAGTTCTCTTGGTGTAGAGAAACAATGGGCGTTGTAGAGATATAATAATGACTAAAATCTCATGTGGCCACGTGTGGAAATAAAAAAACAAGTGGGAGAATGTTGGGTATGTGTTATATTGTTTCCACGAATAGTCGCATGCGTAGGGGGGGTGTAGCAGGAAGGGTATCCCCCTACATGGGGTCCTGGGCAGTGCCCCAAGAAAAATGTTTTGGGCCCTATTTTAGGTTGGCGGAACTGCCTATGGTTTTTTGCATGGGATTACACATGGTTTTAGAGCATGATGGTTTTCGGCCCCTGGTATTTTGTATATCTAATCAAGGGAAATGTGGTTATATTCTAATCCAGTGTTAATGGATTGGGATTTATGAATGTTTTTACATGTATATATATGTGTGTGTGTGTTGTAACACTAAAAGGAATATAATGAAAAATCAAGTTGGTAGTCCAGATTTGGGATCCAGGGGAAAAATCTTTGTGTATATCTGTTTTATGCTCTCACTATTGTTTATTTTTTGTTTTTAAGAATTCGTTCGTAGATAATTTCTGTATAGGGTTAAAACCTACAAATCTAATAATTCACATGTTTGGCATGCTTGTATGATTTCCTCTTGTTGATCATATTGTTCTAATATGTTAAGGTTTTGAACCCTTACCTTAGGGAACCTTTGCCGCCAACACAACTGGCAACTCTGTTGGGGAATACCATCAGGTATTTCCTAGAAGGGTTTTCTTTCCCTTGATATGAGTCTTGGTTTGTTGTTTCTTGATTTTTCTTGCCTTCTTGACTCTTACACAGTCTGGTCAATCATCCTGATCTCTTAGATAAGGTCTGTCTTGTTATTTTTCCCTATTTTTCCATTTATACGTGGTTCTTATTGTAGGCATACGCATATGGGCGGAAACGTGAAGCTGGGTTACACTTTTGTGATAATTGGGGGCCCAAAAATTTTATCGGCAATAGTTCGGCCAAACATTTTATAAAGTTCGGCCGAACTATTTAATAGTTTGGCCGAACTTCGTTATCAAGTTTGGCCGAACTCCTGATTCCGTTTAGATTGAAGGCACACTGACGGCATGGGCAAACAGAATTTTCGTCGGAGATGGGAAAACCGATGACAAGAGTTCGTCTGAACTGTGAGTTCGGCCGAAATTTTACTTTTAAAAAAGTTCGGCTAAACTATTGTTTATAAATAAATCGCCCGCGATGTAGGACTGTTTACCGGTTTGATTATTCCCGCGTTGTTTGCGACTGTGTGCTACTCTGTTCGAACATCGCACCTCCCGGCCGAGACTATTTGCTGCTCGTTTCGTCGGATATCAGGTATGTTTATTGAACATAAATATTCTCATTTTGCACAGAAATTTTTAGTAGGAATGAAAAGGGAATTAGAGAAATTTGTCTTTTAGTATTTTGTTTAATGCTCTTTTTTGATCTGTTCATTTTTTCATTGTATTTTACTGATTTATTTCTTGTTCTTCTGCATATAAAAACACTTGAATAAACCTTAAAAAAAACAAAAACATTTGTTAATCACTTTTTTCTATTATTCTCTTACGTTTGCAATTGTTTTAGTCTTATATTTATAGATAGGATATGAGTTATGCGTAGACATGGATGAATTCTGAACTTTGTACACACAACAGTCTTTCAAAAGCTTCAGTTTAATTTGATAGCATAAGTAACTATAATTTCAAATCAATCTTTCCTAGAATAACGTTTGCTTATTTTCATAGGATACGCCTATCTTTATTTTTCTGAGAGTAGAGTTCTAATGATTGTTTAGAACAAAGTTTAAATGCCTTCCTAAAATTAATGCCAAGACCATGGCATCACATAATTCACGTCAGTTCGAACAAAGAGTTATAGTTATTGTATAATTGTGGCATTCCTGGATGTCATATATACTAGATTTTTCTGCCCCTTAAACTCTGCACTTTACAAAATTTACAAAATATCTTCATTAGTTGCAGATAGTTCTTTTCAATGTACGCCCAAGTAGGTCAACCATTTTTTTTTCAATTAAAAAAATTCTCTTAAATGAGTCTATACCGAGGATTGGCTTAGTATCAGCAAAATCTCTCTTGCCTTCAAGCTGAGAGGAAAGTAGAATTTCTTCCCCAAGCGGTTCACAATGCTCAAAATTTGTTCTTGCTGAATTGTCATTAGTATTTCATGCTAAGCACATGTTTCAACATCCACTTAGAAATCAGATAAAAATCCCAAATTCACATCTAGCTCCTTTTCTTAGTAAACACAAAAGAAGATCACTAATGCCAAGACCATGACATTGATATGTATCTGCTTCTCTCGCTGCACAGCTAAGAGTATGTATTTAGCATATTCTTCGCCTTTGCATTGGTTTCATATTTCTTTCCAAAAACAACCTTCAACCCCTGCTTTGACAATTCATGTACAACAGTATTCTTTTCATGATATATATGTTGATAAGTAATACCTGCAAAAACAGTTTTTAAATTCTCAATTCTGCAAAGCCAATGTGAAACCTCCTTATTTCACCCTCCTTATTTGCACATTCATATTCAACAATTGTTTATGAAAAAATGACACCAATTGTGTCGTGAATAATTCTGTCAAATTTAATATATGCATTGTATGTTCTGAAGACTCCAATGTAATGGATGCATTGTATGTATTTTTTGCTTGTATATTTTTATGTTTTTTGTCATAGTAATGTCATATAGTGTATGAAGTTTTAAATTGTTTTTAAATTATTTTTATTATGTGTTGTATGTGATTTTGATTGAAAATGTTTTATTTTATTTTATTTATTAATTAAAAAAAATTATCAGAAAAATTATTGCTTTAAGCCTTAGAATTTACAATCAAAATTAGAAAATGTATTTTTATCTAAACTATTTATGAAAAGTTTAATATTGTTTGATCTTCTCTACCATGTCCTTTTTACATATATCTAGAATAATATTATTTGTACAGTTTTTGGCTTTTTGTAACATTTTACTACCATAATCAAAATCTATAGAAATAATAATCTAACAAATTATAATATCTTGAAATGGAGCTAGCCAACTCAAATATAGTATTGCAAATCCCTGGCTAAGTTAGATGAGGAGGCTATGTACTACATATGGTATTGAATGAGGATTTGGACTCTTTAGATATATATCTAAAGAGTCCAAAAGCTTTTTCAAGACCATATGTAATACATAGCCTCCTCATCTAATATATAAAACTTTAATCCATGTGCTTAACCTTAACATTGACACAAATGGAATTTACAATTTTACTCATTGCTTTATGATAGAAAAATATGTGGATGAATATTGCCCACATATCCAAAGTCAAAAGGGATAGATTAAAAAGGGATGCGCTCCGGTCATCTATAAAAGATAAATTAAATAAGCATGAGATATTAGTAATGAAAATTAGATATCCGTACCAATTATGTTCATATAACACAACAAATAGGTGATTCAATAAAATGTCACATAGAAGTCATTTATCTCATGGGCCTTCAACTTAAATTATATATCTAGCATTACATTAAGCTATAGGAGATAAATCAAAGAAGCATTTGAATGTAAATTAAACATGTGTAATAATTATGTCCTTTACTTTAATAAATAGATAATAATTTGCAAATGCCATATCTAAGCTATATTTCATCTAAGTAGCTTTCAATTTAAACTTATATCTAATGTTAAATTATATAAAAGAATAACAGTAATCCAAACTTTTAAAAATAATATTTAGAACTTTAGTATAAAATGTGACATATAATTTTGATAGAGAGCCACACAAAATTGCAAATTCATACCTTAACAAAATTGTTAGATCCTTTTAAAGAAAACGTGTCATATAATCAACTTTCATCGAAATATATCATAAACTCAACCCAATTTTATGAAAAATAGTATACCATTTTTTACATTTCACATAATACAAATAGATAAATATTACTTAAGTATTGTTATAAAGATTTAACTACCCATAGAGAGATGGCCAAGTGATTGAGACAGGGCATCATCACAATAAAAAACCAAGTACAAATTGTAGTAATCCTAGCATCATGCTTTACATAAGGTAAAATTGGGGAACTCATGACTTGTACTATAGATAAAAAACATTTACCCTTACCAAAAAATATATGATAAAAATTGACAAACTACATAAGTTTAAGCTTAAGGGTATATAATCCTTCTTGCCTTCCATATAGATAATGAAAATGATTGTTCCAAGTCTCATGTTATTTTATAAACCTTGAGTGGAAAGAAAAATAGGAGGGTAGAAATGTAAGAAATATAAAACATAATGAAACACAACGTAAGAAATAGAGAACATAACGAAACACACACATACATATATCTCTAGACAATCAACACAATTAGTTTCCTATGAATCCTTATGGGAGACAAGCAACCCTAAAAAGTAATGATGCTCTAGACTCCTGTTTCCCTAGGAAATCCTTATGGGAGAAAAACAACACTAAAATGTAAACATGCTCTACTCTCTCTTTTTTGGTATGGAAAATATGTGAGTACAAAGAAAGAGGTAATCTCTCTAGAGTTAGCTAAGACTTTTAGCGTGTAAGGTTGCTATAAAAACTTAACTTCATGCATTTTTTCTCTCTAACTTCACACTCCTAGTTGTATTTTCAACTATGGAACAAAATACAATAACACAAAATGGAACTCTTATTCCTCCTAGTGGCCAAGTATTTAACATAGCGTGATAGCCAATTAGGTGTAAGATATGACTCTGTCAACCATTAACGAGGTTTATGATTTTAGACCTTTTAGAGTCTTGTTAAAATTCCACATGTAGCTAGCTTTCCATGCATGAGTAAAGGGGCTAAAATGTCATTCTCTCGTACCATGACCTGGTCAACATGATAGGTCAACTTACTAAAGGCATAAATTTTGAATGAACTTCATTTGATGTTTTTCTTGCACCATTGGATATGTATTTAAGTGTAGAATAATGGTCAAGATTTTGGCACAAGGGATAATCGTTTGACCCCTAGAAATGTCATTTAATACCTCAAAATGACTCCAAAAGGTTTTAGACCCCAATTATCCACCCACCATTAAAATGACTGTACAAGTTGATTCTTTCAGTTTTCTCACTCTATAAGCATCAAAATATATGACAAATAATATAATTATCCAATCTTATAATATTTGAAACCTAAGGTCTTTCCCATACCAAAGTATGTTCTTTCAAAACATGTTTTCTTGGTGATATGGGTGATTTAGAAATGATTGGGAGAGCGAAATTCCTCATTTAATATGTACAATATGTTTGGTAGGGAGGTTAAACAAAAGTATTTTGGGAGGTTTTCATTAATATTTAGTGTTAATAAAAGTGTTGTCTAATATCATCCCCCTAGGGAAGCTAAATTGGAGATCATCATGGAAATGAAGTGTTATGTACTGTTGTACATATTGACCCTTGCCTATAGATTTTTGGTCCGCTGCCTCATCGGAATCTATTCCAAACCCCTGCCATGGCCTAAAATCCTCATGCTCCCATTTAATATTACTACTTCCGCCCGAAAAATCCACCTTGCAAAGGTTAAAACCCATAATTTAAAACTTATCGGGCCCTGCCCCAAAGATTTTAGCCTTCCCTGTTTTGGTTTCCATATGTCCCGAGCGCAAAACCTCATGCCAGAAGGAAAGGGAGCTTAACAATAAATGTTTTCGGGCGCAATTGTAACCGTCAGATTCAAACCCAATCAACGGAGTGACGATTGTTTTATGTGGTGGTCCCCTCACCCGTACCCATTACCAAAACCAACGGTTAATTCCGCACCACCTCCACCGAGCCGGCGGTTTTCAACCAAATGCCAGCGATTCCACAAATCGCGTGATGCGTGTCCCTGAGTACGGTTTTCAAAAGCACTTTTTTGTGCGTTAAAGGTTGTACAATGGCCGGGCAGCGGAATTCACCTGCGCCGTTGGATCTGTCGACCTCCATCCAACGACGGATATCCTCCAAAGCTGCTCGCACACTAGCCCATGTCTGTTGTGTCCCGTGGCCCACCATTACGTCACCCCAGGTGCCTTCGGGCCATTGATCTATTTTCAAAATCCGACAGTCCAAGACACATTCTTCTCCGCCTATTGACTCCATAGCCACGTCACCCTTCCACCTGTCCTTCGTACACCCATGTGTCATATTCCCGAGTGTCTGTGGCGTTTTCCCCTGTTGAATATATATATGTGTGTTTTTGTTCGTATTCATTGTTTTATTCAGTCATCACGTTCATACTGTTTTATGTGGAACATCCGCATTCTGTCTATTTATCAAAGCCTTCATCGTATTTCCTCTACCACCCTGCGTGTTTTTGTCATCTGTCCACGTCTGCGACGTCATCACCCTCTCCACCTCCATGCCCCTTGCTCCTGAGTCTGGTTTTTCTAATGTATCTGTGGGTTTTGCAGGTTTCAAGATGATAAGGAGGCACTTTAATTTGTTGCCTCCGTTGCAGAGGTTAAGAGCATGTCAAAGGACGATATTCTGCTGGCGAAATTAAAGGAAGAAGCCGAGGGTAGTTGTATGATATGACAATCCTTAAAGAAAGCAAAGATATGAATTTATAGAACCCTCCAGAGAAAATCAAGGGACAGATTCAAGCAGGCGAGAGTATTACTGGGGCAGCACGAGATATCAACGAAAGATTAAGAGGCATAGAACCCTGCATTAAAGATATGGAGTTTAAATTCAAAGTTAGGGGTCCGAGAGTACTTTGCATAATTACAAACAATCTCAAGGTTTTACGGCAGTAGATTTTTCCCCTCAGCTAATGGCAGAACATTGTATATTTTATTATTTGTGTCTTGTTCATGAGGAGATTTTCATCCTCAACATTTATTTCTGGAGGTAAATTGTAAAGTACAGTCATTTATATTTAGTCATTCACAGTATGGGCGCGAATGCTTTCCGCCATTTTTTTCAAATTGAGTCATTAAATGTACTCCATCTACCTCCTTCTCTAGAATTCTCTGTCTCATCTATAAAAACCGAGAAATAAGACATTAGGGGGTTTCCAGATTTCTATCAGCAAACTATGTAGTGAAAAGGCTTTTGTATACATTTTGTAAAACTTCTGTATGAAGGCTCAGAGCCCGTAGGGTCTCAGTGAGGAGGAGTTATAACTGTAATGAGGATTTTGGTCTTTAGTATCTCACAGTATGTAATTTTCTCATATGTGTTAATACAACATCTCATTTCATGCTATTTATCTTCTTGTATCATGCTTTAGAATGCGAGTGGCTCACTAATCTTGAGTAAGGATTCATCCTAGTTGATGCCCATACTGGGGTTAGTCAAGCGCTTTAAATAGGCCTAGTCATGATATACTGTTCCATGTTCATTTTATCCATATTTTCTTCTATATTAGTTACTTGAGGAGGGTGCTTTTAAAACGCCATTGTCATGTATGGATTCTTAGTTGGATAAGCCCATATGTGATTATGTTGTGTATCTCGGTATCAGTCTCATGTTAACTAGTATCTTCTCCGTGTTTCTACACTGCATCCACTTTCTGATATTTGATTTCTGTGGCATATTATTTGAACTGGCCCTCTTTACAGTAAGTTGTCTCTTAACTGTCTGATGCTTTTGTATTGGAGTTTTGCATGATGTTCCTACACTATTCTTATCTTTGTATCAGCTTCTGAGAGAGATTGGTCCCATTTAAACTAATTTCCTTGTTCAACAAGAGATAGTAAGAGAGCTTTTGGATTGACAACCCAAGCCATATGATGAGCTCCTTGCTATATTAAGATGTCCTAGGCACTGGTCTATGGCAACTCTAGACTGTCTCTAGGGGTGACAAAATTGTCCACAACATCTTTCTGGTGCCGTTGCCGGGGATCGAATTTGAGAATATCAGTCTCCCTGGGCCTCGACAAATTGTTTTCACTCTCTAATCAGGTGAGCACAGAGAGTTGAAAAGTTGCGTATCTCTCACATTGGCGACTCCATTGCTTTCATTTGATAAATTTATTGGTAGTACTGGCTCCTCGTAAGCCGCATTTGAGGTCAGATACATCTCAGTCGAAGACACCTTACGTGTCTGACCCAGAGAAGATCATTCATAAAAGAGTTTGGAAGGAGAGGAAATCAGTTCGTGCTGAAAACCCTGAATATTCCTTTGAAGATTATCCGCCCTCTTCTTCTCAAGAGATCAGAATAGAAAATCCCGAGTTTAACTCAGAAACTCCACGTAGAGGAAGTGCCTGGATTGAAGAGGATTTCCATCCTACTCTCGAGGCTGAGGAAATTAAAGAAGTTACCGAAGTAGCTGCTGTTAACCATGAACTATTCCCAGCTATGCCTCAGGCTTCCATACAATATATTCCCATTTTTATTCATACTCCACTTCCTCCTACTCCTCTTCCTTCATTCGTATCTCAGACTGTTGCACAACCCCCACCTCCTCGAATGGCTAATGTTCCTTATTTTCTATTGAACAAATATTCCCCACAGGCCTTACCCCAAGTGCTAAATGATATGCCACAGGATTATTTGAAGATTCTGCTGAGATTTAATGGTGAAAATGAAATTGATGCTCAGAAACATCTTGAGACTTTCTGTTCCTTTGCAGAAAATTTAAATGTTGAACATCTGGATGTGGTATTAAGATTATTTGTTCAATATTTGGAAGGTGAAGCCAGAAAATGGTTCAAGACATTGCGAAATCATTCTGTCACCACCTGGGACGAAATGGAGAATACTTTCCTCAGGAAGTGGGGAGAAAATAAGGATTATGGTCAGTGTCTTACTAAATTTAATACTTTGAAGAAGAAGCATAATGAAGGAGCATCAAAGTTTATTAAAAGATTCAACAAGTTATATTTGAGCCTGCCTCCTGAAATGAAGCCCCATGAAACATCTGCCAATATATTTTTTATAGTAGCCTTTGATTTTGACTTTGGATTCTCATTGAGAGAAAGAAAACCTGCCACTTTAGATGATGCCCAGTCAGATGCTCTGGATCTGGAAGCAAACTTTGCCTCCACTGGGAAATTAAAGGGAAAAATTAAACAAGATACTAGGAGGAGAGGTAAAGAAGAGGTCTCCACCTCTAATCAAGAGAAAGATTTAGATAAAATGGATGGAATAAGAAAAATGATAAAGAAGATGGTCAAGCTTGAACTGGAGGCTAAAAATGCAGCTCCCAAGAATTTCTATAATGCTCCGAACAGAGGATACAATCCCCAGTATAAAAGACCACCATTGCAGATATTGCTGAGAGAAGAAAAGGAGCAACCAGACCAAGTACCACATCCATTGTACTTGGAAGGTCTAGCAGAAGACTCCACTGAAGATGCCACTTATCAATTAGAAGATTCAAATCTGGCTTTTTCAAATAATGATGATATAGAGTGCCCATTGCAAGACGAAGAAGAAGAAGAAGAGATTGACCATTATTGTATGCAATTTGCTGATTTCATGCAAGCATAGTTCAATGTGAAATATGATCTCAGATCTTCAAGGAAGAGGACCCGCACTCAAGAACAAGAAGAGGAGCCACCTCAGAAAGAAGCACATGCTCAGAAGGAATCAACAACAAAGAGAAACATAGAAAAAGGTAAGAGTCCTCTAAATGCTCCCTTGCAGCCCAACGATCAGATTCCTCCTTCTTCAAAAATCTTCAGTCCTCCTAATGCTGAGTTGGTGTCAAAAGAAATTAAATATTCAGCTGAAAATAAAGAGTTTAAATATGCCTTAATAGAAAAGCCCTCTCCTACTTTTAATTTACAGAAAGAACTTGAGAAAATTAAGATTCCAGTCCCCCTGACCGAACTATTAAAACAGCCTATATATCAGTCTCAAGTTACTTCCTTCATGCTCCCTCCTGAAGTACCAATTGTACCTGATAGTTTAAACCTTCAAGAAGAAAGACCCATGGTAGTCTTTGGCCCACATGTCAAGGAGATAGACCCTTCTACTCCTCCTTTTTATGTGTCTCTAGTTATTCATGACCTGCTGTTACACAATTGTATGTTAGATTCTGGGGCTTCCCATAATCTTATGCCTCTGTCTATCATGGAACAAATAGGACTGCAAATTACAAGACCATACAAAGACCTATATTCATTTGATTCCAAAACGGTTAAATGCTTGGGAATGATTAAAGATTTAGTGGTCAATTTGGCCCAAATCCCGGCAAAGTGTGTGGTCATGGACATTGTGGTCGCTGATATCCCAGCCTGCTTTGGCATGTTACTGTCAAGGTCCTGGGGTACAAAAATCGGTGGGTCAATCAAATTGGATTTAACATATGCTACAGTCCCAGTCTTTGTAGGCCATGAGAGGAGGTTATATAGGGAGACTAGATTTGTTAAAATGGTAACTAAGGCTGACTGCTAAGAGAATTCCCCAGTGTATAACAAAGAGGGAGACTTCTCATGTTTGATGTTAGAATAAAATCTAAATTATGCCCATGAGTCCCTCTTTGGTCAAATCCAAGCTGAGCAGCCTAAAGAATATCAGGAATCAGAAATTTGGACTTTACATTTTGATGGAGCAAATTCAAGGGAAGGCAATGGAGCTGGGGTGTTATTAATCTCTCCTATAGGAAAATGGGTGCCACTGTCCTTTAAATTGGAATATGAAGCCACCAATAATGTGGCCGAATATGAAGCACTTTTATTGGGACTGCAAACAACTAGAAACATGGGAATCCAAAGTCTAAAAGTCATGGGAGACTCTGAGCTGGTGGTAAGGCAGATAAAAAATCAATGCCAAACTAAGCATCCTCAGCTGAGAGCTTATAGAAACGAAGTATGGGACATGATAGAGAATTTCTTCTCAGCATTTAACATACAGTTCATGTCCCGGGAGCAAAACAGAATAGCAGATTCTCTTACTGTAGCTGCCAGTACATTCCGTCCTCCTCAGAATCCACTTTTAAGATACGAAGTGGAGGTACGTTACAGGCCATCTATCCCAGATAATATTAAGCACTGGCAGGTATTTGAAGATGATGAACAGATGAAGAGATTCATAGAGACAGTGGGAGAATTCTCCAATATGGATATTGATGATAATGAGGAAGAAGAAGCTGAAAATATTGCAGAAAACAGATGGGAGGAGAAAATAGCAGGTAATAAAGTGCTGCAGCTGAAAGGAAATGTTATACCTAGAGGGCTGGTGCCTCTAGAAAGATTATTTAACAAAGATGATATCCCATCGCAGCCAAACAAAGTGATAGAAGAAGATCAAGTAGAAGATTTAAATCTGGGTACTTATGCTGATCCCAAAATTGTAAAATTATCTAGAAGGGTCCCAGAAGAATATAAAGAAAAATATTTGAAGTTGTTTCAATCTTATAAAGATGTATTTGCATGGTCCTATCAGGACCTAAAAACTTTTGATGTTAATATAATTCAACATAAAATTCCTTTGAGGGAAGGTGCGAAGCCTTATAAGCAGAAGCTCAAACAGATAAATCCTCTGCTGCTTCCCTCTATTGAAAAAGAAATCAAGAAGCTACTGAAGGCAAAAATAATTGTGCCATTGAGATACTCAGAATGGGTAGCAAACCTTGTTCCTGTTCGAAAGAAAAACGGAGAAATAAGGTTGTGTGTGGATTTCAGGAATTTAAATAGAGCATCTCTAAAGGATAATTATCCACTGCCTAAGATGGACTACATCCTGCAGAAAGTGGTGGGAGCATCCAGAATGTCAATGATGGATGGTTTTTCTGGCTATAATCAGGTAGCTGTGTTTCCAGAAGATCAAAATAAGACTGCTTTTACCACACCATGGGGAACATTTATGTGTGCCAGGATGCCATTTGGATTAATTAATGCAGGAGCTACTTTTCAGAGGGCAATGGACATAGCTTTTTTTGGAGAGCAGGACAAGTTTTTGGTGGTGTATCTTGATGATATCACAGTGTTTTCAAAGAATGATGATGAGCATATTGAGCATTTAAGAAGAACTTTTGAAAAATGCAGAAGGTATGTCCTTTCTCTCAATCCTCAAAAATCTTTATTTGCATTAGATGAGGGAAAACTCTTAGGGCACATTGTAACTAAAGATGGTATGAAAATAGACCCTAAGAGAATTGAAGTAATAAACAATATTCCTTTACCCAGGAATAAGAAGGAAGTGCAGGTGTTTTTAGGTCGAATCAACTTTTTGAGAAGGTTTATTCCTAACTATGCTGAGATAGTTAGGCATATAACTGATATGTTGAAATAGGATAATGAAGTAAAGTGGCCCCAGGAGTCTAGAGATGCATTCACCAGGATAAAACAGGCATTTGCTGAAGCCCCTGTGCTAGCTGGGCCAGATTATACAAAGTCATTTATAATATTCTCATTTTCTTCGCCTTATACAATTGCTGGAGTATTGTTGCAGAAAAATGAGGATGGATATGAGCAGCCTATAGTTTCTTCAGTCAAGTGCTTCATGATGCTGAGTTAAAATATAATATATTGGAGAAGCAGGCATATGCCCTGGTAAAGTCCCTCAAAGCTTTTAGAACCTATGTTTTGCAATCTCACATTACTGCATATGTTCCCACAGCAGCTTTCAAAGACATTCTTGTTTAGGGGGATAGTGAAGGTAAAAGAGGAAGATGGATTGCAAAAATACAGGAGTATGATCTAGACATAAGGCCTACTAAGCTGAATAAAGGACAGGGACTTGCTAAAGTGTTATCTGAATCAAATCATCAAGCCTTGGGCATTAATTTATCCATGATAGAAAATGAATAATCTGAGAAAGGAGAAGAAAAGCGAGGACTAGAGATGGCCACTCAAAAGGTACACATGAAATACCTCACTAGCCCTTGGTATAAAGAAATAGTTGAATATCTTTTAACACTTAGCTATCCCCCAAGTTGTGATAAGATAAAATACAGAGATGTAAGAATAAAAATCCCAGAAATACATAATTGCTAATGGACAGCTATATTGGAAGGGCCCTTCAGGTATATTACTATTATGCCTCACAGAAAATGAAGTGGAAAATATAATGACAGAATTTCATGAGGGAATATGTGGAGGACATTACATCTGGAGGGCTACAGCTCATAAGATCCTGAAGTCTGGTTTCTACTGGCAAAAATTATTTACAGATGCTTTTGCTTGGGTCAGGGCATGTGACAAGTGTCAAAGATTTGCAGAAAGACAGAAATTAGCAGCTCTACCCTTGATTCCTATTCATGTGAATGAACCATTTCAGAAATGGGGATTAGATTTTATAGGAGAGATACATCCCCCATCAAGCGGCCAATATAAATGGATACTAACAGAAACAGATTATTTCACAAAATGGGTGGAAGCCATGGCTACAAGAAATGCTACAGATGCTGTGATAATCAAGTTTATGGAGGAAAATATCATATCTAGGTTTGGCTGCCCTGCTAGAATTGTAACTGATAATGCATAGGTTTTCAAGTCTGCCAGATTTGTAAATTTCTGCCAACAGTATAACATCATATTGACCCACTCCACAGCTTACTATCCACAGGGAAATGGCTTAGCAGAGTCTTCTAATAAAACCCTGGTGAGGGCCTTGAAGAAAACAATAAATGAGAATCAGAAGAATTGGGACTCCCAATTAAAATTTTCTCTATGGGTGAATAGGATAACCAGCAAGAGAGCAATAAGGAAATCTCCTTATGAGTTGGTGTATGGGCGAGCATCTGTGTTTCCTATGTAATTGGCGTTGCCGGTAGCACGTTTTATGCAGGAAAGCCAGGAAGAACCAGATGACATGGTCAGAAGAATTAATCAATTGGTCGAATTAGAGGAAACACGGAACCAGGTGAATCAGAGATTGATAGAATATCAGGAGAAAATGAAGGATGTATTTTATCGGCATGCGAAAGATAGGAAATTTCAAATTGGAGACCTGGTTCTCAGATGGGATGTTCGAAGAGCAGAGAAAGGCAAGCATGCTAAATTTTATCTGTTGTGGTTTGGCCCATTCAAAATTGTGAATCAAGGAGGAAACAATACTTTCATGTTAGAAAACCTACAGGGTGATCTCCTGGACGCCCCTGTGAATGGCCAATTTCTCAAGCCTTACTTCCAATTCTGATCCAGGCTGGGAATGCCTGTTGTATTATATTGTATATAGCTTGTTTTAGCTTTTATTTTCATAAAGAAAGGGGTGCTGGAAAAATTATCAGAAGAAACGCAGAGGAATTGAAAAACAGAATGTTCATACAGAGATGTTCACTGGTCTGCGCGTTCTCGACATGTCCAAGGAAGAACATGCCGTCCCCAGATGGAGCTGATGTTGTACATATTGACCCCTGCCTATAGATTTTTGGTCCGCTGCCTCATCCGAATCTATTCCAAACCCCTATCAGATACAAAACAATGAAGATATCCTTCCAAACATTTATTTACTATCCTAGTTTGACCATTAGATTTAGGATGATAAGATGAGCTATGAGCTAATTGAGTACCCAAACAAGAAAATAACTCCGTCCAAAGATTTCCAGTAAAAATGGGATCTCTGTCACTCATAATAACCCTTGGGATTCCATGTAGCTTTTGAATTCTGTCCATAAATGTAGTAGCAACCGTACTTGATTTAAATGGATGAGATAATGCACAAAAGTGTGCATACTTGGTAAGTCTAGAAACTACCACCATGATGACACTCTTTCCTTTGGACTTAGGTAAACTTGTAATAAAATCCATTGAAATCTCCTCCCAACGTTGACTTGGAATGGATAAAGGTTGTAGAAGTCTCGGGGTCTTAATTGTCTCAAATTTATTCTTCTGTCAAACCAAACATTCCGTCACAAACTTTTGAATATCAGATTTAATACCATCCCAAAAAAATTCTTTCTTCACCCTGTGGTAAGTTTTAAAAATCCCGAGTGTCCTCCTAAAGGAGAAGTGTGAAATTCCATAAGAATCTTTTGTTTTAGTTGGGAATTCTTACAAAGATATAAGCGATCTTTGTACCATAAAGAATCATTTTTCCAACTAAATGTATAAGATGTACTAGGATCTTGCTGCAAATTTTGAATGAGTGTCCATACATATTTTTCCTTCATCCATTCATCTCTTGCTTCGGTTATCCAATCTGGTTGGATAATAGAGATGGCACAAAGCAATACTTCCACCTCTTCATTCTTTCTTGAGAGTGCATTTGCAACAACATTAAGTTTTCCTTTTTTTTAGATTATTTCAAAGTCATAGCCCAACATCTTTGTGACCCATTTTTTCTACTCTTCTGAAGATAGTCTTTGTTCGAAAAAGTGTTTAAGACTATCATGATCAGTTTTTACCTTGAAGTGTCTTCCCATTAGGTAAGTTCACCATTTCTTTAGTGCATGTAGTATTGCTAACATTTCCTTCTAATAAATAGGTTTTTGTAAATACTTTCCTTTGATTGGACGAATTTCAAAAGAAATGGGTCTTTCTTCCTACATTAAAACAACACCAATTCCATTTCCTGAGGCATCAAATTCCACAATAAAGGTTTTTTTGAAGTCTAGCATAGCTAAGACCGGTGCTAGGCACATTGCCTCTTTAAAATGTTCAAAGGCCTTAGTTGCTTTAGGAGTCCATCAAAATACATCTTTCTTCAATAATGTTGTTAGAGGTGCTTCTATTCTCCCATAATTCTTAACAAACTTGCGATAATACCCTGTTAACTCGAGAAATCCTCACAACTGCTTTATGGTTGTGGGGACTTTCCATTCCTTAATGGATTTAATTTTGTTAGGGTCTACTTTAACACCCTCGTGAGATACAATATGACCAAGGTATTCCACCTCTTGTACTCCAAAGAAACATTTGGATGTTTTTGCATATAATTGTTTCTCTTGCAATAGTTTGAGCACCCTGTCAACATGTTCAACGTGATCCTTCCAAGACCTGTTGTAGATTAGTATATCATCAAAAATTACTAGCACAAATTTTCTAAGGAAGGGTTTGAAAATGGAATTAATCAACCCTTGAAATGTAGAAGGTGCATTGGTGAGGCCAAAAGGCATACCAAAAATTCATAATGACCCTCATGAGTTCGAAATGCTATTTTTGGAATATCTTCAATCTTCATTCTAATTTGATGATATCCTGAACGAAGATACAACTTGGTAAAATAAATTGCATCATGTAATTCATCCAGTAATTCATCAATCATAGGAATGGGAAATTTATCTTTAATGGTGAGCTTATTGAGCTCCCTATAATCCAGACACATTCGCCATGATCCATCCTTCTTGTGTACCAATACTACAGGAGCAAAGAAAGAACTTTGACTAGGTTGAATTATACCCGCCTCTAACATTTCTGCAATCATACGTTCAATTTCAATCTTTTGGACGTAAGGATATCTATAAGGCTCGATGTTTTGAGGAACACTTCCTGGAATCAAATGAATAGCATGATCATGATCAAGAATACGTGGGAGTCCTTTGGGAGTTTCAAACACCTTGGAATGATTGTCCAAGACTTGTTGGAGATCTGCAGAAATAGATGATTTTGATGTTGGAACTTCTAGTGAGCATAATTGTGCAATTACGCCTCGTTGTTCTTTCTTTAGAATATTTGTCATGACATTAGAGCTTATTATCCTTCCTGGCTTCCCTGCAATACCTCGTAATTCGACTTCCTTTCCTTCTGAAAAAAATTTCAAGAAAAGTTCTTGAAAATTAAAAGCTACCGTCCCCCAAGATTGTAACCATTGTACTCCTAGTACAACATTAGAACCTCCCATAGGAATGTAAAGCATTGGACTAGTCAATACATATTCCCCCATGGTTAGCCTAATATTATGACATTTTCCTGAGCAATTTATATTTCCTCCATTTGCAACCATCACTTGAAATTCTAGTGCTGGGTATAGGAAAAAATTTAATTCCTTGGCTACATTACAATGAATAAAATTATGGGTGCTACCTGAATCAACCAACACTATTACCCTTTTCTTCTTGATATGTCCTTGTATCTTGAGAGTTTGAGGAGTGGTAATTCCTACCAGTGCATTACACAATATGGTCGGATTCATTTCTTCCTCTTCTAGGGCTGGTTCCTGGTGTATATCCTCTTCTTGTTCATTTTCTTCTTCTTCTTCACAATCTATGTAAAATAATTTCTTCTCGGCACACTTATGACCTTTAGTGTATTTGCTATCACAACTATAGCAAAGCCCTTTTGCTCTTTTTTATTCCAATTGTTGTGGTTTCAACCTTGTAGGTTGTGGAAATCTAGGCATAGAAACACTCCCTTCTTTATAGAATTGAGTGGTAGGCTTCCTTGTCGCCATAATTTTACATTCAACTTTTCTTACCAACCTGAATGTCTTCTCCAATGAATCAGGTTCCAAAACGTGAACTTCACGTTGGATGTTATCCTTTAAAGTGCCTATGAAGAGATCAATCCTGTGTTCCTCTGGAATATCAGTTACCCTTATATTCAATTTTTGGAAGTCCTCAATGTGCTGCCCCACTAAACCCTTTTGTTTGAGATTTATCAATTGGCTAAAGAAGGTGTTTCTCTTTGTATCCTCATAATGTGCTATAATTTCCTCCGTAAAAATTGACCGTGACAATTTTTTTTACGGGAGCAAAGCCATCGATACCATACAAATGTATTTTGTTCTAAATGTAAAGTTGTGATGTGTACCTTTTGTGTGTTTTGCACATTATTGAGATCAAACTATTGCTACATCTGTAGTATCCATGTTACAGGATCATTTCCATCAAACTTCCTCATATCCATTTTTGGAATATGGTGGTTCTTCCCTCCAACGTTAGAGTTTATGAAATCATGATTAACATTTATTTTGTTCTCATCATGAGTTTCCTCTACTATATTTTCACCATTAGGAAACATTTCTTGTATCAACTTTGCAAAACCTTCGATGTCTACTTTTAGATCCTTCTTCATGTTTTCGATGTTGTCTTTCATTTTTTCATCGATCTTAGCTTCCATGTCATCCATCTTAGCTTCCCATGCCATCCATCATGCCATCCATCTTAGCTTTCAAACCCATTCATCTTAGCTTCCATGCCTTTATTCAAACCATCCATCTTAGTTTCGACGCCTTTCTTCAAAACTTCCATTTCATTTTTTGTTGTTCTTTGCGAGAGAGAAATTTGTTGCACTTGCTCTTGTAATTTTGATATGTCATGTTGCCATTCTTCGTCTTCATGATTCATAGTAGAGCCTTCTAAAGGATTAATGGGTGTTGAATTATTTTTAGGGGCCATTTTTTAATCCAATATTAATATCTATTCTACAATATGCCCTTGGAATCAATTCAACTTGATTCTTCAAACAAGACTTATGCAATTCGGGAAAAAAAAATACATACCTTTTACTTTTTTTGAGGAGCTCGATATTGAAATTGAATTATATCTATAATTGAAAATCTTAAATATATAAAATTAAGCCCTGTAGTATCCCTCTGAAGCTTCTTTCAAATGCCACGGGTCTGATCTAATTTGGATTCTTCAAGGAAAATTTATGTCCAATCTCCCACAATGACCCAATTTTTGACTGGTTGAGTAGAGCGAACTTGTACGACTTTCCATGTGTCACTGTTTCGTCTTTTGGAACTGAAATTGATAACCAAGAAACTAAAGTCTGTTTAATTGCGACCACTTTTTATGGCACTCCAATCTGATGCTCAGAGAGAGAGTTATGAATATTTTACCACGATCACCTCTTTGAGATGAAATTCGGGAGCCTGAAAAAGCACTATCTTCCACAGATAATATCTCCAAACATATTGTGAACCAAGATCTGAACTTTTTTGATGAGTTTCCTCAGGATTTCAGCTTCACACCTAAAAATTTCATATTATGAACCTTGAAGTAGAAAAAACGGTATGGATTCAAATTTCACGATGATGTGTTTAGGAGCCTGAAAAAAGACCTAACTTCCACAGATCATATCTCCAAAAATATTGCGAACCAAGCTCTGAAATTTTTAGAAGATCTTCCTCGAGATTCGACTTCACACCCTAAACCTTTCAGCTCCTAAAAATTCGTATAAAAAAAGTTATAGCGAAAATTATACGATGACCTTTTTGGAGTAGTGAAACCCTAGAATCCAAAGCTCTGATACCAAATGTTGTGTAACCAACTTCAAAAATAGAAGAAAAGAGATATTAATGCCTTAGAAATAAGCCACTTCAAGGGGAAAACCTCCAATACATTACATAAATGAAAAATTCTTGGATGATACAATTTACAAAACCTCCTTTCTATATATAGGAGTCCATGTGGCCATAATGTAATCCTAGTGGGCCACAATGTAATCCTAGCCGACCTAACAATAATAATTTAGGGGCACAATAATAAAAAAATGGGGGTTACAAGGGTACAATAATAACAATAAGGGGGTTACACTAACAATAATAAGGGACTATACTAGTGATATAGGGACCTAACATTTTTTATATGCATGCTTCTTTGAATTGACTTTCAGGTATGTTTGTTCTATAGGAGTTAGAGGGTTGGACCATACGGGATCGACATCAAACATAGGACCTACGGGTACCTTTCTAAAGCCAAATTTAATAATTCACATGTTTGACATGTTTTTATGAGTAGTTCTTGTTGATTATATTGCTCTACTCTGTTGAGGTTGTCAACCCTTACCGCAGGGAAATTTTCCCGCCAACACCTTCCTATACATAGACATTACTTGGATTTCTTGCTCCCTTTATTATGATATTACCTGTATCGATATTTCATGCCACATAATTATTTGGTATGAAAACAACCTCATTCCCTTGTTCACACATTTGAATAACACTAAACAATTTATGTCTTAATCCATCAACAAACAAAACATTTCCATCTTTAACCTTATTCTTTAGCAAAATAGTTCCTTTCCATTTCATAATAGCAGGTGAGTTATTTCCAAAGCTTAGATTATTTTCTTTATTTATTTTATTAAAGGACATAAAATTATCTTTATCACTTTTCATATGCTTTTAGAATCCACTCTCAATGTAACCATATATTTTCTTGATCTCCTGCATACAACACTAAACCACAATCTTCAGATTCTATGGTTTTATTTTTCCATACCTTGGATGTTATTTCCTTTTCTTCATTTTGAAGAGTTGGTATCATTCTACTTTTGAATTTAGTCTCTTTATGCCCAAATTTATTACAAAAGGAGCACAAATTTCATCTTGGAGAGGTGAGAAATAATTCTAAGAGTATTTCTTTAACCCAATTTCATTCTTTTGTTTTCTTTCTTCTCTAGTCATGATAGTTTTATAAGCGACACACTGAGAAACCTTATGTCCAAAATTATGAAAAGTGTAGTACTGACCGTTGAATTAGAAGTTTCTGGGAGTATAGTACATTTTTGCGTAGTTCCATTTTTTATTGTGGTAAGAATGTTTTAACTGAGAGATTTGATCCCTCATTCCTTTGCTGAGAGCTAGAATTTTGATGGTTTCTTCCCTTTAAAACATTGAGATAGATTCCTATACTTGTTTCAGAGGATTTAATAGTCTTTTATGTTTCTCCATTGTATCCAAGTCATGTTTTTATTAGAGGAGAGCATTGTACTAGGGTAACTTCTTCTAGGGTATCAGATCCTTTAGCAAATCTAAGGTTTAGAACTTTTTTTTTCTCAAGTTACTTTCTCAGACTTACTATTTCTAGTTCTAACTTTTCATTATGCCTTTCCTTTTCTAGAATTTGTTTCTTCGGTGCTTCTTATTCTAATTTAGCTTCATCCAAGTGAATTTTAAGATGAGATATTTCTTCAATGAGATTATCCTTTTCTTATAGGGAATCCATAAAAATGTCATCATACACATCAATACATTTACCTTCAAATTCCATAAGTAATTGATATTCTTGATAAAAATCACCTTCTTCACCATTTGAAAGACCATGACTATCTTCATGTGTGACGAAAATTTTCTTGTTTTAAAAAATTCCTCTAATAATTACTTTTTCATAACTATTTCCTTTCTTAATATTTTCTTTATAAGGGAATTTAGCAGCATAATGACCAAATCCTCCATAGGAAAAACATTTGAAAGGAAGCTTACCTCTAAATCTTCTAGTTCCCATTCGGAGTTTCTTTAAAAATTTCCCCTCTTATTCATCTGATACGTAGCCTGATTCCCTGATCTCTTCCTTTTCCTTTCCTTTGTAAGTAGCTTTGTATGTTTCCTCTCTGATATCTGATGGACCACATTTTCTCATTTCATAGGATTTTAAGATCCCATGAAATTGTTCAATAGTAATATTCTTCAAATCCTGCATTTATTCAATGACAGAGACTTTTGAATCAAATTTTGGAGTTAGATATCTTTGAATTTTCAAACAAGCATTAAATATTTTACTTCATCACCAATATTTCTCATTGAGTTACCGATATCATATACCCTAAGAAATAAAATTGCAATACATTCGTCATTATGAATTCTAAGAGTTTCGTATTGGTTTATAAATGTTTGAAGTTTAGCACTCTTTACCTTATTATCACCTTCATAACCAGGGATGAACTTATCCCATATATATTTTTCGGTATTCAGCTCCATGACCTTCACAAATTATGATTCTACCAAGATACCCAAAAGAGCATTGAAAACTTTTGCATTCGTCTCATATTGATTCTTTCCTTCTTCATCCGTGGGAATGGATGGTGCATACTTATGGCCTTCTTCAATGATTTCCCAAACACTATCTCCAAGTGACTATAGATATGCTATCATTATAAATTTCTAGAAAACCAAGTTCTTTCCATTAAGAAATGGTGGTTAGATAGATGATACTCCCTCTTGATTTCTCATCTTGATGAATATCCCTTCAAATGATCAAGATTCTTCTAAAGGAAATGCTATGATTCAAATTGTTAGGAAAAAATACTGAGTGGGGGGGGGGGGGGTGTGGGTAAATCAATATTTTCAAAATCAATTTTTTATTTTGATTAGTATACGCAACTATTGTAGAGGAAAGTAGCATATGTAAGCAATTGTTACTAAAGAAACCCATGTATATCCAACTAACTTATCTGATCAATAATTATATCATCTATGCAGTACTAATAAGTGCATCATTAATTCACTATTCATCAATTAATAAGTAAGTATGAGAAATTAAGAATTAGATAGAACATCAACACAGAAAAACCATATGAGCAAAAATATTTTCAGGTGGAAACCCAATATAGGAGAAAACCACCATAGTTGTCATCTTTGTCTTCTTCTTTTATTAAAAGGAATATTCTTATAATTGTGTGCTAGTGAATACTCTAACAATAAAACAAGATCCTACCTGCAGAAGGCTACAACCTTTTCTCATTTTCCAGCTCCTACTGGAAGGGAGCTACAACCCCTTTTCTGAATATTACTGTCCTCATTTCTTGTGGATCACTTTTAAAAATGTTTGAAACTAGATCCACTCTCGACTATTCTAAAATTAGTTACTCAACTACTGAACCAACCGAAAAATTAAATAAAACTAGATCAAAACAGATTACGCCAATTCATAGCCACTCATCAATATACCAAGCCAAACATTGTTAGCCATCACAAAAACCAGTTGTTTCCACTGTAAACCCTGATCAAGCATACATCAGATTACAAAAATTTATGTTATTGATCATACTACGTTTGTACGTGATTTTATTGAATAATACCCACGTATAGATCTCAAAACATTGATACCTGAAACTAAATCACGGTGACATTGAATAAATCATTGTATCACATACTAATCCCATCACATATCCTAGAACCAAATACATATCATCGCACAAAAACACCATCACTAGTTAAAATTCCATTCCAAAATAATTTTAACCCAACCAGTACTATCAAACACAAATTATTATGAGAGAGACATCATTGACAAATAGCAACAAACATAACAGAGCTGATCAACCATCATAAATAATTCATACTACAAAACTCTAGTAGTTGTATGTGATTCTTATGAAGAACACCCATGTATGTACACATTTTTAATACTTGAAACCTGTGTATAGATTCTGACGTTTTGCAAAATGTGTATGCGACCCCCTTGAAGTAGATATGTGTATGTATGTGACCTTTCTGAAACAAACCTATGTACATATATGTAATCACTGAATCATGCCTTCATTGAAACCAAAAAACATACTTCGCAACCCTTGGTATCATATTTTCATGTCAAAGTATCATTACCATTACAGATCTATCATTGTTAGTCATAATCATAAAATATCAAGAAAGCATGTTTATTAGTCACTACCATGCTTCAAAATCTATCAAATTTGAACCTATTTCATGCTACTTGGTGAACACCTATTTTAGATTAAAGCATCCATCAATAATCAATAACCTGCACACTGAACACTTTGATCTCCATCTCCTCATATAGGTTAGGCCTTAGTCAATACCTTAGGTCAATCCTTTAGTAATGGTGAAGGTATTCTTTTACCAAATCAAATATCCATTATCGTGTTGATTACTATGGGCCAATACCATGGTAAAGACCCATGTCATTGACAATACCATGGCACAAAAACTATACATGACTTTTCTTCACCATACCCGCATATGTACACAAAATTTATTGAAAGGACTCGCGTATACTTCCCAAACTTCACCTTTATCATTCCTTTGTCTCTGAATTGATTTTCCTTTGTCCATTATCTCTGTGACATCTATACTGGCATGTATATTCATCCTGGTACCATCATGTTGACATATTTATCAAGTAGCTTTCCATCAAGGACAACACATTAGTCATAATTCCAACAAACTACTCATTTTTAAATAATTTTGATTGTGAATCCTTTTTCCACATTATTAAAGAAAGTATAACAAATCTTGGAGAAAAATCAAATAAATGTACCTTTATTGAATATGGTGTTAATTATTTTTGTTATTTCTTATATGATTATTTTTGGGTATGTGTTATATTCTTTCCACAACTAGTGACAAATGTTGTACATCATTTGTTGGGCACAATAGGGGGTTGGTAGCCCCCCTGCATGGGGTATAAGGAAGCACCCAAAGATTTTTTTTATGTGGACCCAAGGATTGGGGGCACACCCAAAGATGATGGGCGAACCTACCCATGGTTTTTTGAGTGGGTTTTGCACATGGTTTTGGGCATGATGGTATCTTGTAGATCCGCTCAAGGGAACTACGGTTATGTTCTAATCCATGGTTAGTGGATTGGGGTTTATGAATGCTTCTACATATATATGTGTGTCTGTGTGCATGGAATATTAAAAGGAATATAATGAAATATCAATCTGGTAGTCTCAGTTTTGGGATTGAGGGGAAAATATCTCTGTATATTTGTTTTATATATGTTCTTTCCATTATATATTTTCTATTTTAAGAATTCGTTTGAAAATAATTTTTATACAAGGTTTAAACCTACATTTGTTATTAGATTTGTTTCATCTTCAAGGGGACGCCTTTACTATTGAGGGGTTTTTCTTGGGTCTATTGTATACACTGTTAAGTGGGAGATTTGCGGGGTTGATTCTTATTGTGAAATAATGTTACGAGCAATGGAAAGATAGAGATCGGGAAATTTAATGGTCATGGATTTGAGTTTTGGAATCTCAAGATGGATGATTTGTTGGTGGACCGAGATTAGTGGATTGTTGTAGATCCATGCATGGCACCAACATCAATGTGGACAGAAGACTGGGTGAAGCTAGATCGGAAGGAGAAGAGAACAATACAATTGTGTTTCTCAGATTTAGTATTGTTGAATGTATCAGGGGAAGCTATGACGAATTATTTGTGGGTCAAGTTAGGGACTTTGTCCCAATCTAAGTCTTTGGTGAACAAATTGTTCCTGCAGAAAAGTTGTATAACTTGATGATGAAGGATGGAGACTTGGTGACAGAGCATCTAAACGCCTTTAATACTAGGGTAAGTTAGTTCTGAACTATTTATATAAAAGTTTCAGACGAAGATAAGTGCATCAGTTTTCTATGATTTCTACCATATTCGTGGGATAGTCTAGTTGTTGCAACAAGTAGAAATACAACTATCTTGAATTCTGATGAAATAGCTCATCCTTACTGTCAGGGGAGATGAGATGGAAAAATATGGAGGGCCTTAATGGATATTCCTTGTCTATACGGGGACGATCCCAAAATAGAAACAAAAATAAGTCCTTGAGTGGGAGATACAAATCTAGAGGGAAATCTAAATCTCCAGGAGAACCTATAAAGGTGTGATGGAAATGCAAAAAGAAGAACACTACAAAAATGAATGTCGAGCTAAATATCCTAAGAAATGAAAGGGATATGATGATGCACCTTCTGTAGAGGTGAAAACCATCTCAAATAAAGGTGGGGATGTGTACATGGATTCTTCTTCAAGTACACATGTAGATCATGAGGCCTAGTTGATTGAATCTGGTTCATACTTTCACTTCACTCCCCATAGGGAGTGGTTCTGTGAGTATGAGAAATATGATGGTTGTGATGTATTCTTATGGGATGATAGGAAGGCTAGAATCATTGAATGCATAAAATTCAAGCTGAAGTTGCAAGGTGGAAGGATTAGAACACTTCATGATGTTATGCATATTCCCGCATTGGCCAAAAATATGATTTATTTAAGCAAGATGGATGATGGAAGTGTAAAAATAATATTCGAGAAAGATACCCACAAGATGGTTTTGGGAGCACTATTATTGATGTAGGGAATTCCTATTGGAACCTTGTACAAGCTTCTGGGTATGCTATTATTGATGGGTGAAACAATTATGTGGTTCTTGAAAGTAGCGCAAAAAATATAGTGGTCTCTAGAGAAAAGAACATGCTATGGCATCAAAGGCTTTGACATATTAGACAGAAATGCCTTTAAATACTGCATGGTAATGGTATGGTAGAAGGTATGTCTAATTTCTCTTTGGATTTCAATTTATGTGCAAATTATGTATATGGGAAGCATAATCGGGTGAGTTTCCCCTCTGGTGCTAAGAGGGAAAAAGGGATATTATAGCTTATGCACATTGATGTGTTTGGACCTATGTTGGTTCCATCACTAGGTAATTATCTATACTATGTCTCATTTATAGACAAATTCTCTAGGAATACATGGATATATTTCGTTAGGAATAAATTTGAAGTCTTTGAAGGATTTACAAAATTTAAGGCTTTGGTTCAAAATCAGACAAATAAGAAGATCAAGATATTGATAACATATAATGGTGGAGAGTTTTGTAAGAAGGAATTTGAAGATTTCTGTAAAAGTGTGGTATAGCATGACAAAATACTACTCCATACACACCTCGGGAAAATGGAGTTGTAGAAAGAATGAATAGGACGTTGATAGAAAAGGCAAGAAGCATGCTCAGTGGTGCCAGGTTAGGAAACGAATTATGGGAAGAGAAAGTGGATACTGCATGTATTAGAGGAAATTTCAGCCTAAAAGTGGCCTCCTAAGGAAAAATAATAAAATAAGAGTTTTAGATTTTGGAGGGAAAGAAAGAAAACTATTTCTTTAAATTGTCTTTTTAGCTTATATCCTTATAGGTTCAATCAAAATTCAAGTGTAGACACTCATTGGATGTGAAATTAAATTTCACATCCAATGAGTACACATTATGCGTACTTTTGAGAAGATCCACATTGATAAAAAAAATGAAGATAAATTAAAAAAAGCATGTTGATGTGGGTCTTCTCAAAAGTATGCATAATGGTACTTGTTGGATGCATAATTAATTCTGCATCCAACAAATGTCTACACTTGAAATTTGAGTGAACCTGTAAGGAGACAAGCCAAAAATACAATTAAAAAATATATATTTTTTAATTTTTCCTCAAATATATTTACATGTACCTCTTTTTAAATTTAAAGTATTTTTATTGTTTTATATATTATGTACGTGAAAATGTCATGGGCACTTTTAGGCTGAAATTTCCTCTATTGTTACATGGTTAACAGATCACCTTCATCAACATTGGAGGATAAGATTCCACATGAGGTATGGAATGGTAAGAAACCCTGGTCCCTCTCTTTCACATCTGAGGGTCTTTGATTTTGATGCATATGTACACATTCCAATGGAGAAAAGAACTAAGTTGGATAATAAATCTGAAAGGTGTATCTTTGTTGGGTATAAGGATTTTTTAAAAGGCTATAAGATTTGGAACCCAGAAACAAGGAAGGTTGTGTGCAATTGAGATATGGTGTTTAGAGAGGTGAAATGTGTTATTAAACATGAATTCATACCAAAGGAACCTAAGAAAATAGAGTTTGAGCTAAAGGAGGAAGAATCAGACTCTACCGCAAAATATGAATTAGAAGAGGAAAAGCCACAAAACTCCAGTTTTGAGAATATTGGTTTAAGAAAGAAGGAAAACAGAAATGTATAGTCCATTTGGTTTATGTTCACATTTTTCTTTTTCTATTACTGATGATGATCCGAGAACTATCAAGGGGAGAGTGGATTCAGAGGATGGAAAAATCTCGAAAGAGGCCATCGTTGATGAAATGAAACCTTTGGAAAAAATGAGGCTTGGGATTTGGTGAAGTTGCTAGCTAGAAGGAAATCCATTGGCATAAAATGGGTGTTTAATTAGAATATGAATGCATAAATAAAGGTGGGGAAACATAAGCGGCTTAGTTGGTAGAAAAAGGGTTTGCCTAGGTGCGAGGGATTGATTTTGGTGATAATTTTTATGAGGCCCATAATTAGGTATATTAATGGGTTAAAATGCCATACTTTAGCTATTAAGTTACCTCTCTCTCACATTTATTTACATTTTTTTAAAATTGTGCTTAATGAGAAGGGTGTATGATGTTTTTCATGTGTCGTTGCCTAATCCGAATTAATTGCAAGAAATAAAGATATTTTTGAGATATTTTCCACCTAAGGCCTCTCTGTAGACAACAAGTTGAGATTGTAGGAGGTTTTACCACCTCATTAAGTATCTAAATCAGCCAATATCACATTGAGATCTCTCTCAAAAACTCAAAGGCAAAGGCAGAGACGCAAAGTGGAAGTTAAGAGTATCCAAGCTCCACTCTTCTTGAGATCAAGGAGGATTTATTCCTACTTTTAAGGGAGGACATGGTAGCTACCCATTTTTCATTTTTAAAAGCCATACCTTGTTTATATCTTAGATGTTATTATCGGAGAGGGGAAACTTGATAAAGATGACCTCATTGGTCATATCCTTCAAAACCAACCCCCCACTTCCATTCCACTTGATGAACTGGTGAGAAAATCTGAAAGCGGCCAAGATTGTAGAATTGGGCCCATATATAATCCTAAAGATCAACTCCTCTCTCTCAGCCAAAGACGAAGAAAATTTGTTCCAGTTGCTAAGAGAGACCTTGGATATTTTTTCTTGGGATAACAAATAAATGAAAGGGGTGCATCCCTCAGTTTTCACACACCATATTTACATGAAAGAGGGATGAAAGCCTGTGCACCAACCCTAGAGGATAATTAACCCAACCTTGAAAGAAATCATAAAGGATGAATTACAAAAGTTTCTCGATGCAGGGTTCATATACCCCATTTCAGACAGTGAATGGGTGTATCCTCTATTTTTAGTCCCAAAGAAGATTTTGAAGTGGAGGATATGTGTTGATTATAGAGAGTTGAACAAAGCCACAAATAAAGACCATTTCCCTATCTTTCATTCACCAAGTCTTGGATGGTATTGTAGGGGATAATTTATTCTCTTTCCTGGATGGATTCAGTGGTTAAAATCAGATCCAGGTCAACCCTGAAGACCAAGACAGGACTATATTTACATGTCCTTGGGGAACCTTTTCTTATAGAGTTCTTCCATTTGGCCTATGCAATTCCCCTGCCACTTTTCAAAGAGTAGTCCTGAGGATTTTTGTTGAGCTTGGTCATGATTATATGGAAATATACATGGATGATTTCACTCCCCATGGGTATGATTTCCAAGAGACCCTCTCTAATCTGGGTAAATTCTTAAGGAGATGCATTGAAATGCATCTCTCTTTGATTCCTAAGAAGTGTGAATTCTTGTGGAAGTAAGGGATTTTACTTGGCTACTCGATATCTTAGTAAGGGATACAAGTAGATCCAAAGAAGATTGTTATCATAAAAAGGGTGCCTACTCCTCAGAAACATAGAGATGTTAGGAGTTTATTGGGCTTCACTAGTTACTATATGAGATTCATCAAGGATTTTAGCAAGGTGGCTTCACCATTGTTTGGATTCTTGGCCAAGGACTCTGAATTCTATTGGTCAAGTCTATGTCAAGAAGCCTTTGAAATCATAAAGAAAAATTTGACCACTGCCCCTATACTTCGAGGTCCCAACTAGGATCTTCCCTTCCATATCCATATTAATGCATCAGATAAAGTTGTGGGGGAAGTTTTGGGATAAATGGATGATAAGTTACCCTATGCCATTTGTTTCATTAACAAAAATTTGTCTAATGATGAATTGAAATACATTGTTGTTGAGAAAGTGCTTTTATTTGTTGTCCATTCCTTAAATAAATTCAGACATTATATTACTAGGTACCAAAATTTTGTGCATACTAACCATGGAGAAATTAAATACTCTATGAAAAAATGTGATGTGAATGCTATAATTACTAGGTGGTTATTGTTGTTGCAACAATTTGACCCAACTAGCATTGATAAGTCCGGGAAAGAAAAAGTAGTTGAATTTTCTTTTTTCTAGACTCACTTTGCCTACAGATAATGAAGAGATTATTGATGACCAGCTTCTAGACGAGCACTTATTCACTATCTCAGTACTCTCTCCATGGTTTGCTGACATAGACAACTACTTAGTTGCTGGGAGATGTTGATATTGCAACAAGATGATGAGCTTAGTGGAAAGAAGTCACCTTCACTAAGTGGGCCCGCAGGCTATTTTTGGCACAAGTCTATTTTTAGACATGTCAATCATATTCTATGAGTTGCGGGATGCTATTTGTGGATGGTTGGTCAAGTTGGAAAAAATAAATGGAATTCTATTTTAGACATATTTGGAGGAATCTATTTTTAGATTGCCAGTCTAAAAATAGATATGTCGAATATTATTAGCTCTTAATAATATTTGCACTATAAACATTATCTTATTCTCTTGGAGCACTTCAGTTAAGTGCATAGATGTGGCATAGGAGCTGACAGAAGGAATTACGCTATTCCTGAGGGTTAAGTGGAGCTATTGCATGGATACTTCAGTTAGAACTCATGTGACAGAGTTTGGTGGAGTTATTGAGGAGTTGATGGAGTTGTGTTCAGCTTAACTGAGTTAAACATAGTTGAGCTAGTTGTATCTAGTCTAACTAATTGATACACTAGTGAGAGTGGTGTGAATTAATTTTTAATTAATGCACTAATTATTAACTCATTAATCAACTAAATAATACATCAGTTAACTACAGTGCATGGACAGTTTCAGTGGAGACCAGTGAAGAGGTAGGTGAAAGCGCAGTGTGACTATCAGTTGTGACTATAATGGTGCATGAGTTTGAACCACACATTGATGGAGATGCCAATGAGGATTGTGGAGTACAAGCCAGGTTTTTCGAAGTTCATTTAGAGCTATTCTTCAGCAGTGCTTGCATGGTAGAGGAAGGCTATGAAGTGGCAGATATTGGAGCATGTGATTTGCTAGATCGGGCTTGATTAGTGTGTAGCAATTGGAGATTGTACTGAGAGCTTTGTGAGGAGCTTTGTATAATGATTGTTACATGATCTCTATGAAATATAATATACCGATAGTTGGGGGTTTTTAGCTTTAAGCTTTCCCATAAAATACCGTGTTCATATGTGTGATTGTTTATGGTTTTAATGTGCACATGCGTTTGTTTTTATTTCCGCAATTAATGATCAATGGTAGAAGAGATTCTGTATTGTGCATGAAGTTAAAATAGTGTGTGATCAGGAGAATCTCAGTGTATAACATATCAGTTATCAAATTTCTACATGGTATCAGAGCGAGATTGATCATTGGAGAAATTGCAAAACATTGAAGTGGTTGAGTTTTGAGCTGGTGGAATTCGAATTTGCAGCAGTGTTTTCTTGGTGTCGAAGTTGAGATGTATTTCAACGGATTGCGATTGGAGTACGCCCTTGAGGGCATCTCAAATTATATTGCATGGAAGGACAGGATGGAGGCGGTGCTAGATGACAATGGGTTGAAGGAGTTCATAGATGCAGAAATTCCAAAACCTACTTCTAGCGATACTGTCGTACTTGACGCATGGAAAAATAAGATAGCGAAGTGTCAAAGAATTCTGTTGGAAGGTGTAAAGGATCACATAGTGTCTAGCCTTCATGGTAAGGCTTCTCCATTCTTGATTTGGAAAGTGTTGACAGACTTATTCCAAAGCAGGAGTGACTAGAGGAAGTTGGCGCTCAAGGATAAACTCGGGAACATAAAAATGGAGAAAGGTGAAAGTATGCTCAAGTACCTCACGAAGTTTATTCAATGCAGGGATGAGCTATAAAGTGTGGGGGTGACTGTAGATGACGAGGACTTGGTGAGCTTGGCTCTCCTTGGGCTTCCGAAGAGTTCGCATTCCTATCAGGACTCTGTTAATGGTCGGGAGAAATTGCCAGGATGGGAGAAACTTTGGTCGGATCTTGTGCAAGAGGAGATAAGGCGAATACCAGGGACGGATCTTCATCAAAGAACTCAGATGAAGAAAATTTTTCTTTGGCTACCAAAGCAAGGAAGGGGAAGAGGAAGAAGAATGCTTCTCAATCCAGTGCGAAAGGAAAGAAGTAGGACATGTCCAAGGTGAAGTGCTTTCACTGTCACCAACACGGACATTACGCCACTAATTGTCCACAGAAGAAGAAAAATAAGCAGGTTGCTGGATCTACAGCTGGAGAGGCCTTAACCTCGCATTTTGAGCTGGATTTTTCGCTGATCGCATGCTTGGTCTCAAGTATGATGGGTTTAGTGTGGTTTCTTGACAGTGGTGCGTCGTTTCATATGACCAGAGACAAATATTTGTTTACTGATATGGATGAGAAAGGTCTTGGAGTGCACATCGATATGGGCGATGATGGTAGATACAGTGCGACCGATATCGGTACCATTTCCTTTGAGAGGGATTCTGGTAAACCCTTCGTATTGAAGGAAGTGATGCATGTTCGAGGATTGAAGAAGAATCTGATCTCTGTGGCCATGTTAGAAGACAAGGGATATGATGTATTTAGCGAGGGAAAGGCTTTCCTGCATAGTAAGGCAACTGGTAACACTCGGAGGATAGGGGTTCGAGTTAAGAACCTTTATAAATTGCAGGTAGATGGCTGCGCAGCAATGGCAAGCAAGGCGGAAGGAGTGGTGAGTCGGGATGATGGCGAGCTGTGGCACAGGAGATTGGGCCACCTTTACCATGGAGCTTTGAAAATTTTGCAACAGATTTCTACCGGGCTTCCTAAAGGTACACTTGTGCAGTCAGATCAGTGCAAGGGATGTACTTTGGGGAAATTTGTGAAAGCCACCTTTCACGAGAAGGATAGTCACGCCATGACGATCCTTGAGAGAATTCACATAGACGTGTGTGGACCTTTCTCAGTAGCTTCGATAGCAAAGCATAGGTACTATGTGATATTTTTTGATGATTTTTCTCGAAAGTGCTAGATCTTATTCATGCAGAAGAAGAGCGAGACATACTCAAAGTTCCTTGAGTTCAAGGCACTGGTTGAGAAAGAATCGAGGAAGCAGGTGAAGGCTCTTAGGAGTGACAATGGTGGTGAATTCATCTCTGGCGAATTCAAGGACTTTTGCAACGTAGAAGGAATTCAAAGAGAGCTCATAGCGCCTCATAACCCACAGTAGAATGGGGTCGCGGAGCAAAAGAACAAAATGATTGTGAGTGATGCATGGGCGATGTTACATGATCAGGACCTTCCCATACACTTGTGGGCTGAGGCATGCAATACTGCGGTTTATGTGCAAAACCGTTGTCCTCACAAGATACTTGGCATGAGTACACCTGAGGAGGCATTTTCTGGTAAGAAGCCTGATATTTCCCATTTGAGGATTTTTGGTTCACCTTTTTACATTCATATGACGAAGGATGCTAGGAAGAAGCTGGAGCTGACCATAGAGGTTGGGATATTTGTGGGGTACACTGATATGCCCCACAACTATCATGTGTATTTTCCAGACAGTCGCAAGACTGTTGTGCGATAGGATATAAAATTTCATGAGGAGAAAGCCATGAAGTGTTCGCTTGAGAGGGAGCCACACTTGCATGTAGATGAGGAGCTATTAGTTCCTAATTATGAGCCTCGGGATGTGGATCAACCACAACAGGAGGTTCATGGAGTGAAAGAGACCACTCATGCAGCGCCAACCATCAGAGGGCGGAAGTGCACTACAAAAGCTGAGCGACTGAATCAGGATGCAGAGAAGATTGTAGGAGCACCTACATCACAGCGTAGACAGAGACAGTCACTTGACAGGTACACTGGATACATGGATCTTATGAGCAAGTGTATCATGATAGAGCCATCCTCTTTCGAGGAAGCTGTGGAGGACCTTGCATGGGTAGATGATATGGTGGAAGAGTATGATTCGATTGTCAGAAACAGTGCATGGGAGATTGTCCCAAGGCCGAAAGGGAAATTATTGGTAGGTTCGAGATGGATCTACAAAGTGAAGCAAGCAGTTGACGGGAGTGTGGAGAAGTACAAGGCAAGATTTGTTGCCCGAGGCTTCTCACAGATTGAGGGGATCGGTTATGAGGAAACCTTTTCACCTGTGACAAGGTATTATTCCATACGGACGATTCTTTCTCTCTTAGCACAGATGGGGTGGCACACTCATCAGATGGATGTGAAGACTGCGTTCCTCAACGGAGTGATTGAGGAGGAGATGTACATAAAGTAGCCTGAAGGTTTCGAGATCTTCAGCAGCGAGTCGCATGTGTGCAGGCTCAAGAGACTGCTGTATGGGTTGAAACAAGCACCTCATGCTTGGTACACATAGATATACAGTTATTTCATCGGACTTGGATTCTCCAAGAGTGAGGCGGATCAGAACCTATACCAGATTGTGGTGGAGGTTAAGTTGTTGATCATTTTACTTTATGTAGATGATTTTATTTTTACAGTTGATGAACTGTTGATACACTCATGCAAGGCTGATCTTGCAAAGGAGTTTGAGATGAAGGACTTGGGCCTCCTTCACTATTTCCTAGGATTGGAAATTTGGCAGCGCAGTGATGGAATGTTTGTGTCTCAAGGCAAGTATGCTCAGGAGATACTGGAGAAGTTCAACATGCATGGATGCAAGCCTGTTGACACTCCTCTTCCTGGTGGTTGGAGGAAAGAGGATGCTACATCGACAGAGGTAGTGGATGCCACTATTTATCGACAGTTGGAGGGGTCGCTTATGTATCTGGTCAATACATGACCCGACATATGCTATGCTGTTAACCAACTTTCACAAGCTATGGTTAAGCCTACCAAGCTCTTTTGGAAGGTAGGAAAGCATGTATTGAGATATCTCAGAGGCACATTAGGATATGGATTATGGTACAGATAGTCGGATGAGGTGAGGCTATGTGGCTTCACGGATTCTGATTGGGAAGGGAGCCCAACAGACAGAAAGAGCACATCTGGAGGGATTTTTAGTATCGAGTCGACAGTAGTTTCTTGGTACAGTAGGAAGTAGAGATCCGTGGCACTCAATTCAACAGAGGCTAAGTATATGGCAGCGAGTTTGGCTGCATGCGAGGCTATATGGATGAGGAAGATCCTGGTCGGGTTGTTCGGTTCACACTTAGATCCTACTGTGATATATTGTGATAATCAGAGTTGCATCAAACTCTCGGTTAATCCATTATTTCATGATAGATCAAAACACATTGACATCCAGTGTCATCATATCAGAGATTGTGTGTAGCGGAAGATCATGTTACTTTCATACATTCCTACAGAGGATCAGGATGCTGATATCTTGACGAAGGCACTTACCAGGAGCAAATTCGAATACCACAGGGGCAAGATAGGGGTGTAAGATGATCCTTATCTTGTTGAGAGGGAGTGTTGAGATTGAAACAAGATGATGAGCTTAGTGGAAAGAAGTCGCCTTCACTAAGTGGGCTCGCAGGCTATTTTTGGCGCAAGTCTATTTTTAGACATGTGGATCATATTCTATGGGTTGCAGGATGCTATTTGTGGATGGTTGGTCGAGTTGGAAAAAATATATGGAATTCTATTTTTATACATATTGGGCGGAATCTATTTTTAGATTGCTAGTCTAAAAATAGATATGTCGAATATTATTAGCTCTTAATAATATTTGGAATATAAACATTATCTTATTCTTTTAGAGAACTTCAGTTAAGTGAATAGATGTGGCACAGGAGCTGACAGAAGGAATTACACTATTCTTGAGGGTTAAGTGGAGCTATTGCATGGATACTTCAGCTAGAACTCATGTGACAGAGTTTGGTGGAGTTATTGAGGTAGTTGATGGAGTTGTGTTAAGTTTAACTGAGTTAAACATAGTTGAGCTAGTTGTATCTAGTCTAACTGATTGATACACTATTGAGAGTGGTGTGAATTAATTATTAATTAATTAAATAATTATTAACTCATTAATCAACTAAATATTACGTCACTTAACTACAGTGCATGGACAGTTTCAGTGGAGAACAATGAAGAAGTAGGTGAAAGAGAAATGTTACTATCAGTTGTGACTATACTGGTGCATGAGTTTGCACCACACATTGATGGAGATGCCAATGAGGATTGCGCAGTACAAGCCAGGTGGTTCGAAGTTCATTCAGAGCTATTCTTCACCAGTGATTGCGTAGTAGAGGCATGGTATCAGGTGGTAGAGATTGGAGCATGTGATTTGCTAGATCGAGCTTGATTAGTGTGTAGCAATTGGAGATTGTACTGAGAGCTTTGTGAGAGGATTTGTATAATGATTGTTACATGATCTCTATGAAATATAATATGCAAATAGTCGGGGGTTTTTAGCTTTAAGATTTCCCATAAAATACCGTGTTCATATGTGTGATTGTTTATGGTTTTAATGTGCGCATGTGATTGTTTTTATTTTCGCAATTAATGATCAATGGTAGAAGAGATTCTGTATTGTGCATGAAGTTAAAATAGTGTGTGATAACGAGAATATTGGTGTATAAAATATAAATTATCAAATTTCTATAAGATATTTCCTCCAAATCTATCATCCAGAGAGAAGAGCATAATTATGAGAAAGAGTGCCCCTTTCACTTGGATTGGTGGCAATATTTTCAAATTGGGACTAGATCAAATTATAAGGAGATGTCACAGGGAGAAGGAAATATTTGAAATCCTCTTATAATTTCATGATGGACCCTGTGGGGGTCATTTTTATCCTAAGAGGAAAACCTCCAAGGACTTGTAAGATGGCTACTATTGGCCTATTGTCCATTAGGATGCTAAAAGGTATACCAGCAAATGTGACCAACGTTAGAGGATGGGAAAACCTATATGTAGGGATGAAATGCCTTTACAACCTCAGGTCTCATTGGAGCCATTTGACAAGTGGGGCATGGAATTAATTGGGCCAATTGATCCACCATCCAGGAAAAAGAAATATTTTTTAAAATTGACAACTCATGGTAGAATGTCTAAAAATAAAAAGTCCAAAAAACTAAATTTCTAAAATTAGAAAGTCTAAAAATAGAATTTGTAAAAATAGATTGTCTAAATTCTCAAGTATGACTTTCCAAAAATAGTAAATCACCTTGAATCAATTGGTAATAAAGTATTGTTGATGGAAAATCCCTTCTAATCATCAATCAATACTAATAGTTCAATTTCAACTTAATCATAAATATTATCATAAATATTATTATTATTCTTCTTCTTATGATATTATTTATTATTATTAAAAATAAATTCAAGTCTCTCAATCATGGGACTCAATCATGTCATATGTAACCCCCCCCCCCAATTAATGCATATGTTACTCTCTCTATTTCATGCTCTTACACACCTTTTACACTCTCTTACACACTATAATGACTTGTCATAAAATATTCCTCTTACACCTGTTTAATGCAGAAGTCACACTTATCTCCTAAATGCATAAGTTACATTCCTCTCCTTTATGGCATAAGCTACAATCCTATTTTGGCATATGTAACTCCTCCTAAAGGCATGTGTATTGATCCCTCTTTATGTCAATAATTCATTTCCCCTACTATATATATGTGTCTCATGTCATCTCACCTCACTTGTACCTTATAAATTCGAACTTAAGAGAGAGTTGGAGAGACTTGAAGGAGTTTGTGAGACAGAGAAACTTGGAGAGTAAGAGTAGATGGTGGAGAGCCAAAACGATTCAGTGCTTGTATTATTTACTGCTATCAACGATATTCTTTAGTTTTGGGTGAGCTTCTTCACTCTCTCATTGTAATTAGTTTCTCTTCTAAAAAAATGATTTCTAATAGAACAAGAATCTGGTTGGGTTTTACAATTGTGGGTTTTTGCTGGTCATTTACCCAACTTCACTGTGTCTAATTGATTTCTTGGTTCTCTTTCATTATGCATATGGTTTATATGGTTTATGTTCTATCTACAATTGCTTAACTTATTTTATAGCATAAAGAAGTTATGGATTTAAGTGATTGTAACAACATAGAACATCATAATTTCAACATGGTATCAGAGCTTTGGTGAAAATAAACTCAAGAAGACAAGCTCCTTTTGCAGCTCTCTATCTGCTAGAATATCTCTTCTTGTATGGTCCATTTGTAGCTCTCTTTTTGTTGAAATATCTCTTTTTCTCCGCACCATTGGAAACACCTTTTTTCTGTTGAAATATCTCTTGTTGTATACTCCATTTCCAAATTTTTTTTGTTGAAATATCTCTTGTTATTCCTTCTACTTGCTGCTCATTTTCAGCTGAAATATGTTCTCTTTTATTACTGAAATTTATAGCTGAAATATTACTACTGAATTTTATAGCTGAAATTATAATGTCGAAATTTTACCTACTGAAATTATATTGCTGAAATTTACACTTGAAATTTTACTACTGAATTTTATAGTTAAAATTATATTGTTGAAATTTTACTGCTAAAATTGTATTGCTGAAATTTTGCTGCTGAATTTGATAACTGAAATTCTACTACTGAAATTTTAATGTTGAAATTTACAGTTGAAATTTTATTGTTGAATTGTATTGCTTGTAGGAATTTTAATAAAATAATGTATTGCCTGGATTCTCCTAATCTAACAATTATAAGCCATTGTTAAATACATAATCCTTCTACTTAAATCTTTGCGAAAATTTAATCGCCAATTGCAAACACATGAAGAAAGATCAATCACACATAAAACAGATGTTTTTACCGGGAAAGCATAAAGCTTAAAACCCCACTATCATGTATTATGTATATATCATGGATCATGAAACAATCTCATACAAAACTCTAATCCAAGAGCTCTCAATACAATATACAATCGTCTCACGTTGTCATACAAAAATTGGCATATTCATGCACCAATTTACTACCTCCTAACAACCTCCTTCCACTGCGCAATCCCTGCTGGTCAAAATCCCTGAATTAATTCAATATTTCCTTGCCTTGACTGCAAATCCTCATTGGCATCTCCAATGTGTGTTTGGTCAAAAGTGTGCACCCACTTTAGTCACAACAAATAGTCAAATTATCCCTTTCACCTATCTCTCAACTGGTTCTCCACTGGATCTGACATGCATGTAGTTAACAATAGTAAATCTTTAGTTGCATGTGAAATCACTCCATGTGAATTAATTTAATATTTAATTCATTGATCTCTGACTAGTGTATCTTTAGTCACAACTAGTTACAACTAGCACAACCGATTTTAACTCACTTAACTGATTTAAACTACTTTACAACTCACATAACTACACATCCAACTCTCTTACAACTTTGTATCACTCAGCTACAATAAAATCCACTTGCATTTCCCACCAACCAACCTTAGAACTCGAAATTACTTCGGTCAACTGGTTTTTCACTTCAGTTAACTGAAATAAAGTGCTTCAAGAGAATAGATTAATATTTATTGTCCAATTATTATTAAGAGATAATAATAATCGACATGCAATATATTTTTAGACATGCGATCTAAAAACAGACTTCGCACATGCATTCCAAAAATATAAGCCCATCCATAAATATAATTTTCTCAACCATCTATAAATAGACTTCCACTATAAATATAATTTTATCACCATTCTAAAAATAGACATACACCTAAAAATAGCCTGTGTGCGCCCCGCCTAGTGTAGGTGCTTAATTTTCACTAGGATCAAGGATGTTGCTTCTGGATTCCAATTTCACTGTTTCTTGTTGCAACCTTCAACACTCCCTCTCAACAAGAAAAAAATGTCTTTGCATGCGACATGCAACTTCATGCATTTTCCCTACAACCTTTGCATGCTCCATGCAACTCCATGCATGCGCCTTGCAACCTTTGTATGCAACACTTCTCTACTTTTACTTCCGAAACTGAATATCCTCCAAACAATTGAATCAATATAATGCATCTATCATCAAAGTCTTCTGACTTCTGCTCGTACCAACTACACATGTCTTCAGGAAGCTGCATTATTGACCTCTACATCCATGCACTCTACATTTGTTGTCAACTCTGATCCGGGCTCCAGTATTTGACACTGTCACTTTGATTTCATGTCTTCCCGACATCTGAATGCATGAATCCAACTGATCCTACTACTACTGCTCTGTGGGCTCCTCGTAGCTAGGTTCAATTCATGAGATCCACACTATCTCAATGAATACTGCCTAGAAATTTCTTCTTGGGATTATCCATGCATATCACCCCACCTCTCACCTGGTGGTATAGTTGGGTGCACTCCCTCTACCCATCTGGCATGAAATTTCTCTACATGAGTGGTTGCTCCCACTCCATGATTCTCATCTTGTGGATGCTCCATATCTCGAGGTTCACTCCTACCTGCATGCAAATCCAGCTCCCTCTCAAGCATCAATTGCATGGCTTTCTCACACTTCCCTATGGTAGGAAGCTTTGTAGAAATCCCATCTACATAAAGTCTATAGAGATTCTTCAATCAAATCCCAACCTTCTTGACTTTCCTTGTTGCTTTTTGTCGCAAGAAAAAATTTCCTTCACTAAAGGCAACATCATAGCCTCTATCCTATAACATCACGACTGAGACTAATTTTTTCTTCAAACCTAGAACATGCACAACATATTTTAAATAAAAAAGTTTACCTAATGCCCTCTAAAAGGTAATGGTACCAATGCCAGTCACACTGTATCATCCATAATTTCCCAACTAAATATGCATCTAGAGATATTTCTCCTCCAAGTCACTGAAAAGTTTCTTATCTCCCTTCATGTGAAATTAAGCACCACTATCTAAGTACCACCCCGATCCCAATGCACTAGACACCATGCATGCAATCAATGATAAGTCAAGCTAAAATTGCAAGGCAAGAACCTCACCAGCTGTAGCTCTAGCAGCCATCTTGTTATTCTTCTTATGTGGACAATTTGCGGCAATATGTCCATACTCGTGATAGTGAAAACACTTCACTTTGGACATGTTGTTCTCCTTGTCATCTTCACCAGCCTCATATTTAGGACGGAATTTATTCCCCTTCCCCTTATTTGCCTTGGCAGCCAAATCACAATCCTCTTCATCATGATTCTTTGATGAAGAGCCATCTCTGGTGTTCTGCCTAAACTCCTCCTGCACTAGATCTGACCACAGTCGTTCCCAATCTGGTAGTTTTTCCCATCCATTGGAAGAGTCTTCATAACTGTGCCAACTCTTAGGAAGTCCAAAGAGAGCCAATAACACCAAATCATCATCATCAAAACTTACTCCTATACTCCCAAGCTCATCCCTGCATTGGACAAACTTTTTTAAGTATACCATAATAGTGGTGTTCTTTTCCATCTTGATATTTCTGAGTTTATCCTTCAATGCCAATTTCCTATCGTCATTGCTTCTTTGGAAAATATCTGTCAAAGCCTTCCACATAGAATATGGAGTGTATTTCCCATGAAGGCTTGAGACAATGTGGTATCGTACACCTTCCAATATAATCCTCCTCGCCCTTGCTACTTTCTTTTGCCATGCATCAAGTAATGCAACATCTGTCGAAGTGGGCTTAGGAACATCACTATCAATGAATTCCTTCAAGCCATTATCTTCAAGCATAAAATCCATCCTATCCTTCCATTCAATGTAGTTTGAGCTACCTTAAAGTCCATACTCTAATTGCAAACCATTTAAAGACATTTCGATGTTTACTCAATTGTTGCACCAAGAAATTTTTGCAGCAAATTCGAATTGTTTCCACCGAAAAACTCAATTACTGCTTCAATATTGCAATCTTCTTTGCTCCTATACCATGTAGAAATTTTAATACAATAATGTATTGCATGCATTCTCCTGATATAACAATTATAAGCCACTTTTAAATATAAAATCCTTCTACTTAAATCTTTGCGGAAATTTAATTTCCAATTGCAAACACATGAAGAAATATCAATCACACATAACACAGATGTTTTTACTGGGAAATCATAAAGATAAAAACCCCACTATCATATATTATCTATATATCATGGATCATGACACAATCTCATACAAAACTCTAATCCAAGATCTCTAAGTACAATATACAATCGTCTCACACTGTCATACAAAAATTGGCATATTCATGCACCAATTTATTGCCCCCGAACAACCTGCCTCCACTACACAATCCCCTTTGATGAAAATCCCTAAATGAATTCAATATTTTCTTGCCTTGATTCCGAAATCCTCATTGGCATCTGCAATGTGTGTTTGGTCGAAAGTGTGCACCCACTATAGTCACAACTGATAGTCAAACTGTCCTTTTCGCCTATCTCTGAACTCGGTCTCCAATAGATTTGACATGCATGTAGTTAACAGTAGTAAATATTCAGTTGCATGTCAGATCACTCCATGTGAATTAATTTAATATTTAATTTATTGATCTCTCACTAGTGTATCTTTAGTTACAACTAGTTACAACTACCACGACTGAGTTTAACTCAACTGAGTGAAACTAATTTACAAATCACATAACTACACTTCCAACTCTATTACAACTTTGTATCACTCAGCTACAATGAATTCCACTTACATGTCCCACCAACCAACCTTAGAACTCAAAATTCCTTCAGTTAACTCGTTTGCCACTTCAGTTAGCTGAAATCAAGTGCTTCAAGAAAATAGATTAATATTTATTGTCCAGTTATTATTAAGAGATAATAATAATCAACATACATTCTATTTTTAGACATGCGATCTATGAACAGACTTCACACATGAATTCCAAAAATATACGCCCATCCATAAATAGAATTTTCTCAACCATCTATAAATAGACTCCCACTATAAATAAAATTTTCTCACCATTCTAAAAATAGACATACACCTAAAAATATCCTGTGTGAGCCCCACCTAGTGTAGGTGCTTAATTTTCACTAGGATCAAGGATGTTGCTTCTGAATGCCAATCTCACTGTTTCATGTTGCAACCTTCAACATTGCTCAAATTTACTACTGAAATTTTACTGTTGAAATTCTACCGCTTAAGTTTAGTTTCTGAAATTTACTGCTACCATTTTTCCAAGATTTCAAAGAACTGAAGATATGATATTAATTTTGTATATAGTAATTAAGGTGTTGATAGGGTTTAATAGTTGTTGTTTTGGTACTTATTAATGCATGAAAAAGTAAAGAGAAGTTTTATTTCTTCTTATGCATGTGTAAGAAAGTGATGTCTTGAAAAGAAGTATCATGCATAGAATATTATGAAAGACTAACTAATAGAAATTAAATGTTGAAGATAGGGAGATATTGACTCTCTCACATTATAAGAGAATGGTCATAATTTTATTTGTTTTGGTAATTTTGATATTAAAGTTTACTAACAATAGTGGTTTTAGGTAAGAATTATGACTTTTTCAAAATATGGAATGATAGTTTTCTAAATTAACCTCTTTTGCAGTGATAAAAAATGGATTATAACTAATATCATTGCAGACAATGAAGTCAATATGTATCATTATTATTACGTGCATTCATTTTGGGATCAATATTTGAAGATCTATATAAAATAAATATAATACCTATCCATGCATTGATTCATGATAAGTGATTATCAATATAAATTGTGGCACCAAAAGTTCACTCATCGTCATTATAAAGAATTACCTCATGTGAGAAAAATGTTTTCCAAAATACTTGAGATTAGAGTGGATCGTGATGGAGTTTTCTAAGTGGTGATAAAGAATATGAATTTCTTCTTCCAATGACATATGACTTATGGAAAGTGGTAACCTATAGAGGCCAGATCAAGAGGGAGCTAAGAATTTCCTTCAATCCAAAATTATTTTCAAGTCTTATGTTTTTTCTTTGTTTCATTGTTCTTGTTTAGATTTATCTTTATAGACCACTGGCTATTTTTCTTGCATGAGTATTTGAATTATTATTTCAATAAATTCTTGATGAGAATGCGATAAACAAAATCATATCCTAAAGATCATCAAGGTGCATAATAGTGCAAGAAGAGTAAAATCCAGGAGGAAGCTGGTGGAAGGATAATGAAAGATCCACTCTCACATCTAGAAAAATAATAAATACCTACCTCGCCACCATTTATACTTTCATTATGTTTATTTACTATTCTAGTATTTCTCTTACTGTTGTTCTTAGATGAACAGGTACCTATGACGAATGTGAGAACCAATTCCTTTATATCAAGATTAAGGAAGGTGTCGAGCCATCAAATGACTTGAGTGGATATGAAGTGGAAAAGAGCTCAATAATTCTGCAAAGAAGTTGGAATCAGGAAATATACCACTGTACTATATAACCAAGAAAAAAATGGGCACTTAAGGATCTTTGATTTCCCTTTCTACTTTCATGTGCTAAAGGAAAATAGTAGTAATCTAGAAGCTTCAGGTAAGAAAGGTATCATTGTTAGCTATTATGAAAATTATAAAGCTTATGGAACATATGTACCTGGAAAAAGAAATATAAACTTCAGGAAAGATATAAAATTTGATATAGACACTCCTCCTCTTGCTAATGTTGAAATATAGAAGGATGCCTTGGATGCAGAAGAAGATCCCAAGTTGAAACTTGATCTTGCTAATGAACCCATGGATCTCATGGACTCCTTGGATACTTATCTATGTGCTATAAAAATATAATTATGGTTTCCTGACACTTGATAGGATGTTGGTAGACATGCTGCTCTCCGAGGAACCTTTAGAGAAAGCAAGAAACCATGTCTATTCCAGGAATACATTGTAACCATGAGAAACATTAGTCAAGACTAAACCATGCACTTTTGAAGAAGTAGTGAAATATCAAGTGTGGAAAGATGCATTGAATGAAAAATATGAGTCCATCATTCATAATGATGTATGGGATGTGATTCTAAGACAACAAGGTAAATATGTTGTATCTTTTACATGGTTATGTAAAAGTAAGCATGGTGTTGATGGCAGTATTGAAAAACATAAAGCTAGATTTGTGGCCAAAAGATTCACTTAGAAAGAGGGAATAGACTATGATGAAATATTTTCACCCATATCCCATTATAAAACCATCTGATCTATAGTGGATCAATATTCTAGCCAAGTATGGTCCCTTCACCAAATGAATGAGAATATTGTTTTTCTATATGGATTCGTCAATGAAGAAGTATTTTTGGAGCAACCACATGGCTTTGAAGTACATGACCATAAAAATCATTGTTCACACTAAAGAAAGCACTCTATGGTTTGAAGTAAGATCCAAGATCTTGGTATGATTGCATTGGTATCTTCTTGATGAAACTTGGTTTTACTACAAGTAATGTTGATCCAAATATTTACTTCAAGACAGTCCAAGGTATACCTTTTGATTTTGGTATTATATTTTTATGATTTATTTTTAATCGGTGGTGAACCTCTTATCCTCTAGTGTAAGAGGGAGTTAGCTTTTGACTTTGAAATGAAATATCTTCATTTGATGCACAACATTGTAGGTCTTGAAGTATGGCATTATTGATCAGCGGTTGTCATTGATGTCAACCCAAGCAGCACCAGGGGCTAACCCAATATTGCATGGGAATTTTGACCTTGTTGTGTAACTAGCTCCAAAAATAGAAGAAAAGAGATATCAACGTCTTAGAAATGAACCACTTCGAGGGGGAAACCTCCAATACATTACATAAATGAACAATTCTTGGATGATACAATTTACAAAACCTCCTTTCTATATATAGGAGTCCATGGGGCCATAATGTAATCCTAGTGGGCCTAGCTGACCTAACAATAATAATTTAAGGGCACAATAATAACAAAATGGGGGTTACAAGGGTACAATAATAACAATAAGGGGGTTACACTAACAATAATAAGGGACTATACTAGTGATATAGGGACCTAACATTTTTTATATGCATGCTTCTTTGAATTGACTTTCAGGTATGTTTGTTCTAGAGGAGTTAGAGGGTTGGACCATCTCAAAGAGGTGACCATGGTAAACTAGTCATAAGTCTCTCTCTGAGTATCAGATTGGAATTCCATAAAAAGTGACAGATAGTGCACAGACTTTAGTTTTCTCTCTATCATGGTTAGAGCCGAATGAAGAAATAGTGACACGTGTCATGCCGTACAAGTTCGCTCTTCTCAAACAATCCATAATTAGGGCATTGTGAGAGATTGGGTATAAATCTCTCTTGAAGAATCCAAATTGGGTCAGACCTGTGGCATTGGAAATATGACTCAGAGGAATACTACAGGACCAAAAATCAGATATTGAGGATTTGAAATGACAGAGATACACCAGATTCAATATTGAGCTCATAGAAGGCAAGAAAAATATAGATCATGTGTTGTCAAGGGTTGCAAAGGACCAGACTTTCTATATGGCAGCAAAGCAAAGCAAGGTGCAGCAAAGGGTAGCATGACAAGAGCAGAAACCAAGGTGCATAATAGCAGCAAGAAGTTCATCATATGAAGTCTTCAAGTGGGCAGCACTGCATACAATCATTGTACTAAGTTATTGTAAATACATTATTGTAAAAATTGTACTAGTGTCTTTCTGCCAGGGGTTGAAGAGGTAGTGTTGGGAGGTCTAGGATCATCTTTAGGTGGTTGTGTCAAATTTGGGGTTATGGTCTAGTATATCTTCTTCTTCTACATCATTCTATATCATTGTAAAGTTGACCATTTTCCTTCGTACGAGAGTCCATTCTTCTTTTATTCTTCTATAGGGTGATAGGGTAGTGCTAGGGTGAGTTGTAGCTCATTGGGTGTTGGGGCATCCATTTAGTTGAATATTGAAGAATCTCGAGTGTTGGAGAGTCCATCCAGTGGGAGCTAGAGAAGAATGCTTTTCTAGATTCTATGAAGTTGGAGCTTTATTTTCAATTGGAGTTGAATATTAAAGAATTATTAGAAAAGCATTGGGTGGTTTTTGTCCTGGAGTGGGTTTCCACCTTAAAAAATATGTGCATTTGTGTTCCTCTTGTTTGTTGCTATCATTGTACAAACATTGATAATAATTGAATATTAACTAATGCTCTAATTGAAAGGAGTATTGATTCACCCCCCCCCCCCTCAGTATTTCCAACAGGCATAGACCTGGTCAGATTTCCCTTTCTCAAGGAAAACATGTTTTCAAGCTACTAGAATGATTTGGTATGACATAATGCAAGTCCATGAATCCTCAAATGATAATGTATTTCAAGAAGGTATGTGGTGAAGGTGTATGTCTTGATCTGGCATATCCTTATGAGTTTCATCAACTAATCGAGGCACTGATGTTCTTACTGAACACCAATTGGACATATGTTTTGTGGTCAATAATCTAAGCTAATATATGATTAAGTGGTCACATGCACACTAGATTTCTCCAAAGCATGTGTTGATATACCTACATGGGACAATAAATCATGGATTGAGATATACTACTAAAAGTTTAACACACCATAGATATACTGATGTTGATTGGGTTGGTAACTCTGCTGATAGAAATAGAACTTATAGAAGTTTCTTTAGCTTGGGATCTGCCAAGATCTCTTGGATGAGTATAAACAATAAGTCTGTTTCACTAATTATAACTAAAGTTGAGTACATTTATACTAGCATGGGTAGTTGTGAGGAAGTATGGATGAGGGAGCTCTTTGGAGAGTTATTTGAGCAAGTACCAGACACAATAGTTATATATTGTGACAATAAGAGTGGGATTCATATTGCAGAAAATATTATGCTCCATGAAAAATCCAAGCAAATTGAGATCAAATATCAGTATATATAGGATATGCTGAAGATAGGATAAATGATGCTTCATCATATTGTGATTGATTATTAGATAGTTGACATTCTTACGAAGCCATTACCAAAAGTATATTTCTTGGTTTTTTGAGAGAAACTTAGACTTATGGACATGACCCCTCCGCGAAGGAGTCATAACTGATCAATAACACTAATATGCCTCCTCCCTATCAGAGATCACAAGATTAGGGAATGATTGTGAAAATATCTTGAGGACGAGGGACATCTTGTGCAGTGTGTACCATAATATTAGTGTTAGAAAATTATATATTATGGAGCAATGCAACACATAAGATATGCGGAAAATAAAAGCACACAAAACACATAAAACTAGAGAGACACAGATATGCGTGGTTCACCCAGTTTGGGCTACGTCCACCCCGAACAACCAGTCCTTCCTTTCTATTATCCAGCAAAAATGAAGAGACAAAACCTACAGCAGATCCGTTGTAATATCCTCTGTTCTCTCTCACAGTCTCCCTCTCTGTTTCTTGCTCTGAGAATACCCATACAATGCATAGCCACAATAAAATTCCCTCATAAAAGTGAGGGGTTGCCTTCTAAGGGAAAAAACCCTAATCTAAACATAAATTCTACCGTCAGATCATTTGCCTAATGAATGGCCCAGATTGACTAGAAATTACTATACTTTACAAGGCAATTTTACATCTGTTTTTAGCTTCTGGGGCGTTGCCCCCAAAAACCCCACCAGTGGGGGCTCCGAAAAGCGCTGCTGCCCCCCCTGGACCCCCCACAGCAACGATTAATTACGGGTGGCGTTTCCGCCCCTTTTAAGGTACAGGGGTCCAATGTTGTGATATAAAGTAAACAATATAATCAGGCTCCACACCCAACAATTAGGCCTCAGTATGCATTCGACCCATAGTCTGGAACATGGGAAGAGCCACCGATCTAGCTGAGACTTGTTTATGTGACTTGTCTGGAACGTAAGTATTCCACCACTTGACATATAATGAGACTGGGATGTGTGAGATCCTTGCCATGTGTTTACAAGTGGATCCCTCCAAGAAGTGATGAGCCTTGGATGTGCAAGATATTTTTCATGTGTTAACAAGTGCATCCCCCCAAGTAGAGAAAATTCTTGGATGTGTGATATCCTTGTGATATGTGGACAACTGGATCCCCCCAAGTTGAGATGCGACTTGGTTGTGCGATATCCATGTCATGTGTTGGCAAGTATAATTTCCCCCAAGTGAATATAGGGTGATGGATGAATATCCCCTATGATTATTCCTCTTCATTAGAGTGAGAAGTAATTGTTGCAAATGATACGAAGTAGAGATGAATAGAGTTGAGTAGATAAAGAAAAAATATTTTTTACAAAAATAAATTCCTCCCTAGCTGAGAGGGAGTGTTGAAAATTGATAGCTTTGTTGGGTCAATTTAATAGGTAAAATAACACAAGTATTTAATTATCAATCCGATTTTGTAAACTTTGAAGCATGTCCAAAATATATGGATCTCAGATGTAGTCAATCTTTTATAAGAAAAAATGTTTAAACTAAAGGAAATTCATATTACAAATATAAAATCTAACTAAGTAATTTATGATTCAATATGTAATATTTGAGGAAAGAGACTCCTAACTTAGGAGATCCTATTTGAGCTTCCCTATAGTATTAGTTTCATGAAGAAAAATCAATTAACTGATGAAAAATAGGTTATGATGCATAAATAATAATAGAAGAGGCTCCTAACTGAGGAGGTCCATGTTGTCCTTCTTCACAATTTCATTGATCATTCTTACCATTGTATTTAAGACTATAAATTCAGAAAATAGCTTCAAACAAGGAAAATAAAATGAATTTTAGTTATTTTTCTTATATTAGATAGAAGGAGATTTTAACTTAAACACTGGTTTGTACCTTCATATGCAGATTGGAATTAAACCAAGATTCATAAGCATAAGTAAATAACTCAACAAGGAAAACCAAGATGATTTTTAGTTATTGCTCTTGGATCAAATATAAGGAGAGTTTAACTTAAAAAATTGTTTGTCCATTCATATGAAGATTAGAAGTCAACCAAGGTTCATCAAAAAACATAACAAATCATCATTCATCTAATGAACTGAACAAATCTGGAGCAAAACTAGTTCATGAAAATTAAGTTAAATTAGCCAAGAAGTGTACTTAGCTTGGTGTGGGGGGCCTCCACCCTTGCCTTGCACACATGAAAAACTTACCAGCTACTGCAACTTAGTCAATCATCTCTAGCATTGAGCAGAAAAAATAAGGTGGAGTTGGTTCCTCAAATTAACTCACAAATTTCAGAGGTCTCAATATGAAATTATACAAACTCTCCATGTTTCAATGGTTCATAAACTTGGTATAAATAGATAAATGATAAAAAAACTATGCTAAAATCTCTCTAAAAAACTTATCTTATCCTAATCCCATTCATCTAGGTATAAATAATCCAATTAATTACATGAAATTTGGAAACATCCCAAAAACTACTATTTTTTCCCTATTTTCTAGGGATTCCTAAAAAATAGGTCAAGTTTGACCATCGTTGATCGGGCCTGTTTTAGCTCAGTTTGACCGAACCAATAGATGATTTTTCATCCGTGGTTTCCAATATTTCCAAATCCATGCTCAGATCATGCCTAGGTGTCCTGAATATATGATTTTCATGAAGCAATTACATGAATTTTCAGTTCTGTCCAAAAATACTCTTAAAACCCAATTTCTACAAAAATATCTAAAGATTGAAAAAAATAATTTATTTACCTGAATATGCATAATAAGGCCAAAATAAGTCATATGTGGATGATATAATGAGGAAAATGATGGGAATTAGGTGTATCTTTAATAAGAAAAATTGATCAAAATTGAGGGCCAACATCTCCCCCTTGTTGATCTTCAAGCGTGTCTTCATGCTTGCTTTCTCCTCTTTGACCTTTTGAGTGATGATGTGCCCACTATAAATGATCCTACAGTTTCTTATTTTGAAGCCTAGAGGAGACAATCAATCCCCTCATATCTTCCATCTTTATAGATGGTGGCCTTTACCTTTTGTCTTTCATATTTATATTGCCATGTTTTCTTTTCATTAAGCCATCTAAAAGCCTATTTGGAAATGAGAGTGTTATTGGTCTCAAGCTTCATAATATTTTTGTTCAATTATTCATTTTCTTTGATTATATTCTTATTATTTTCTTTGTACATTTTTTTTTCCTTCTTCAAGTGATTTTCTGAAATTTTGTTGACCTCTAACTCCCTTTTCAACTCTTAAATTTTATTGAGATGTTCTTCTTGTTGCAATTATTTTTCTTCTCCTACTGTCTCTTTAGCAAATGAGTTTGATGAAGTGGCACCTATCCAGGCATGCTCAAAGTAGGAATCCTTCTCTAAAGGCTCTTCCTGTGCATATCTTTCCATCCTTTCCAATATTTCATTGACTTGTTTGGAGGATGTTGGACGCTCAACTATTTCTACTTTTGCATATTTTTCAGTTGGTTCTTCATGTAATTTCCTCCTTGGATTCCTAGGAATATACAAGAAGGATATCTCTTTTTCAATCATGATACTATCTTGTTTCTTCTTAGATCTAGTTCTAAGATATACTAGAGAATTCATAATTCTTTTAGTGGCATGTAGTTGTTCAAATTTCTCCACTGTATTTTGTCCCTCAAGATGATGTTGTGCCAAAAATTCTCTCCAAATCAACCCCTAGCTCCTCACTTGATGTTCTACAATTATTTCTATGAGGCCCTGATGATATACTTGTGCTTATTTTGTTCCAGTTTTATTCTTGACACCTTCTATCATTTTGACCAAACTTTTTGAGAATAAATAAGGTAAAATTATCTTAGATTCCCCTTTCATGTGTTGTAGAAGTCTAATATGGTAGAGATAAACTATACTGAACCTGTTATCACATGTGAAGTATCTTTGAATGATCATTATTAGTTCAAACCAAGGCTCACTCAACCAATCTGTTGGGATTCCCTTTGTTCTATCAAAAGCCCCTTTCCTCTGTTCCTCTAAAAAGCATGTCCACCCCGTCTCTTTGAAATATAGGCCTTTATGGTATTCAAATCCTGCTAATGGTAGGTCTAGAGCTTGTGACAAGATTTCTGCGTTTAATGGAATTGAAAGGTCACCTACTGTGGTGTGTCCTTGTTCATAATGGCTTATGAAATCTTGTGTTATTTTCTCATTATACCCATTGAATTTGTGAAGGAATACTATCAAGCAAGCTTCGTATAATTTTTCTATTGTTTCTTTGTCCCAATTCTCCATATTGAACTCTTTTGGCTCTACTTTGTTTGCCATTTTCTTTGTGTACCAATTTATGTACCCTTGAACAATTAGCATCTTCATTATGAACAAAAATTACATGAATTTATATACTTCTCTCTTTTATTCATGTAATTTGTATTCATGGGTAATAATTATGGAATTTATGATTACATGTTCTCTTGGAGCTCTCTTAAAAGATGAAATTGTTGCATTGCTTTGAGTCTTCTTCAATCCTATGTTTTGCTTTAGAAATGAGTCCATTGATTCATCAAAACTGATAACAAAATTTTTCTATGTGTGAAAATATCACAAAAACATCTTAACACTACTTTCACTACTTCATAATTCATTTCCCAATCTCAATTTTGCCAAACAATTCCTCAAAAAATCCTTCTCCTTTTTAACAATTCTCACTATACATATGAAGAGTAGGAAAATCTTGCTCACTTTATGAACACAATTCGCTCATTATGTGTATGAAAAATGAAGAAAAATGGCTCAATGTGTTTATGAGAATGAAGAAATTCACTCATTGTGTGTATAAAAATGAAGAAATTAGCTCACTATGTATGAGAATGAAGGAAAATAACTCACTGTGTTTTATGAAAATCACATATGTGTAAAAAATTATGGAACTCTGTTTTGTTACATGTGAAAAATTCGTAACTATGCAGGGAGGATTGAACTCAGTTGGCTGATATGGAAGCAATATCGATGATTTATTTGAGTTTATACTCATGCTCATGAGTGTAAACAAGGTTACTTCCATTAGAACTTCTCTCCCTCATCTCTAATGATTCACTTATACACAGGTGGCAGAGTGATTTTTATGGTGTCAATATTTCGATTTCAAAACTGGAGTTTCACTCTTTATAATGTGACATATCTCAGACTTATTCCCAACTAAACTACCCCTAAAATCTACCTAATATACTGATAAAAATTTGGCGGTGATCTTTACCTTCTCTTCATGTGGAATTTCTGGAGTTTGTTGGTGAGCTTCAGTCAACTTGGCAACCAGAGATCTTTGCCTTCAATTATATTGTTAACATCGATGCCTATCCTCCTTATTTCTCCACAACTTCCTTGCATATTTTTTATGTTTCTCTTTCTAAGTTCAAGCTTCTCTGTTTTACGCAACCCTTATATGTGTTTTCTCTCTTATTTCCTTCTTTCAAGAGGTTCTAAATGCATGCATGTGTTTTCACATCGTCCTCCTCCTCTTCCTAAGCTTTAATATGGTCATGATGGTGGAATAAAAGTGTTAACACATAGTTCTATTTTCGTTTTAGTGGTGAAGGCTTAACATAGTAGTATTACCCATATTTTTGAATTTGTTTGAGTGTTTTACCTTCCAACTCACCTTCTGACTTACATACCCCCGTGGCTGCATTATTCTGGCTTGTATATTGTCCTTCTTCCATGGTGTTCATGCCCATCGTATCATCGTAACACTTCATCACCCATGTTCCTTGTAGTTGTACTCTCTGTTCATGGCCTCCCTCATTACATTGCATGTGCACCTTTGCTTGTTTGCATAATAATTATCATGTATTTTCAACCTTCTGCTTGTTTGCATGTTGCATTTTATTTCGACTATTATGTTTGCATTTCCACACTTTTCAATCATACTTTTACATATTGCACTCTTATGTCATACTTTAGGTTTTGTCATTTATATGAACTTTTCTTAATTTATTTTAAAATGACCAAATGATAGGTCATCTTAAAATCAAATTATTCTCATTATGACACAAACCTTTGTGTGGTTTTGCAGGTCAACTGAAATTCCTTAAGAGGGAAAATATTGAGTCGTCAATCTTTGATAAAAATGCTTATAAGATATGTTAAAGGATATGTAGGGGGGTTGAAATTGATTTTTTTTAATGTTGGGGTATATGGAATGAGTGTATGAAATTGAATATGGTAGGGTAATGGATATGGTAGGGTAATGAGTGTAGGTATGGTAGGATAATCGAATAATGAGTGTAGGTATTGTAGGATAATGGATATAATAGGATAATTCGGATATGATAAATGTAGGATGTTGAAAAAAATGTAATAGAATGCATACTCAGGTTAAATTAGTTTTAACAACTCTAGATTTTTTTTTCAAAATCTAAGGTTCTAAAAACAACTTTTTACTTACTGTACTTTCCCTTTCGCAACATAGCTCGATGTTCATACTAATTGATGATGAATTTTTATAGTTTGTCCATATTTGAGTTAGGATGATGGTTCTTCAAAGATGCATTCAGATGGAATATAGAAAATTGTAATTGCTTACTTGAACCTCTTGATATTATGTTATTTCATGATCTTCTTGGCATCTGCTATTGATTCAAGTTCCTTAAATGTTGATATTGTTTAGGTCCCTTCTGCAATTTTTAAATGATGTTTCAGGTCCCTTCTGACATGTTATTCAGGTCCCTTTTGTAGTGATATTGTAAATAATGTTTCAAGTCCCTTATGAAATGTTATTGTAAATGATGTTTCAGGTCCCTTCTGTAATACAACTATTCAAACTATTTACATAGTCTCATTACGAACTTTCTCCTTGCTTATGTTAAGAATTGTCCTCAAGTCTTGGAATTCTTGGAGGATTATTTCCGCAAAATAAAACTGAAGTAAAAGTAAAACAAAATAGAGAATTCATATTGGCCAAACAAGTTGGTTTTCCGATATGAATTTGAGTTTGTATTGTGCCAGTTTCCTGGATAACACAACCAAAACCCTTTCTTATTATTATTATTATTATTCTACATATTTTTATATATATATTTTTATATTTTTTATTATTATGGAAGTAAGGGAGGAATATCATTATGTTGTTCCACTATTTCCATGTTATTTTATGTTGATATTCTTTTCAAGAAGTCCTCTTTGTTCATAGGCTTATTATATACCTTAAGCCTATGCCCATTGACTAAAAATGAAATTGTTGCTTCATCAATTGTTTTTATTTTTACTGCTACATTGTCAAAAATTTCTTCTGTCACGTATGGCCCAAGCCGATGATTTGTAAACATTTCTTTGAAATCTTTAAACTTGGAGTAAAAACGTAATTCCAATCTCATTTATGAAAAATTTTATTCTTCATGAATCTGTCATGCCACTTGATTCTTTGTTGTTGCACCAACGTTGTATGCTCTATTGCTTGTTTTCTTATTTCATCTAATTCATTCTATTGCATGACTCTTTGTTGATGTGCTTCAGATAATTCCAATCCCAATTTTGCTACACGTTTATATGTATGAATTTGAAATTAAATGGGTAACAAAACTTCCTTATCATATATCAACTGGAATGGACTGAATCCAGTTATGTTCTTCCATGTAATTCTGTATGCCCACGGTTCATCTCTTAACTTTTCTGACCAATCCTTTCTGTTCATTTGCACTATTTTCATCATTAAATTTTCTAGCACTTTATTTGTCGACTCTACTTGTCCATTTTCTTGGGGATGGTACAGAGTGGATTTTTATGTGTTTGATCTTATATTTTTCAGTAAGATCCTAGACACGTTGGAGGTGATTTGTGCTCCTTGATCTGTTAATAACTGTGTCAGAACTCCAAATCTAACAAAGAGTTCCTTAGAGAGGAATGAGACTACTGTGTCTTCCGTTGCTCTTGCCACTGCCTTTTCCTCTACCCACTTTGTAACATAATATATAGAGATACTAGAATGTACTTCTTTCCATTTGAAGGTGGGTTAATTGGTCACACAAAGTCTAGAGACCATTGCTCAAACGGTTTTATAAGTACTTGTGGCTTTAATGGAATTTCATATGATACCACATGTCTACCAGTTCTTTGGCAGTTGTCACATATTTTAGCATAGGCTTTCGAATCCTTGAAGATTGTTGGCTAGTAGTAGCCAAGTTTGAGCACCTTTTATGATGTACACTTGTCTGAAAAATGGCCACCTCATGGTTTGTTATGACATTCTTTCAAAATATCTATTTTTCATCTTCTCTAACACATTTTCTTATTAACAGATCAGAACCAGTATAAAAGAGGTCACCATTGACCCAAGTATATGTAACACTTTCTCTAATTATTTTTATTTTTTGTTTATTGGTGAAACGTGATGCTAATATTCAAAATGATAAATAGTTGGATACATCTACAAACCATAGGGTTTTAACTGTTATATCAAATAAATGTTCATCTAGAAAATTGTATGAAACGGGATTTGGATCACTATGTGAATGAAGCCTTGATAGAAATTCTGCTACTTGATTGTATTTACCTGGTCGATCTAGAAAAATAATGTTAAATTCTTGCATTAATAACAACCATCTATTGATTCTACCATTTGTTATTCATTTTTTCATTAAGTATCTAATGGTTTAAGGATCTGTATGAATGAATACTTGATAACATGTTATATAATGCCTAAACTTTTTAACTATATGCACAACAACTAACATTTCTTTTTCTGTGGCTGTATAGTGAAATTCTACTGATGTTAAGCTTTTTCTTATGAATTATATGGCATAATTGAATATATTTTATTTATGTCCAAGTGATGCTCGTATAGTTGTATTAGATGCATCAATGGAGATATGAAATGGAAATGACCATTTTGGTCCTCGGAGAATGGGTGCAGCTGATAATTTTCCTTTTAATATTTCAAATGCATTTTGACAGCTTGCTGTCCATTGGAAATCAACATCTTTTGCAAGTAACTTGAATAGTGGTAGATCTATTTTATTGAAATTCTCAATGAATCTCCTGTAATAGCTTGCATATCCCAATAAAATTCTTACTTATTTTTGTGTTGTTGGTGGCATCAAGTTCACAATGAGTTATATTTTTCTTGGGTCCACCTTGATTCTTGAAGAAGAAATATGGTGTCCCAACACTATCCCTTTAGTTAATATGATAAAGAATTTTTCAGTACCGAGGGATAGGTTTGTCTCTGTGCATCTTTTAAAAAAAAGTTCAATATTATTCAAGCAATCATCAAATGTTCCTCCATATACATTGAAATCATCCATGTATACCTCTACACATTCATGAATTAGATCAAAAAATATTTCAAGGAATGCTCTTTGAAAAGTAGCAAGTGCATTAGATAACCCAAAGGGAAAAAAATTATATGCATATGTTCCCCATGGACAAGTAAATGTGGTTTTATCCTGGTTTTCTAGTGCTATCTTAATATGATTGTATCCACTAAATCCACCAGGAAAATAAATAATTTATTCCCATCTAATGAATCTAGTACTTGGTCAATAAATGGTAATAGGAAATGATATTTTAATGTGGCTTTATTCAATTCCCTATAGTCTACACATATCCTCCACTTTCCTTTTTTATTTGGCACCACAACTAAGGGAGAAACCCATTGAATATCATAAATAGGATAGATGAATCCATCTTGTAACAATTTATGTGTTGAGATTCAACAAGATGATGATCCTAGTGAAAATTAAGCACCTACACTAGGTGGGGCCTGCAGGCTATTTTTAGGTGTATGTCTATTTTTAGAATGGTGAGAAAATTCTATTTATAGTGGGAGTCCTTTATAGATGGCTGAGAAAATTCTATTTATAGATGAGGTTATATTTTTAGATGCATGGGCGAAGTTTATTTATAGATCACATTTCTAAAAATAGAATGCATGTCGATTATTATTATCTCTTAATAATAATTGGACAATAAATATTAATCTATTCTCTTGAAGTACTTGATTTCAGTTAACCATGTGGAAAACTAGTTAGCTGAAGGAATTTTGAGTTCTAAGGTTGGTTAGTGGGAAATGCAAGTGGATTTAGCTGTAACTAAGTGATTTGAAGTTTTAACGGATTTGGATGTGTATTTATGTGAGTTTTAAAGTAGTTTAACTCAGTAAAGTGAGTTAAACTCAGTTGTGCTAGTTGTAACTAGTTGTAACTAAAGATACAATAGTGAGAGATTAGTGAATTAAATAATAAATTAATTCACATGGCGTGATCTCACATGCAAATGAAGATTTAATACTGTTAACTATATGCTTGTAAGATCCAGTGGAGACCCAGTTGAGATATAGGTGAAAGGGACACTTTTACTATCACTTGTGATATTAGTGGGTGCACTCATGCAACCACACACACATTGGAGATGCCAATGAGGATTTTGCAGTTAAGATAAGGCAGGATCTCATTCATTCAGGGATTGTGATCAGCATGGATTGCACAGTGGAGGCAGGTTGTCAAGAGGCAGTAAATTGACGCATGTATTTGCCAATTTTTGTATGACAGTGTGAGACGATTGTATATTGTACTGAGAGATCTTGTATTAGAGTTTTGTCCTAGATTGTTTCATGATCCATGATATATACACAATATATGATAGTGGAGTTTTTAGCTTTATTATTGTTTGGTCAATTTAGTGTGTCCTAAATTTCTAACATAAATTATCAACCAGGGATTCGTAAGCTGGCGAAGTGTGGTGCACTATATGTGCAAGATAACCTATCTCTTACTTTTTGTCGTTTTTGGATTTTTATTGATCTTGGTTGGCTTCCTAATGTGAGATGGAAATTCTAAAAGACAAGTATGGTTATGAATATTCAAGGCAATGATATCCTTTATAATGATTTACCAACTTCAAACTTCAAAAGGAATTTGAAACATACAATGACAAAACTTGAAAGGAAATGAAAATGTGTTGCTAGCCTAATAAATCAAACAGTGAACTATTGAACATGAAAACCAAACTATCCTTGCTGCTGTCTAAACACAAAAGAAACTATGCTTAAAGAAATCCAGAATTGCAACAAAGTAAATCTAAATCAAATTACATCAACTTATATTCTGATCCCTCGCCATTAGTCCAGCTATGGCTTTCGGAGGTAACCATAAACAACTTGAGCAATCTGATATCTAATTTGCAGAAAAAGAAATTAATATCAAACTACACACTCATACTTCAATCCCTCACCATCAGTCCAGCTGTGGCTTTCGGAGGTAACTGAAAATGACATGAGCAATTTAATATATCTAACTTGCGGAAAGTAAACTAATATCAAACTACACACTCATACTTCAATCCCTCACCATCAGTCCAGCTGTGGCTTTCGGAGGTAACTGAAAATGACATGAGCAATTTAATATATCTAACTTGCAGAAAGTAAACTAATATCAAACTACACACTTATACTTCAATCCCTCACCATCAGTCCAGCTGTGGCTTTCGGAGGTAACTGAAAATGACATGAACAATTTAATATATCTAAATCTAACTACTGAAACAAATGTGCAAGACTGAAATAAACAAAGCAGTACTGGAATTAAACAAAAACTAAGAAAAATAAATTAGCAGCAGAACAATATTGATTCCATGTCATTAGTCAAAATATATGCAAATGCCCGGGCTGCCATGAAAAATTATGCTAAAAGCTATGATTTCAAAAAGCAATCTAAGTAAGGAAATATGACAAAACAGAATTGAAAGCAACTTATCTAGAAAACATGTAAAAACCTCCTTGGATAGCAGGGGCCCTCTGCTACCAATTTGGTGAAGTCCTTCAGCTCCTTAAAATTGTAATCAAAACACCATCAAAGAACTGAATTTCTCTATTAAAAAGAACTCACAAATCTACATCCCATTCCATCTTGAACTTAGTTACAAATCTACTTCCTCATTACTTTCTCATTACTTTTTCATTACCTATGATAGGAGAAAGCTTCTCCTATTTATACAAAATATGAGGAGACATCTCATTAATGGGAGTCCATGAATCTCTCCCTCCATCGCTAGAGTTACAATCAAAATAGGAAATGATAAGACACATGTCTTTCTAGAGTTTCAACACAACTTGAGGAATGAGACACATATCCTCTTAGAGTTTCAATACAACAAGGAAGTGAGACACATATCCTCTTGATCCCCTAATCTTCTCCAACCAAATTCGAATTTGGCCTTAGAGTGCCACATAAGGGTCTTCTAGAAGTCTCCTTTTGACCTACACATGTCACAAAACTCATAACACATATATAGATATATGAAACTATGTTGATTTTCTAGTTTCTAATCATAAATTCACTTAAAATGCATAAAATAAATAACTTTGGAAAACAAGGATCCTAACCCATATATTTATGAAAATGGTTACTTGATGTAGGGTTTTAGGTCAAATGGCTATGAAATAAGAGCTAAATGGTTATGGCATAATGGAAATATGTATGAATATGGAGAAAATTTTTGAGACTCAACATACCCCCCAACTGAAGTTGTTGCATGTCCTCATGCAATTATTGCAATGATTCATTTGTCCATGAGTTGATCTTTTATGAGTTTTGACTCATATAGATTCATTCCAAACTTTGCTTCTTGATATTTTCCTTTTTGGCAAAGTATAATACATTTGATTGCAACATTTTTTTTTTCAATGGTTGGTTCTTGTGTGACAACCTTTTCTTCTTCTTTTTTCTTTTTTTTTTCAGCATTGGTTCTTGTGTAACAATGCTTTATTTTCTTTGTTGCATCAAAGTTCATGAAAACATTTAGAATCAATTACTTCATCAATGAATTGATCATTTGCAAGGCATATAATCTTTTGGATCATATTGCAACAATAGTTGGTTGGGAAGTATATGTGGGTGGAAATGAAATGAAAATGTGTGATAGTGTATGACATGTGGATATAAAATGATGTCCCCTTCCCCTAACTAAAGATATGACAATGTGAAAAAGGGAGTGAGGAATTTTTCCAAAGTTACAATTTTAGCATTCTAATGAATTACATGACTAAAAATTAGAAAACAACATACCTTCACTTACCTTAAATGTGGATGAGTTGTGTATGTGTGGTGGCTGCAAAATTCTGATCATATTTTTCTTCAAGTGGCTGAACAAGAGGAGTCATGGATAAAGAGATGAGATGACTTTTTATTGCTTCTACTAAAACTTGTTGAATCTGCTCCAAAATGCTGAAAATAATAGTCTTCATGTCTTCAAAACTCATTGGCATAATTCCTACTATGTGAAAAGATGTTCTGATGTCGAACATAGTATTAAATTGTTGACTTAGTGGCCATTAATGGATGCCACTAGTCAACACGAGAACTCTCACCATTGATGACAATGAGAGTCAAGATGCCCAAACACATCTTGCTAGGTACGAATGATTTTGCTGATGTCGAGTCACCTAGAAGATCTGACGAACAAGAGACATTAATATATTCCCATTGTTTGTCAGCATGAGAACTTGCCATTAAGGCATACAAGCCTCAAGGTGTTTTTACAAAGAACTTAGACTCAAAGGACTATGGACTCAATAATTTGCATTGCAGCAGGGCTTATTTGTGGAATGAAAATGACAAGAAATGGAAAATGAAAATGGAAGATGGCAATGGAGAATAGAAATGGAAATGGGCAATAAGCATGTGAATGAGCCTCTTGCTTTTATTTGTGGGTTATGAATGGACAAGAGGAAATGGAAAGTGGATGTGAATGTAAATGGAAAACATGAAGTGAAATGAGGTGAATAGTTTATTATGAGGTATGGATGTGATGGAGACAATAGTATCTAAAAGTTTTTCAAGTGTTTGGATCTGATTTTGCATCAGCATATTTCCTCTTTGTTGCTGATCATCCTCTTGTGAAACAAATTGGTCTCTTAGAGAGACACCATTTTCTTGTAGTTATTTGTCTTTCCTCCTGGAACCTGCAAAAAAACTAATACTTTTTCTACAATGGAATGTAAGACTATCAAAGGAGAGAGGTGATCAATCTCTCTAGTTATGATATTTACACACAAAACTAAGAATTTGTATTAATGAAACAAGTTCTCAAAGGAAAAATCAAAAGAATTATACATGTTTTGGAATTAGTGCCTCAAGTTGAATGTAGCTTCTTTTCAGCAATTTATTTCATTATTTACCATTTCAAACTCTAATGATGGATTTCTCATTGTGTAGATCTTGTTGAGACCTTTCCAACGATACTTAAATCATCAAAATCTGATTTTGTATGAGAAAGTTAGGCTGATTTGAACAATGAGGTTTTTCAGTTGCTAAAAATATTGAATAAAAAGTTAGTCATTCATCTTTCATCATCAGTCCAAAATTACTCAATACCTTCAGAAAAGTGAGCAAATAACTTATTCATTTCATTGATTCAATTTTTTTTTTTAATTTATTTATTTATTTGATTTTTTTTTTTGATTTTTTTTTGAATTTTTTATTTTTATTTTTATTTTTATTTTTTAAATGAAATAAAGCATGGATGAAATAATTGTCTTTATGAATATTTTTGAAACAAATTCATGCCAATGCCTCTTTCATGCAAAATAAAAATAAAAAACTTGAAATTTCTAAAGTCAAATTCCTAATTATGAAGGAGATGAAGGCAGAGTCCTTTTCAATTTATACAACTTGCATTTGATGCACATGTGATAATGTGCTTGCCTCAAATGATCCATTTGTCATTCATCATGTGCCACCACACATGAATTCTGCCACATTTTCCCTCAAGTAAGGAAATCAGTTCTTTGATTATTTCTCAAAATTGAATTTTAGAAAACCGTGACTGTTTTCATAATTAAAAAAAACATTTTTCTCTCATGCACACTGCAAATTAGTGCTCCGAAGAACCCTGAATTTCTCCCAAATTGCTGCGAATTTCAGAAAGTTCTCATAATATTACCTAATTCACCCCGTTCTCGAAAAAACCCATGTTTTAGTTTTTTCTAATTCGTCCTGGTTTGCTCAGAAAATTCGTTTTAAAATCGAGTGTTTTTTAGAATGACGCATTTCGTTTTCTGGCAATTACTTGTGGTTTGATTTGTTTTTATTTTGCAGGTTTTGAAGTGTAATGGCTTGTATCTCACAGAGAAGTTCAAATTGATCTTCCTCATTCCAATTACTTGCAATAGAATTTACAATCTTCTCTTCATCAACAATCTGAAATCTTCTCTTCATCAGCTATTTCTTCATATGATACACTTCCATTGTATGTCCCTACAATTGAATTTGTAATATTCTCTTCATCAGCAAATTGCAATCTTTTTCTCATAAAAAATTTGCAATCTTTTCCTCATCAACAGTTTCTTCATGTGATATACATTCATTGTGTACACTTTTTTTTTTTTTTTAAATGATTTCTAATCACTGTTGTTTGAAGAAAAATGAATATGAAAAAGAGAAGGTTCCTTTTTTTTTTTTAAATTGCAGTGCATGGGTCTTTGTGTGGATTGAAGGTCTGCATATATGCGTAAAGCCAAGCCAAACAATGGCATCATGCGTATGCGTGGGTCTTATTTCCATGAGTTTTTTTTTTTTTAATTGATTTGTTAATAAAATTATATATGTTATATTTTCAAAAATTTAAAATTACACATATATATTCATTAAACAAAACAATTTATTGAAATCAAAGTTTTTCATGAAAACAATTTTTTTTTTTTTTTAAATTGTTGAATCAATTGAAAGATGAAGTTTTATTTTGTCTCCTTTTTTTTTTTTTTTTCTTTTTCACATAACAATTCTTTTTCTGATCCTCCAGATTACACAAAGTGCAGGAGGAGAGCATACTCAAGAATTATTAATTTTTTTTTGTACATAACAATATTTTTTCTGATCCTCCAGATCACACAAAGTGCAGGAGGAGAGCATACTCAAGAATTATTAATTTTTTTTTAGATGTAAGAAATAAAGCTACCTAGTTACACTTCTCCGGCAACGGCGCCAAAATGTTTGGTCAATTTAGTGTGTCCTAAATTGCTACATTAATTTGTCAATCCGGGATTTGTAAGCTGATGAAGTGCGGCGCATTATATGTGCAAGATAACCTATTTCTTAACTTTTTGTCGTTTTTGGTTTTCTAAGATGAAATGGAAATTCTAAAATGAAAACAAGTATGGTTATGTTTGTTCAAGGAAATGATATCCTCTATAATGATTTACCAACTTGAAACTTAAAAAGGAATTTGAAAATTACAATGACAAAACTTGAAAGGAAATAATCTTTAGCCTAATAAATCAAACGGTGAACTATTGAACAGTAAAACCAAACTATTCTTGCTCTTTGTCCAAATACAAAAGAAACTATGCTTAAAAAAATCCAAGAATTGCAACAAAGTAAATCTAAATCAAATTACATCAACTTATATTCTGATCCCTCACCATTAGTCCAGCTATGGCTTTCGGAGGTAACCATAAACAACTTGAGCAATCTGATATCTAATTTGCAGAAAAAGAAATTAATATCAAACTACACACTCATACTTCAATCCCTCACCATCAGTCCAGCTGTGGCTTTCGGAGGTAACTGAAAATGACATGAGCAATTTAATATATCTAACTTACAGAAAGTAAACTAATATCAAACTACACACTCATACTTCAATCCCTCACCATCAGTCCAGCTGTGGCTTTCGGAGGTAACTGAAAATGACATGAGCAATTTAATATATCTAACTTGCAGAAAGTAAACTAATATCAAACTACACTCATACTTCAATCCATCACCATCAGTCCAGCTGTGGCTTTCGGAGGTAACTGAAAATGACATGAGCAATTTAATATATCTAAATCTAACTACTGAAGCAAATGTGCAAGACTGAAATAAACAAAGCAATATTGGAATTAAACAAAAACTAAGAAAAAATAAATTAACAGCAGAACAATATTGATTCCATGTCATTAGTCAAAAGATATGCAAATGCCCGGGCTGCCATGAAAAATTATGCTAAAAGCTATGATTTCAGAAAGAAATCTAAGTAAGGAAATATGACAAAACAAAATTGAAAGCAACTTATCTAGAAAACATGTAAAAGCCTCCTTGGATAGCAGGGGCCCTCTGCTACCAATTTGGTGAAGTCCTTCAGCTCCTTAAAGTTGTAATCAAAACAGCATCAAAGAACTAAATTTCTCTATTAAAAAGAACTCACAAATCTACATCCCATTCCATCTTGAACTTTGTTACAAAAGACTTCTCTACTACTTTTTCATTACTTCCTCATTACCTATGATAGGAGAAAGCTTCTCTTATTTATACAAAATATGAGGAGTCATCTCATTAATGGGAGTCCATGAATCTCTCCCTCCATCTCTAGAGTTACAATCAAAATAGGAAATGATAAGACACATGTCTTTCTAGAGTTTCAACACAACTTGAGGAATGAGACACATATCCTCTTAGAGTTTCAATATAACAAGGAAGTGAGACACATATCCTCTTAGAGTTTCAATACAACAAGGAAGTGAGACACATATCCTCTTGATCCCATAATCTTCTCCAACCAAATTCGAATTTGGCCTTAGAGTGCCACATAAGGGTCTTCTAGAAGTCTCCTTTTGACCTACACATGTCACAAAACTCATAACACATATATAGATATATGAAACTATGTTGATTTTCTAGTTTCTAATCATAAATTCACTTAAAATACATAAAATAAATAACTTTGGAAAACAAAGATCCTAACCCATATATTTATGAAAATGGTTACTTGATGTAGGGTTTTAGGTCAAATGGCTATGAAATAACAGCTAAATGGTTATGACATAATGGAAATATGTATGAATATGGAGAACATTTTTGAGACTCAACAATTATTTCCCGGTAAAAACATCTATGCTATGTGTGATTGATCTTTCTTCATGTGTTTTCAATTGGCGATTAAATTTCCACAAAGATTTTAGTAGAAGGTTTATGTACTTAACAATGGCAAATAATTTTTATATCAGGAGAATCCAAGGAATACATTATTGTATTAAAATTTCTACATGCTATTGGAGCAAAGAAGATTACAATATTGAAGCAATAACTGAATTTGTTGGTGGAAACAATTTGAATTTGCTGCAAGAATTTCTTGGTGCGACAATTGAGTAAACATCGAAATGGATTTCAATGGTTTGCGGCTAGAGTATGCACTCGAGGGGAACCCAAACTAAATTTCATGGGAGTACAGGATGGAGGTGGTGCTTGAAGATAATTTCTTGAATGAATTCATCGACAATGATGTTCCGAAGCCCACTTCGATGGATGCTGCATTACTTGACACCTAGAAAAAGAAAGTAGCGAAGACAAGAAGGATTCCGTTGGAAGGTGTGCGAGACCATATTGTCTGAAGCCTTCATGGGAAAGCCACTCCATATGCTATGTGGAAGGCTTTGATGGATCTTTTCCAAAGAAGCAGCGACCATAGGAAATTGGTGATTAAGCATAAACTCTGAAAGATCAAGATGGAGAAGGGCGACAATATTCTTAAGTATCTCACAAAGTTTGACCAATGTCAGGATGAACTGGGGAATGCTGGAATCATGGCTGTTATTGATGATTTGGTGAGCTTGGCTCTCTTGGGACTTCCTAAGAGTTGGCACAGTTATCAAGAATCTCTCAATGGACGGGAAAAAATGCCGGATTGGAAATGACTATGGTCGGATCTAGTGCAAGAGGAGTTCAGGCGGAACACCAGAGATGACCCTTCATCAAAGCATGATGATGAAGAGGATTGTGATTTGGTTGCTAAGGCAAGGAAAGGGAAGGGAAATAAATCCCATTCAAAATCTAAGTCTAAAGGCAAGAAGATGGATTTTTCCAAGGTGAAGTGTTTTCACCATCACGAACATGGGAATCTCGCCACTAATTGCCCACAGAAAAAGAAGAACAAGAAGGATGATGGAGTTGCAGTTGGTGAGGCCCCTGCCTCACAAATTTAACCTGATTTAACTTTGATGGCATGCTTGATTTCAAGCACAATGGGATCGACGTCGTATCTTGAGAGTGGTTCTTCCTTCCACATGATGAGAGATAAGGAGCTTTTGAGTGACTTGGAGGAGAAAGATCTCAAAATTCAATAGAGAGATGGGCGACGATGGACGATACAACATGACTGAAATTGGTACCATTACCTTTGAAAGGGATTCAGGTGAACCATTTCAATTGAAAGATGTTATGCATGTTCCAGGTCTAAAGAAAAACTTTGTCTCAGTCGCGATGTTGAAGGACAGAGGCTATGACATTTTTTTCAATGATGGAAAAGCTTTCATACAACATAAAACAATGGGTCAAGCCAAGAGGATAGGGATCTGAGTTAAGAATATCTACAAGCTGGAGGTAGAAGGCTACGATGCAATGACGGGCAAGGTAGAAAAAGTGGTGAGCCAGGATGATGGTGAGTTATGGCACAAGAGATTGGGCCATCTTCATCATGGAGCTTTGAAAGTCATGCATCAAATATCTACAGGAATTCCAATGGGAACACTTGCTCAGTTAGATCAATGCAAGGGTTGCACCATGGGGAAGTATGTAAAGTCAACCTTTCATGAAAAGGAGAACCGTGCTTCAGTGATCCTAGAGAGAGTTCACACAGACGTGTGTGGACCATTCTCGGTTGCTTCAACAACAAAACACAGGTATTATGTTATTTTTGTTGCTTATTTTTCTCATAAATGCTGGATCTTCTTCATGCAGAAGAAGGATCAAACATTCTCAAAGTTCTGTGAGTTTAAGGCATTGGTTGAGAAAGTGTCGGGGAAGCAAGTGAATGCTCTGTGAAGCAATAATGGTGGAGAATACATATCGAATGAATTCAAAGACCTTTTTAGCAAAGAAGGAATTCAAAGAGAACTCATGGCACCTCATAACGCACAAAAAATGAGGCTGTGGAGAGGAAGAACATAACGATCATGGGTGTTGCACCAACGATGCTACATGATCAAGGCCTACCAATGCATTTGTGGGTGGAAGCATGCAACACTGCGATTTATGTGCAAAACCATTGTCCTCATAGAGTACTTGGCATGAGTATACCTGAAGAAGCTTTTACTAGTAAGAAATTGAATGTTTCTCACTTTAAGATTTTTGGCTCATCTTTTTATGTGCATGTGACCAAGAACAATAGGAGGAAGTTGGTGCTGATTGATGAAGTTGGGATATTTGTGGCGTACATAGAAACACCCATAATTATCGCGTGTATTTTCCAAACAGTTGAATGACTGTGGTGCGACAGGATATAAAATTCAATGAGGAGAAAGCCATGTAGTTGTCTCTTGAGAGGGAGCTAGACATACATGCAGAGGAGGAAATTTTGGTTCCCAAATATAAGACTCTAGATGTGGATCAGCCACAGGAGGAGGTTCATGGAGTGGAGGAGTCCAGTCACGCAGATCCAAACATCAAATCTAGCAGAAGGTGTACCACAGAAGCTGAGAGGCTGAAACTTGACGCGACACAGAATGTAGGAGTCCCTACTTCATAGCGTAGACAGAAATAGTCTCCTGACTGATTCACTGGATACATGGCTCTCATGAGAAAATGTATTGTGACTAAGCCATCTTCCTTTCAGGAAGTAGTGCAAGATCCCACATGGGTAGATTCAATGGTGGAGGAGTATGACTCCATTGTCAGAAATAGTGCTTAGGCAATTGTTCCAAGGTCGGTTGATAAATCAGTGGTAGGTTCAAGATGGATCTACAAGTTAAAGAAAGTTGCTGATGGGAGTGTTGAGAAATACAAGGCCAATTTTTTGGCCCGAGGCTTGTCACAATTACAGGGGATTTATTATGAAGAAACCTTTGCACCTATCGCACGATATTATTCCATAAGGAACATCCTTTCTCTCTCAGCACAAATGGGCTGGCACCTTCATCAGATTGATGTGAAGACTGCTTTACTTAATGGGATCATTGAGAAAGAAATCTACATTGAGCGGGCTGAAGGATTTGAGATCTTCAGCAATGAGTCACATGTGTGCAAACTCAAAAGAGCATTGTATGGGCTGAAGCAAGCACCCTATGCTTGGTACACTCAGATTGACAACTATTTTAGCAGACTTGGCTTCACAAAGAGTGAAGTAGATGAAAACCTATACCAAATTGTGGTGGAGGGTAAGATTTTAATTATTTTTCTTTATGTTGATGATTTAATATTTATCGGTGATGAGAAACTGATACACTCATGCAAGGAGGACCTTGCAAAGGAGTTTGAGATGAAGGATATGGGCCTCCTTCATTATCTCCTTGGATTGGAAATATGGCAGCGAGATGGTGAAATTTTTGTGTCTCGAGGAAAGTATGCAAGGGAGATGCTGGGTAAGTTTCACATGGATGACTGCAAACCCATGGATACTCCTCTTCCAAGAAACTGGAGGAAAGAGGAAGCTACATTTGAAGAGGTAGTGGATGCTACTATCTATAAAACGTTAGTGGGTTCACTAATATATTTAGTAAATACAAGACCAAACATATTCTATGTGGTGAACCAACTTAGTCAAGAAATGTTTAAGCCTACCCAGCTCTTTTGGAAGGTGGGCAAGCATGTCCTGAGACATCTCAGGGGCATATCTGAATATGGCTTATGGTATAGACATACGGATGAGGTGAAGTTGCATGGATTCATGGATGTAGATTGGGCGGACAGCCCAACTGACAGAAAGAGAACATTAGGAGGGGTCTTCAGTGTCGGATCTACAGTTGTTTCTTGGTACAGCAGGAAACAGAGATCTGTGGAACTTAGTTCAACAAAATCAGAATACCTGGCAGCAAGTCAAGCTACATGTGAGGCTATCTGGATGAGAAATATCCTCGTTGGTTTGTTTGGTTCTCATTTACATCCTACAATGATTCATTATGATAATCAGAGTTGCATTAAACTCTCAATTGATCCTTTTTTTCATGAAAGATCTAAGAATATAGATATCCAATATCAGCATATCAGATATTGTGTGCAATGGAATATCATGTTGCTTCAGTACATTCCTATGAAAGATCAAGATGCAGATATTTTGATGAAGGCGCTCACAAGGAGAAAATCCGAATACCATAGAGACAAGATCTGAGTGAAGGATAGTCCCTTTCTTGTTGAGAGGGAGTGTTGAGATTCAACAAGATGATGATCCTAGTGAAAATTAAGCACCGACACTAGGTGGGGCCCGCAGGATATTCTTAGGTGTATGTCTATTTTTAGAATGGTGAGCAAATTCTATTTATAGTAGGTGTATATTTATATATGCTTTAGAAAATTCTTTTTATAGATGAGGTTCTATTTTTATATGCATGGGTGAAGTCTATTTATAGATCACATGTCTAAAAATAAAATGCATGTCAATTATTATTATCTCTTAATAATAATTGGACAATAAATATTAATCTATCCTCTTGAAGCACTTGATTTCAGTTAATTGATGTGGAAAACCGGTTAGCTGAAGGAATTTCGAGTTATAAGGTTGGTTGGTGGGACATGAAAGTGGACATAGTTGTAACTGAGTGATTCTAAGTTGTAACAGAGTTGGATGTGTAGTTATGTCAGTTGTAAAGTAGTTTAACTTAGTTAAGTGAGTTAAACTAAGTTCTACTAGTTCTAACTAGTTGTAACTAAAGATACACTAGTGAGAGATCAGTGAATTAAATATTAAATTAGCTCACATGGAGTGATCTCACATGCAACTGAATATTTAATAATGTTAACTACATGCATGTCAGATCCAGTGGAGACACAGTTGAGAGATAGGTGAAAGGAACAGTTTTGACTATCAGTTGTGACATTAGTGGGTGCACTCATGCACCCACACACACATTGGAGATGCCAATGAGGATTGCAAAGTCAAGGCAAGGAAGGATATCATTCATTTAGGGATTGTGATCAGTAGGGATTGCATAGTGGGGGCAAGTTGTCAAGAGACAGTAAATTGGCACATGTATTTGCCAATTTTTGTATGACAATGTGAGACGATTGCATATTGTACTGAGAGCTCTTGGATTAGAGTTTTGTATGAGATTGTTTCATGATCCATGATATATGGATAATATATGATAATGGGGTTTTTAGCTTTATGCTTTCCCGATAAAATCATCTGTGTTATGTGTGATTGATCTTTCTTCATGTGTTTGCAATTGGCAATTAAATTACCCCAAATATTTTAGTAGAAGGATTCTGTATTTAACAGTGGCATATAATTGTTAGATTAGGAGAATCCAGGCAATACATATTTGTATTAAAATTTCTACATTCTTCAATTCCTCTTTCACTATTTCTTTCATCATGTGATTCATTCTTCTTTGCGGTTGTCTCACTGGTTTGATATGATCATCAGTATAGATGTGGTGAATACATGTCTTTGGATGAATTCCCTGCATGTCTGTGTAATCCCAGGAAAAAGATTTTGATTATTTATGTAGAAATGCTATTACCTCTTGTTCTTGTGATGATTGTAAATTATTACCAATATTCAAATTCCCTCCACAACTGATTTCAATGATTTCTCTCTGTGAATTGGTAATTGAGCTAACAGGAAAAGTACTTTCAAATAAATTTTTCAATGATTGAATTGTACATTTTTCCTGGATGCATTGATTTAAAATATTACTTGCGACTTCATATTGTGTTATTCTAAGCTTGTATGAAATATTAGGTTCTGAGATGAAAAGGTCTAATAGATCCTCATTTTCTTCCTCTTCTCTAAAATTAAAGACTTGATTAATACTATGATAAAATTGAGTTTCTTGTTGTTTTTGTTCATCAAGCCATGATAATAAAAAATGATATTGTGCTAGAGGATAGAATGTAACATTTTTCCTTTAATCTCCATGTGCTATGATCATACTTCCTTATTTGCATCCAATGAAGGCATGTGTTGTGGCTAACCATGGTCTCACTAGAATTAAAGGATGGCCTCCTAAATTTGTTTTTGGCTACAAGATTATAAAGTCTACAGGATATTCCAATGAATCCAAATAAACAATGACATCTTCTAATATTCCTTCTGGTAGAACTTTAGATCTATCTGCAAGCTCCAAAATTGTAGTAGTAGGTCTAATACTGTGCAATTTCAAGTATTTCATAGTTTATGTGGTCATAACAATTATAGCTTCTCCCAAATCTATTAAAGTATTTGGAACTGAAAAATTATTGATTGAAATGGTAATGATAGGGATCCAAGGGTTAATGTATTTTTCATTGTTGTTTTTGTAGACATGACATTAGCTAATTTTCCAATGACCTGGATTGTGGGTGGATCTCTTTTCTTTCTGCCAATTTTCCTGATACATAACTCCTTTATTATTTTTGCATAATTTGGAATATCTTTTATATCTTGCAACAAATGAATTTTGACATAAGAATTCTTCAATTCATCCAAAATATCAAATTTAGGAAGAGACATTGCAATTTTCTGCTCATCTAACCTCTCTAGATAAGGTGGTGTTTGAGTCATAATGGTTTTTTCATTATGAATTTGATTTCCTGGATGATATTTTTTAGTTTATTCTCCTTGTTCAATTTGTTCTTCTATGATTGGTGGAGAATATTTGTGTAAAAATTTCCCAGACCTTAAGTGGAAATCTTGTATGGGAATAATAGAGTATGTAGGAAAATATGTTGCTTCTTCCACATTTTATGTTGGTTTATCCACTTTTTTACATGGATATGCCACTGGCTGAGCTGGTAATTGAGTTGGTCTAAGTGGGGTCTGGTTAGAAGGTAGCTAAATCTACTGAAGGTAAGTTAGTAATGGTGCAGGATTTTGTTGTGGAAATGGAATTGGTTGAGAGTGTTGTTGGAATTTTTGGTATTAGAATGGTTGTTGAGGATATGGCTGTTGGTATAGCTGTTGGTATGGATTTTGGTATTGTTTAATTGGTTGGTTTCCATAACTATATCCTCTCCAACCTTGTGCAGGTTGGTTTTGGTATTGTTGTGGAGGCCAAGCCTGCCATGGCATTGGAGTATTCCACGAATTCTGAGGATGATAATGATAATTATGGGGGTTTTTTTGAGGGAATAGTTGAGGAATCATTGGTTGCCAAGGTCTCCATGGTGCCATATAGTAAAGAGAATCTATCCCTTGTACTTTTTCCATTTGCAATTCTTTAAGTTTTGGATTGTTTTCAGTTGCATATTCTTTGTACAAAATCCACCCACTTGCATACTATCCAAATGACGTTCTCTAAGTGGATGTTTCTCTGTACACTTTGGAAAAAATATTGATAAGATTTGATCTTGTTCTTCTTTATTATTATTTTCTTTTAAAACATCAACTTGTGTTCCTAAAGTGCTCAAAATATCAGTTTTAAAATTTTCTAGCAAACTTCCTATTTGTGCTCTTGTTACTTCTCCTGTTGCAGGTTTGGAAGCTCTTGATGTAACATTAGTTTTTCCACTTTTCGCTCTTTCCCTAGAATATTTTTGAAATATTTTAGAAATATAATCAAATAGTAAGTTTGAGATATCTCCTTTTCCCATCACATTGAGAATATATAAGTATTCATCTATGATCCCTTTAAGAAAAATTGTGCGGATGGTATCAGGATTCAGAGAATGTTGTTTGGATTATCGTAGATTGTAGAGAAATATTTCTTAGCACTCTTCCAAAATTTCATCTTCTTGTTGCAACATTCTAAAAATATATTCTTTTGAGTCTCTAGCCTTGCAATAGGCCTAATACTTTTTGATAAAAATTATCTTCATGTCATCCCAACAATCAATGGTACGTTCGTCATTCTCCTAAACCCATAAACCATTTTAGGGTTACTGCTTTCAAAGTAGCAGGAAAGAGACGAAGTTTATCTGTGTCATATTTGTATCCATTATTTTGACATAAGATATCAAATTCAAACATAAACAAGTCAGGATATTCTATTGACATTCCATAAAAATTGGGCATAACAGAAGGTGGAATGTTTTTCATTTTCACTTCCTCTTCTAGTATTTCTCTTATGTCTAATATTGGGAAGCCAATGGTAGCTTCTTGATCATTGTCTTGCTCTATATCATGTTGTGTTTTTTTATCATACTCTCTTTCTACTTCTTCCTCTCTTTTTCTCTCCACTTCCATTCTCCGATCTTCCTCTCTTTTTTTCTGCCATTCCTTCTATTGTCTCTCATATTGAAGTCTTTGTTCGGGAGTCATGATTGGTATATTAGATCCTTCTCCTTATTCATTCATTTCCTTTTTAGTTGTTCTTAATGTTTCAATATGAGGCTCATTTGGTGTTCCCTCAACTATCTTGATTTGTTCAAGAACTGGCTACTCTAATGGTTTAACAAATAGTCTCCTTGTTTCCTTTTGTCTTTCTATGAAAGGGGTTTCCTTTGGTGTTTGCTTCCTTTTTACCTCCCAGGCTAACAAGGTTTATCTTTCAATTAGAGTCAATATTTGTCTTGATATTTTTTTTTCTTCTAATTCCTCTAGAGTTGGTCTCCCAACAACTGGTGTTGTTAGTCCTGATGGTCCTGCCCCTATGGATGGTTTAATTGTTGGGGGGTTTTGTTTAATGAATATACCTTTATGATATCTATCTCTCGGCATAAAGAAACATAAATAAAATAAAAAATAAGTTATTTTTTTGCTTTTGATGTGTTATTTTTTAATCTCCTAATTGACTATGTATACATCCCCAACAATGACGCCAAAAATGTTGGGTCAATTTACTAGGTAAACTAACACAAGTATTTAATTATCAATTTGTGTTTGTAAACTTGGAAGCATGTCCAATTTATATGGATCTTAGATGTATTCAATATATTAGAAGACAATTTTTTTTAAGTAAAGGAAATGCGTATTACAAATATAAAATCTAAGTAAGTAAGTTCTGATTGAATATGTAATATTTGAGGAAAGAGGCTCCTAACTTAGGAGATCCTGTTTGACCTTCCCTACAGTACTACTTTCATGAAGAGAAATAAATTAACTGATGAACAATATCTTATGATGCATAAGGATTAATAGAAGAGACTCCTAACTGAGGAGGTCCATATTGTCCTTCTTGACAATTTCACTGATCATTGTTATCATTGTATTTAAGACTAGAAATTCAGAAAATAGCTATAAAGAAGGTAATTAAAATGAATTTTAGTTATTTTTATTATATCTGATAGAAGGAGATTTTAACTTAAACACTCATTTTCCCTTCATATGTAGATTATAATTAAACAAAGATTCATAAGCATAAGTAAATAACTCAATAAGGAAAAGAAAGATGAATTCTAGTTATTGTTCTTGGATCAGATAGAAGGAGAGTTTAACTTAAAAAATTGTTTGTCCCTTCATATGAAAATTATAATTAAACCAAGATTCATCAGAAAACATAACAAATCATCGTTCATCTAATTAACTAAACAGATCTGGAGAAAAAATAGTTCATGAAAATTAAGCTAAATTAACCAAGAAGTGCACTTAGCTTGGTGTGGGGGCCCTCCACACTTGCCATAAACACTTGAAAAAATCATTAGCCACTACAAACTCAGTCAATAGTCCACAACATTGAAAAAAAAAAATATGGTGGAACTAGTTCCTCAAATTAACTCACAAAGTTCAGAAGTCTCAATATGAAATTATACAAATTCTCCATGTTTCAATGGTTCATAAACTTGGTATAAATAGATAAATGATAAAAAAAACTATTATACAATGTCTCTAACTGACTTATATTATTCTAATCCCATCCATATAGGTCTAACTCATCCAATTAGTTACACCAAATCTATAATAATACCAAAAACTACTATTTTTGCCATATTTTCTGCGGATTCCTCAAAAACATGTCATGTTTGACAAGCGTTGACCAGGTATGTTTTAGCTCAGTTTGACTGAACCAATAGATGATTTTTCATCTGTGGTTCCAAATATTTCCAAATCCATGTTCATATTTTTCCGAGGTGTCTTGCATATATGACTTTCATGAATCATTACCGGAATTTTTAGTTTTGTCCAAAAAAACTCGTAAACCCCAATTTTTACAAAAGTATTTAAAAATTGAAAACATAATTTATTTACCTGAATATTCATAATAAGGTAAAAATAAGCCATATGTGGATTATATAATGTGGAAAATGATGGGAATTAGGTGTATCTTTAATAAGAAAAATTGATCAAAATTGAGGGCCAACAAGTTGAAGGATGATTTTCTAAAAATATAAAGTCTCAAGTATCAAGTATGACTTCCCAAAAATAGTAAATCACCTTGCATCAATTGGTAATCAAGCATTTTTTATGGAAATTTTCTTTTTATCATCAATTAATCCTAATAGTTTAATTTTGACTTAATCATCAATATTATCATTATCATTATTATTATTATTCTTATGATATTATTTATTATTATTAAAAATAAATTCAAGTCTCTTAATCATGTCATATGTAAGTCCCCTCAATTAATACATATGTTACTCTCTCTCTCTCTTAATGGATTCATTCCTCTCTATATTTAATACTCCTATGCACCTCTTACACTCCCTTACACACTTTAATGACTCGTCATAAAAAGACTCCTCTTACACCTCTTTATTGCACAAGTTACAATTATCAACTAAATTCATAAGTTACACTCCTCTCTTTTATCAAATAAGTTACAATCCTATTTTGATATATGTAACTCCTCCTCAAGGCATGTGTATTGCTCTTCCTTTATGTCAATAATTCATTTCCCCTCCTATATATATGTGGTTCATACCATCTCACCTCACTTGTGAAATGTGAATTCAAACCTGAGAGAGATTTGGATAGACTTGAAGGAGATTGTGTGAGAGAGAGACTTGGAGAGTAAGGGAAGATCTTGGAAAGCCAAAGTGATTCAGTGTTTGCATTAACTACTTCTCTCTAAGATATTCTTCAGATTTGGGTGAACTTCTTCATTCTCTCATTGTACTTTGTATCTATGCTGAACAATTGATTTCTAATAGAAGAAGAATTTGGTTGGGTTTTCCCCTAGTCATTGACCTAACTTCTATGTGTCTCATTGATTTTTTAGTTGTCTTTCATTATGCATATGGTATATATGGTTTATGTTCCATCTAAACTAACTTAAATTATTTTATAGCATAAGGAAGTTCTGGATTTAAGTGATTTTGAAAACATATATTATCATATTTTTTACAAATACATCATAGTATTCATTCATTATTTGACAAAGTGGGTTGAGACAAAGGTTGTCAAGGAAGCAACAGAAGAAAAATTGGATGAATTCTTAAAATAAAACGTGTTCTAAAAATTTGTGTATCCAAGGGAGATAATCATTGATCAATGAGCTCAGTTCACATCACACTTGATTGAGAACCTCCTAAGGGAACATAACACCAAACACAAAATATCTACTCCCTATCACCCTGAAAAAAACGGGCAACTAGAGGTTAAAAATAGAGCACTATAAAATATCCCAACAAGGTAGTGATCAGCAGCAAGAAATATTGGGCAGACAAATTAGTGGAGGAAAATTGGCCCTATAACACCACCCGGAAGAAAAATATTGGGTTTACTCCGTATGATCTGGTTTTTTGGAAGAAAATTTTGCTTTATATTGAATTTGAATACAACATTATCAGAATGGAAGCCCAATTGGATTTAGATATCACATGGGCATAGAAAGAAAGGTTTTTTCAACTAAATGGTTTAGAATAATTCATAATGCAGCCCCTCCTCCACACCAAAGCCATACAATTGAAGAGTAAGGTTTGGTATGATAGGCGCATCAAGGATAAAGTATTCCAAGAAGGAGATTGGGATTTGTTGTATGACTCTAGGTTCAATGAATTTAAATTGAATTTTATGACAAGATGTATATCCCCATACCTAATAGAGAAATTCCATGGAAACGGGGATATTCAAATCAAAACCATTGATGAGGAGGGGATTCCTCTGCTTGTCAAAGGATATATGCTAAAGTTCTACAAAATTCCCATGTCTAAGGTAGAGTTCATCAACAAAATCAGCAAGGAAGTAAATGTGATCGAGGGTCTTATAACTTCTAGTCCATAACCCCCCTATAAAATATTAATAATAACAAAAAAAAATGCCTGGATGAAAACTTCCATGAGGCATCCAAGGCCAACTCCAGGATTAAAAACCTCTCTAAGGTAGTCCTGGAGAAAAAAATATATCCCTGATTGAAAACCTTTTTGAGGCGCCTAGGGAAAGATGGTGGGTAGAAAACCTCTTCTTAGGTAGCTCACTGGTACCAAAAAAAATAAAAAAAATGAAAAAACAAAAGATTTGAACAAGGATGACACCATGATTGTTGACCTTTTTTTGTCTTGCAAGGTTAGGAACACTGGCATGTCATGGGCATGAACCAAGGTAATTCTCCCATTTTTCTTCACAGCTCCACCCATCCACTCTCTCCTCAAAACCAAAACTCACCTCTGCATCCATTCACACGATCCTTGAGCTCAAAAAGAATAAATTCTGCCCTCTCTAAGGTGCTATAGTAATTTCTTATGCTGCTACATGAAGTCCTATAACTGCTACATGATGTTACATTGAGCTACAGAAGGGTCGATTGACGACAAAGAACTTCCACCAAGGGCCTTGAGGTGTTAAAATGTTAATGGGGAGAGTCCCATCATTTCCTACCAACTTCTCATCACTCCTCCATCTCAAGCAGAAGGATTTTTGCTTCAATCCCTACATTATGTCACCTCTGTAAATCATTTTTTATTTATTTATTTGTTTATATATATATATATATATATATATATTTTAAATTTTAATTTTAATTTTTTTTTAATTTTTTTAATTTTAATTTTTTATTATACTTTATTACTATTAATTTTTTAATTATATTATTATTATTATTATTATTATTATTTTCTTTATTTTCTTTATTTGTTTTTTTAATTAATTAATTTATCTATTTATTTTCTGAAAAACACTGAGTTCCTTCACTCCATTTTCCAAGGCTACTCCACTTCCTCATCATCTTATCATCATCCAATAATCATATTACCAACACCCTAAGGCCTCTCCATAGTCTCCCTCATCACCCATGCAAAGGTAGAGTCCAAAATAGGAAAAGAAATTGGTTTATACAATAAGAAGAAACGTCTTGTAGTAAGCCCTGTGTAAGCACTAGAAAAGCCCTGAAGATGGTTTTAATCATTCATGGATACCACAAATACTTGTAAGATGATTTTGAATGTAGAAATGGAGCTCCAAGAAGGATCCTCCACCAACAAACATGAACTTTAGGACTCAGCAAGCTACCTTCACACACACCAAACAAATCAAGATAAAACACCTCAAAAGGAATGAAGACACACAACAAAAGCTCAAGCAAGAATAAACACACAATTGATGCCACTCCATCTCCATCTCTAGCATGCATCATCCTGCAACAACCACACAAGAATGTAAGGCTCATGTATTGCATTCTCTCACTCTCTCCTTATGCGTAAGTGACAAAATGAATAAATGTCGAAGAGGGAAAACTTTAATAAGTTGAATGTGGCCAGTTAAGTTGGCCACCCTTGACTAGTTAAGAAAAAAGTGAATGGTGGAGTCCTCATGCAAGAATTAGTTGTCAAATCAGTTAAAGCACGATCACCAAGAGGAGGTGTTGATTATTAGGGAGAGGATAATGATATATTTGAATGTGACCAATGGTCCAAATGAGGAAAACTCATGCAAGGGTCACGTTAGCACAACGCTCCAAGAAAACTCGAAATAGAATAAAATGTACTTGAGTGTGCTTGCCCTCGCACATTTAGACATTCCAAGATCGATTTGAGAGAGGAAAAATATTTCATGTCACTTAGGAGTTTCGAACCTTGACCCTTTGTTACTATAGGGAAGTGCTATAGGAAGTCATGTAATTGCTACAATAATTCTTGTAACTACTACAAAAAGTTTGTGATTGCTACAAGAAGAGTCAAGGGGTGCTACAAAAGGACAGGGGAGGTATATGTACACAACCAGAGAAACAATTGGTTCAGGAAACTCCCATTTTTCAACTCAGAGCATAAATTTGAGAAGTAAGTTGACATCACTTCACCTATCCATCATAATTTCACACAATTTATGTTAATTTTTTTTGTAGAAAATAATCATAAAGTTGTGTAATTGAAGGGCCTGTGTGAGGGAAATCGAGGATTAGTATATAGGGTTGTAGTGATAAGAAGTTTTTTTGCCCTCTTCTACCACTGAATTCAACACTAAAGCTATAAAAAAAACATTCACTACACCAATTCAAGGGAAATAAGGACAATGGGGGTTGGTTCAATAGTGGAGAGCCTACAGACACTAGAATGATTCATTTAAACCCTATAGAAAAAATATTTAGGAGACATAAATCGTTAGGCTTCTTTGAATTATTGAAATGATATGATGATTAACTTGCTTTTCAGTTTTCTATGGATTTTAATTCCCAATAACATGTCAATGCCACAATTGTAGTAAGAGGGTTAGCCATTACCATAAGTCCCGAAGTGATTAGTAGAGTAACCAAACTTCCCTTAGGCATCACATGGAATATGGAAGACTAAGTCACTAGTTCCACTAGAAAGAATAATTTCTTTAGGTCTAGAGAGAGACCTGTTGAAGATAAAAATGGGGTTATGAGAGAAAGTTTTCCTTACCCATGGGATGAGGTAGTCTTTAAGATCTTAAGATACATCATCTGTGAAGGCAGACTAAGTCTAGTATATGGCTATAATTTTAGGCTATTGCATGAGCTAAGATACCGAGAAAATTCTCCTCATGACCAGAGATTGAATGTACCTTACTTCCTCCTCTAGTCCATCAGAGACATGGGCCAAAAATTCATAGAAGGGAAACATCCACACTCATCTCATCATGGCCTTATTAATATGATAGTGAAAGATACCCTAAACCACTTAATATTTCTTGTCCCATGGTCCAATTTTAGAGGTATGGACAGGGAGGCACTCATAGGAACTCAGAGAATTACTCCTAGGGAAACTCTTATATCTAGCATTGGGGTAAAGACACCAGATCAGAGGAAGAACAAGAGGTAGAGAGGCCATCAGAAATGGAAATAGATGAATAAAAATAAGAAGAGGTAGAAGCAGAAATGGAAATAGATGATAAGGAAGAAGAGGAAGATAACTTAGAAGAGGAGGCCCTAATTCCTAGATAGAACACTATAATAATGGTAACTGATATATCCCCAGATCAGACTAATATGTCAGTAGGGAGCACTGAAGATGACGTGGCTTCCCTTTTAGATACCTTGGGCACTCCCGTGAAATCCAAGAAGAAAAGGCCCAGACAAACCCCTCTCTACTTTAAAACAAGAAAAAGCACTAGAATAATACAAGGAAGACTCGAGACCCACACAAAATTTCCAATTACCATTGAGGGGTCTCCAAGTGAAAAGAAGAGGTAGGGATAGATGAGGGCAAGATTGAGGAGGCCACCTTTCGAAAGCCAAAAAATAAGGCTCTCATAGTGTATGTAAGGAGGTACACCACTAGATTATCACCCTTCAATAAACAAGAAGCACCCATTGACATCCAAAGAGAAGGAAAGAGAATTCTATAGGAAAAATAGAGCCTGATATAGGAAAAAAATTCATGGTATAGGAAACTCAGAAGATGCTACAAGAACAAAAGTATTGGTGGCAGGAAGATCAAATGCCACAAATTGAAGGGCATAGTGAAAAAATGGAAGGAAAAGAGGTGCAAGAGGGGATAGAAGTTGTACACCAACTCCAAAAGACATTAGCCTCCTTAGAAACAGTTGAAAGAAAAATCACAGTATTTGAGGAACCTACCCTACAACCTAATTTTGGAACCTATTTTAAGTTCATTGAGGGAGGAAGGTTGATCCCTCAGAAATTCACAATCCCCCTCCCACATGAGTTGAAGAGAGAAAGAGGGTGCACCCATAGGTGAATGTGAATAACTAAATCGAAGGATGTTTGGGATGTGGGGTTAATGGAAGAAAGGATCCTATAAATGGAAAAAGAGTTGGCTTATGCAAGGCTCAGAGAAGCTATGGTGAAAGAGAAACTACAAGAATCACAAAAATAAATGATGAGGCTACAAGGGTAGCTACAGGAAAAGGACAACCAAATTACCATCATGTCCAACCTTTGCAAGGAGGCGTTGAAATAATGAAAACCTTCAAATTCCTATGTACTCTACCTAAAGGAGAAATGGGTATAATTCCAAATCAAAACCTTGGCTCAGCATGGATCCCTACCCTTTCAATGCTATAGACAACTTGTTGATTTTTTCAAACATTTTAGTATACAAGAGAGGGCTCAGATGATAGAATTATACATGCACAACCTCATTTTAGCTTATATGAATAATTGGGACCAAAATTCCGGGTTGGGTGATATGCAACTAATGGCTATAACATCCTGGATAACACATGAATAAGAGAGAGAAACAAAGACTAAAAGAGTAAATGTAAGAGAAGAAATATAACCTCTATATATCATATCATAACTAATAAGCCTTAGGGGCTCATTAGCAATCATCAATTGTTCTCAAACGATGACGTATTGGCACCTAGATACATTGAGACACAAGGTTAGGTCATTTCTCACTTTGATGATATATCTAGGTTACTAGGAGAAGAGAGTTTACAGGCATGCAAAAGAAGATGGCACACCTTACCAACTAGCCCATAGTTTAGGGAATATCATTCTCCTTCGAGACTGATAAATGCATTGGAAATAGCACCATTCTACAAAAAGAATATGAAGAGAATGAAGATTCAATGGATAGGCTTGAAGCTCTACCCACCTTTGCTTCTGGTGCTGCATGAAGAGAGATATCAGACAGAGGAACAAAAGGAGTGGGCAGAGGCATAAAGGAATGCATGATTCTACTCACAAGAGGGCACTCCCTCTTTGTTGCCTTGGGATTTTAGAGAGGCCACTAGGGCTTTGAAAGGGATCGAAAAGGAGGATTGAGTTGCTTAGAGGATGAGAAACCATTTAAGTATGGGGTGATGATGAGGCCCATCATTAGGTATATTTTTAGGGGTTAAAATTCCATACTTTAGCTACTAAGTTGCCTCTCTCTCACATTTATTTACATTTTTGTCATATTATGGTTAATGAGAAGGGTGTATGATTTTTTCATGTCTGGTGGCCTAATATGAATTAATTACAGGAAATAAAGCTATTTTAGGATATTTTCCACATAAGGGGTTAGAGTAGAAAACAAGGACATATTATAAGAAGTTTGTCCACCTCCTTGACTCTCTCAATTAGCCAAGATCACATCGATATCTCTACCAACAGCTTGAAGGAAAAGGCATCCAGGAAAAATGACAACTATGGGGAGCCAAGCTCCACTCTTCTTGAGATCAAGGATGACTTATTAATATTTTTTAGGGAGATGTTGGTAGCTACAAATTTATATAAATAATAATATGCAAGAGCTCATTAGTTTTTAACTTTGTATTTAGCTAGGTGTCTCTTGATCTTTGGTTTAGTGTTATTTTTTACTTTCATATGATGTACTAGACCTTTTTATGCAATCATAATGAGAAGCGGCTTATTCCATCATTGATTGAGTCTTAGAGGGTTGATACTTTTGGGTTAGGTCCCAATCCATTGGCTAAGTCCAACTTATGTATCTATATCATCTCTTTATGTTTCAACATCTTCTTTATCCTATTTATATTCTAGTAGCATAAACAATACATCAAAACTGCGCTCATAGCCTCTCTTCCTCACCTCTCTCATGGAAGATTTAGGATAAGGATCTCCAAACACAGATCAAAATAGCTTTTTTATGATTTTATGGAAAGGTAGATAGTGTTATTACCATGCTAATAATATTCTTACTATAATTTAGGAGTTGGATTTATGTTAGATTAGTTTTCAACATGGATTAAGTAGGGTTTTTCCATTCAACTCATCGTTTGAAATTGTTAACATGATAATTTTCCATTAATAAATTCATGAATGTGTGTAGTGATTGCAGGGATATCTACAGCTGTAGGTAAATTACCCTTTCCATCCCATCCATCCTCCTTCTCTCCAACCTCCAAAGCTGCCACCAAAACCCTATTTTCTGAAACTACCTTTGCCACCACCATGAGAAGCCTTCAAGTGAAAAACATGCCTCCCAAGGGTTATTTTTTTGGTTGGAGATGTTTGACACCTCTACCTCACCTCATTCCACCTTCTAGCCTTTACATAGCTTCCTTGCACCTTTTCCATCCCGAAACCCTCTCGGTCCGTTTCTTGTAGCACTTCAGGACATCTTATAGCAATTACGGGACATCATGTAGCAGATCTGTAGGTAACCTCTTCCCTCCAATTTAGCTCATTTTTTTCCTTTCTATCCTTTAATAGGATGCACTTGACCCCCAACTCTGAATTCATGGTTAGAAGAGACTCTTAGGCTACTCCAAATCTACATCCTTCCTTGTTGGAAAAACAAAGTAGGCATTAGGGTTTTATTTCATTTCAGAATTGGATTCAATTTTACATGAAACTACAAGTTGAATGAAATAGTAGATAGGAACTCTTTATGCTTTCATGAAGTGTGTGAATGGTAGAATATTTCCTTTACTAAAAATTAGTAGATATCTAGGTGAATGATTTCCCATAGCATAGTCTCCTTGTTTTGCAATTAGGTTAAATGTTTATGCCTTTCTTTCACTATCAATTGCAAGTAGGATTTTGATAGACATTCTCTTGCCTTAGACTAGAAGAAATTCCCTGCATTACATTAGCTAGCTTCACTTTAATCAAGTAGAAGGAATGGCCTAGAAGTACTACTAACCAAAAGACCTAGTTGAGGGTGGCATTAGTAGAACCCATCTGTCGTGCATATAACACTATCAACTCTAAGTTTGTACAAACCTAGGGCTGATACATAAAGCTCAGTAGACCTTAGGATTTAAAAAAATCTTGGTCGAATACTAGGGCTCACTAATGTTATCTTCTGTTTCCAAGTTATATTTTATTATATTAATTTTATCTATTTTGTTGCTTTTGATTTTCAGGTAGAAAAAATGGACGTGAAGACAACATTTCTTCAGGGGGATATAAAATAAGAGATATACATGAAGCAACCTCAAGAATTTGCAATGAAGGGTAAGAGAGAACTGGTATGCAGGTTAAAATATTCTTTGTATGCATTAAAATATTCACCAATTATGTGGTATCATAAATTTGATACATATATACGAGGACATGGCTTCACAAAAAGAAAAGTGGATCATTGTGTCTATTTTAAATTAATTGGTGACCATGTTATTTATTTTGTCTTGTATGTGGATGATATGTTGTTTATTCGAAATGAGCAAGAAATTATCCATGATTTGAAGATCCAATTGTCTTGCAAATTTGAAATGAAGGATCTTGGTGTCGGAAACTATATTTTGGGCATTGAAATTAAATGAGAACAAGCAAAAAGGAAGGTATGGTTAAACTGGAGGAAGTATGTCAAGATGATATTGAAGAGGTTTAATATGCATGATAGTAAATTAGTGAAGGTTCCTATTCCTGTAGGTGTAAAGTTATCTGCTGAATAGTCTCCAAAGATAGAAGAAGAGGAAGAGGATGTCTCTCATGTTCCATATGCAAGTGCAATAGATATCTTGATGTATGCAATGGTTTGTACTAGACTAAACATTGCACATGCAGTGGGATTATTTAGTAGGTTTATGTCAAAACTAGCGAAGGAGTATTGGACAACAATGAAGTGGGTTTTCAGATATTTGTGTGGCACTAGTGATTATGGTTCATGCTAACGAGGAAAACCAAGGTTGGATATTTTTTTGGACATCTATGGCTTTATTGATGCAGACTATGTTGGAGATCTAGATCAGATAATATCTACAAGTGGATATGTGTTTAACCTATTTGGAGGAGGAATCCATTGGATGAGCAAGAGATAGTCTGTAGTGGCTCTTTTAACTACATAGGTTGAATACATGGTAGGAACTCATGCAAGCAAGGAAGTAGTTTTGCTACAATGGTTGTGTCCATGTATGGGGTTGGTACAATGAGCTATCAGGATATAATGTGACAACCAAAGTTATATTCTCTTGGCCAAGAACCCTTCTTATCATTTAAATATAAAGAATATTGATGCTTAGTATCACTTTCTAAGGGATATGGTTGAGGACAAAAAGTGTTTTTGGTAAAGGTGGACACTTTGATGAATGTTGCATATGCATTGATGTAGTCTATGAGAAATGAGAAGCTTTCTTGGTGTAGAGAAAAAATGAGCATTATAGAGTTGGACCAATGACTAATCTCTCATGTGACCTCATGTGTGGAAAGAAAACAACAAGTGGGTCCAGTAGGGGGGTGGAAACCCCCCCTCTCAGGGGTTTTGCAAGGGGGTGGTAGCCCCGTTGTAGCGGGTTTGGGGCAGGGACCATGGATTTTTTTTTATGTGGACCCAATTATAGTTAGGTGGACCCAAGGATGATGGGCGAACACAAAGACAATGGGAAGACCTACCCATGTTTTTTTGCATTGGTTTTGCACATGGTTTTGGGCTGGTTTTTTGTGCATGGTGTTTTGTAGATTTTCTCAAGGGAACTATAGATATGTTCTAATGAAAGGTTAGTGGATTGAGGTTTATGAATGATTCGACATGTATATATATGTATTGTAACATTGAAAGGAATATAATGAAAAATAAATTTCGTAGTCCTGGTATTGGGATTCAGGGGAAAATCTTTGTGTAAATTTGTTTTATGTTCTCGCCATTGTATATTTTATGTTTTAATAATTCTCTTATCGGTAATTTATGTACAATTTTAAAACCTAAAATTATGAAATTCACAAAATCATTAGGATCAAAGATGCCATATTCAATGAAAATGTCTTGCGTGAGTATCTAATGCAGGAAAATAAATATGAAAAGAAAAAAAAAGAATATGAAGTGCTTGATGAGATAACATAAGAGGTAAAGGTGCCTCAAAATCATAATGATAAACAACCACAACAACAACACCAACTAAAAAAAAAATCATGCACCTCAAACACCTAAAAGTGCCATTAGAAGAACTACCACGATAATTAAACCTCATGAACAATACTCTCCTTCTTTACAATATGTATTGTGGACTGATTTTGGTGAACCAAAAAAATATGAATAAGTAATGCAAGTAGAAACCAAGAAGAGGTGGGAAAAATTTGTGGAAGAAGGGATAAGATCCTTGATGCATAACCAAACTTGGGACTTAGTCAAGTTTCCTACAGGTAAAAAAACATTGCAGAATAAATGGGTTTACAGGTTGAAGGAAGAAGATGGAGGAAAATAGAGGTATAAGGCTAGATTGCGGTGAAGGGGTTTGCACAAAATAAAGGTATAGACTTTGATGAGATTTTTTCTACTATTGTTAAAATGACTTCAATCAGAACTATTTTAAGTCTAGTAGTAGCAGAAGATTTTCAAGTTGAGTAGCTACATGTAAATACAAAATTTCTCCGTGGGGATTTGGAGGAATAAATATATGTGAAACAACCACAAGGGTATGAGTTAAAAGGGAAGAAAAATTAGTGTGCAAGTAAATGAAGAGCTTATATGGATTAAAACGGGCTCCAAGAGAGTGGCATCTAAAATTTGATAGGTTTATGTATGAACAAGGTTATACAAGATATCACTCTGACCATTGTGTATATCTTAAACGGAAAATGATATCATCTATATTTTATTTCTATTATAAGCAGATGAAATGCTTTGCAGGGTCTAACATGCATGAAATAAATGTGCTCAAAATAAAATTTGAAAATTCATTGGAAATTAAGTATTTGGGTGCTGTGAAAAAAATCCTTGTTATTAGAATAAATAGAGACAGGAAAAATTACAAATTAACATTGTCTCAGAGTGTGTACATAGAAAAGGTGTTGAAAATATTTAATATGTATAATTAAAAACCAATTAGTACACCTTTGGCTATCCATTTCAAACTAAGTAAGGAGATGTGTCCCAAGACCCAGGAGAGATGGATTATATGTGTAAAGATCCATATAAATCAATGGTTGGAAGCTAAATATATGCAATTGTATGCATAAGGCATGATATTGCACATGCAGTGGTATTTGTAAGAAGGCATATGAAAAATCTAGGAAAAGAGAATTGGATGGTAGTGAAGTGGATTCTCGAGTATTTGAGAGGTACCAAAAATCAAGAATTATGCTTTGGTGGTTCAAAAATTTCTCTACAACTATATGTTGAAGCTGATATGCAAGGTGATAGAGATAATAGGAGGAGAACCAAAGGGTATGTGTTTACTGTAGGTGGAACAACTATTAGATGTGTTTCAAAATTGCAAAACACTGTTTCACTTTCAACAACAGAAGAAAAGTATGTTTCCGCTACAGAGGTTAGTAAAAAAGTATTTTGCTATGAAGGTTTATGGATGAATTGGAAAATAATAAGGAGATGGGAGGGTTATACAGTGTCAACCAGAGTGTCATTCATCTTGCAAAGAAATCATATTTTCATTCCAAGACTAAACATATACAGCTCAAGTACCATTTCATATGGTAATTGTTGGAAGATTGAAAATTGAAGCTGTAAAAGATACACACTACCCAGAATCTTGCAGATATGTTAACAAAAGTTGTAACCAAGGAGAAACTGAGATTCTAATCAATTTCAATTGGTCTTCAACTATGACGGTGAAGATGAGAAATAGCCAGGTTGAAGTGGAGTCATTGTCCAACAAGTGAAGTAACGATGGATTTCATACAATTAGTCTCCAAGTGGGATATTTTTGGGTGTAGAGAATAATTATCTTCTTGATTTTTTAGAGTATTTTTTTTTTAATTAAGGTTGGATCCCTATTCCTAACAGGGAATAAACGTTGCTCGTAATTGATTCCAGGTGGGGAATGGTGAATTTTATGAGCTCACCTTGGCAGGGGTGCCCCTGAAGATAAAAATAGATAAAGAAATTCCATGTAAAATATTGTAATTTTGTAGTCAATATGGGTCATTCATTAGGTGGACGATTTGATGGTAGAAGTTATGTTAATTTATTTTTTTTTCCCTAGAAGGAAAACCTTGGTTTATATTACATAATTGTATTCTGTATTTTCATTATGATCATGAACGAGAAAGAGAGAGAAAGTTGTGTGTGAGAGAATAGGAAATTACAATGGATTTTTTGTAGGTTGTATCCCTTCATTTTGTTAGATAATATAAAGAAATGACTCACTATTTTTCTGTGTATGTATCCCAAATTGGGTGAACAACATATATTTTTATCTCTCTTATTTTATGTGTTTCTGTATTTTTGTTTCCGTAATATTTTATGTATTTCATTTCTCCATTAATTAATTTATAATGTAAGCATCATGACTAGGTCGAGTGCTAAAAATATAAGAACAATGTTGAGTTACCATAGATCACAATATCCTTGGAGAAGCATTCAATTGTCACTTGCACGCACCAGGTAAAACCGTTGTGCACGAGATCAAAAAAATAATAATAAGAGCCTCAGTTACTTGTTAATTTAGGTTTTATGTATCATATCGGTGGTCCATCATATTAAAAATGAAATATATAAGTGAACCAAGTATCAATCCAAACACTTTTTTGCTCTATGTCAGAGAAGAAATAGAAAACATAGAAAAATATATGCATAGAATATAAGACTTCATGGAAATTTTTCTTGAATAAATGAAAGAAATACTTATCGGGAAACTCAAGAACATACTTTATATCCATACCATATCAGCACAAGACAATCGTATCTTCAAAAATTGATCTTTTAGTTATAAATTCGCAAAACTCCATATTAGCACCCCCTAATCACATTGACCTTCCGCTACAGTTTCATTTTAAATTCTACATCATGCTACTCAAGAAGTTTGTACATGCTCCCCCTGAGACGAAGCTAGCTTTAATTTAGTTTGAAGCCATTTAATCCAAATTTTTCTTCCAAAATCTAGCAGTATGATCTTTGATATGTGCATTTATTTTTAGCTCCATATTTGGTTGGCTTTGAAATGCTTTCCCATTTTGAGTGCATTCCATAAGAAACTTGGGAAACTTGCAATCTTTAGCCATATGGCCAAGATTTTCACATATAAAACATCTTATGTAACCAAGGAAATAGGGAAAAGACTCATATATTTTATTCTTTGCGTTATATTCTTGTTCCTCTTTGCATCATCTCTAGAATTAATAGCCTTATGTCTAAAAAAATTGCATAAGTAAAAATAACCATAAAAGAAACTTTTATACCTAAAGACTAATGATCTTATTCTTTGATTTTTCTTGGTTGATAAGGCTCCCCTTTATGTTCCATCTTCAGTTGAATATTATTTTGATAAGGATTGATCATTTTTCATTTATGATCATTTGATATATTTCCTAAACTATGGAAAGTGAAGCACTCAACAATATCCTCCAATGATGAGCTGAAAGGCCTTCTAAATGAGGGTGATTTTCTTGACTCCTTTCTTGGTTGATGATTCAATTATTGGCCTCATTTCCTATTGTTCATTTTCCTTCAAGGAATTTTCTGATGTTTCCTTGGAACTAGATTCTCCTTTAATATTATCCAAATTCATCGAAAGACAATGTATCTTCAGTTGGCTATTCTTATTCTCTAGATAATTTCTCATTGAAACTACTTCTGCTTCTAATTTTTCACATTGATTTTCCTTTTCCTTAAATTTATAGCTTTTTCCTTCAATTTTCCTTCCTTCTTCTATTTGGGCTTTGAAGTTAATAATTTCTCCCTTAAAATCATGCTCTGTTTCTTCAAGTATTTGAAGGATATTCTTTAGATCTGATCCAAATTTTTGCGGGAACACAATAATATACATAAACAAAAATAAATACAAAGATGCAGTGGAAATAAAACATCATTTCATTAAAATAAAAAGACTGAAATATTCTTACAGACATAATGGAAATAAACTAGCTAGTGCGTTGGTAGCTTATTTCTAAGAAAATATGTGGCGGCTACAAACCTATGAAATGTGTTAAAATGAGGCTCGAAGGTCTATTTATTGTTGAGAAACAATGGAAACCCTAAAAATTCAAAAAACTAACCTTAGGATATGAAGCACCAAAACTATGGACCTCGTTCGGGTAAATTGGTAAATCAACTTCCTAGGGATGTAACTTTGGAATACGATCTTTGTTGACACATTCAATACCTCGTTATAAATATCTATCTGAGAACTAGAAATTATGGGTGATAAAAATCAAAGGAGCTTGCATGTTGCTCCCTATTTTCCCAAAAAAAGTCGTTTAGGGCCTCAAAACAACTTTAGAAGTTCAGGTCCTGAAACAGTACTAAAAATAGTAATCTGTGTTGAAAATGAAAAACTGAAAGAAATGATGGTGGGGTTCCAAATGTAATATGTGGGTGGCCACCAATATCCACCTGGATCATTTCTCCCCCCTTAGGAAACAATGATTCCTATTGCATTGAGTTCCTCCATGAGATGAGGAAAATTCTGCTAAACTTGGTCCTCAATGAGCCACTTGCCTTGGTGATGGTTTATGGCCCAAATCAGAGCGGGTGAAGCTTGCGATGGGGTCCATCGAAGTGATCCTTCTACAAAAGTAGCCCCACTTTGTTGCTGACCTGGAATTTGTGTGGCACCCGATGTTGGTCATGGCGCTGCTTGTACTTGGTATTGGATTTATCGAAGATGTTGTGGACCTGTTGGCAGACATGATGGATGCGTCAATAAATTTTGTATCTTTATAAGCATCAGAGAGTAAAACTATGGATTTTTTCTGGGTGGTCGCATGAGGTATGTCAACATCAAGTGGCAGAATGCTTGGGGTCAGTTTAATGGAGTGCTTGACCTAACAGTGTAGAGGAACCTCTGCGGGTGAGGAGAAAATGTACTCATATTCCTACACAATTCGTTCCATCTGTTGCTGCCATATAGGGGAGTCCTGTTTCAAGGCTGTGGCCACAATATTCTTGTTGTTCCATGGGTGAATTGTAATGAAAATAAATTTCCTGGTTTGGGAAACAATCTTACTGCTTTGTTTTGTTGTAGTCAAAGAGATGGCAGGAGGCGGTACTACCTCCGGTATCATGTACAATTTATTTCCCAAAATAATAACCATAGAACGAGGCCTAGACTCATACACATCATGTAACTTCCACAAGTATGGTTGTTCCAATAATAGATCAGACACATAAATAGGAGCAACATCACACAATACCTCGTCCATGAATGGCTTGATGTTGTACGAAAGGGGAGACTGCTGGCGGACTCAAATATATCTTCCTTGGTGAAGCCACCCAATGGTATATGGCTGTGGGTGTGTTATGGTCGGTAGGCCAAGCCACTTCATGAACTCTACTGAAATAAGGTTCTTTTGGCTTTCGTTATCGACAAGGAAGAGCCGCTCCCCTCCTCTGGTTCCTTGGGATCCTACCTCTAAAGCTTGGTGGTGGCAATAATGGAACTGGGATCTGCATCGATGATATTCTTCCCTTTTTCGTCACCCTTATCTAGTTTTGAATTAGGATCAGAACATGAATTTGATTCTAGTGCCTTCAGTTCAGCTAGCAATGACTATTTGGCCTGACACTCATTTGTGTTGTGAGTGGGGTTGCTATGAAATTAACACCACTTACCCATTTCCTTATTTGGATTTGTGGTGTTGTTTTGAGGTGCCCCTCTTTAGATTTTCCCTTTGTTTTTCAATTAGGGGCCATTTTCGCTGGCTTCGGATTCATGGATCAATCGTCTCGCTTCTTCTCCTTAAATTTCTTCTCAATCTTGGTGGCATACTAATATGTCGTTCCAAGCGAGATAATGTCGAGCAACTCCATTTCCTACCTAATGCATATGTGCAAACAACTACAGTACTTGAGAGACAAATATCTCTCTGAATCTTTAATACCAAACTTTGTGCATAGGGTATGGAACAGATTCATCATTTCCTGCACATCTTGATCCCTTTGTTGCCACAACGTGGTCCATTAGCTGTACTTGTCCTCATAGCTCCCCACAGGGTAATATCATTCCTTGATGCCATCGTGGAAGGAATTCCAAGTGGGTGCGGTCGGGAATAGAGAGTGTTCCCTCTTGTCCTTTTTCTCACAGTAGGTTTACCACTAGTGTTTTACATGGGGGGGAGCTTTGAGGAGTGAAAAAATAATATTTTTTCGGTTAGAGAAATCATGGACCGAGAAATTCCCTTCTAGTAAATTTAACCATCTATATACAATGTCTACATCTATCTAGCCTTCAAATACAAGAATTTCAAAATTGACTTGGACCTTGAAAGAAGTGGCGCCTCCAGAGTGGCTGCTGGATGTACTTGCGTCGTTAGTGGGTAGTCATTGAAGTATCTGGGAAATGTTATCCATCATCGCATTCCTCTATTTCTCGAGGGCATCCTTGAGAAATATTTTGATAGGATCTCATACTCCCTCATCTTTATTTTCTTCCACCGTGGGATGTCGTCGGGGTTTGCGAGGCTGATCTTGCAAGGTTTTGAACTAGATCAAGCCCTAACTCCTTATACCTTGACTTCATTGTGGAAATGCAAAGAAAAATAGAGAGAGAGAACACCACTCTAATACCACTGTTCCTGATTTATCTATAAATGAAATAATATACAAAGTAAACATAATTACAAAGATGCAATGAAAATAAACTTCATTTCATTAAAATCAAATGAATGAAATATGCTTACAAACATAATGGAAATAAACTATCTAGGGCGCTAGTATCTGATCTCTGAGAAGATATGTGGCATTTATAGTCCTCCATCCTATGTTACAATGAGGCTCAAATTCGTATTTATTGTTGATAAATAATGGAAAACCCTAAACATCCAAAAACCTAACCCTAGGTGATGAAGCGGCAAAACTGTGGGCCCTGTTTGGGTAAATTGGTACATTAACTTCCCGAGGATGTAACTTTGGCATACAATCTCTATTTGATGTGCTCAATAACTTGTTAGAAACATACACCTGAGGACTACAACTTTTAGGTGAAAAAATGTATAACAAACTTACATGTTTCTCCTGTTTTTCGTAAAAAAAGTTGTTTAGGGCCTCAAAACTGCTCTAGAAGTACAGGACCAAAAAAAATGCTAAAAAACAGTAAGTTGTACTGAAAATGAAAAAATGAAAGAAATAATGGTGGGGGTCTAAATGGAATAGGTGGGTGGCCACCAATATCCACCTGGATCAAGATCTTTGTTTTCTATTGAGAGATTTTTTATTTCACCCAACGCTAAGTTGAGCTTTTCTTGCAATTCCACTTATCTCTTCTCTTGAAAATCAACTACCTTAATATCAGGAGAGTAGATCTAATATAGCTTATCACTTTGATTTTAAGGGGCCCTTTTATTCTTCTCCCTTTTCTTTCCTTTTCCTCCACCATTGATACTAGTTTCTTCTGCATGTATTGATTGAAACCTGTCCCAAATCTCCTCTACAGACTTGAGATCCATGAAATTCTCAATTTCCATATTATGAAGACTATTTTAAATTTCACAATTGGCTTAGGAATTCCATTTCTGAACTTGTTTTGAAGGGGGTTCTTCACCATAAACATTCATCACTACTTTCTAGACTTTAGATCCAAGTGCAAAAAATTGGGATTTTACCTTCTCTCTCCATTCTTGAAAATTTCCAAGACTAATAATTGGAGTACTTTGATGATCCATTATTTACACAAATAAACCCCCCAACAATTAAACTACAATAGAAGGAACTCTTGTTTGATACCAATTTTTGGAAACTTAGTTATACTAAGAATGGGGGTGGGGGGGAATCAATATAACGTCTAATGAATCATCATAACCAATTTTTACCAAAAAATTAATCAATAAATTAACACCTAAAATACCAATAACAAAGTACAAGAACAAAAAATAACATGCATGAAAATTCAAATCACAACATAAGAAATAACACAAATGGACATTTTGGATTTTAGGTGGAAACCCTCAAGGGGAGGAAAATTTCCATATTATTGCTTTTCTTGTTTTCTTCTATGAATATTCAATATTTCCTTTTACATAGATTTACTAGCATGAACCAAATAAGAAGCACCAAACCTATTGAACAAGCCAGAACTTGTCATAGGCCTTCACCTCTTCAAATAATTTTGTGGGCCACAATCAACAAGGAATCCCCAAGTCCCTATATAGCAAGTCACCACTTGCCAAAGGCTCCAACCTTATCAAACCAAATGGACCACACTTTCATAAATTTTTATATTGATTCCTTTTCTATAAGAATAACTCAACATCAACCTTCTTGGAATCAATGCTATCAACAACACCAAAAAATCACACTAGCCAACTTAATTTATCTCCATTATAACAACAACAGTACAAACCGTCACCTAAGTCACATAACACAATCATCAATTATAATGTAATACAAGGCAAGGTATATAAAAACATGGCATCTACAATGATGAACTAAACATCTGCAACATTCGCCCTAGATCTAAACACTGATATAGGCATGCTCTGAAAATTTCTTCACTCACAGTTTGCTCACAATGCCTTACAATACTTTTCTCTCTCAAAGATGATAAAACCATTCCTTCACAAATATTTCTCTTATAAATAATTTTTTTGGAGAGATTAAAAATTAATTACAAGAAAAAATTGAGAGCCAAACGCTCACTTGCGTACATTATTAATTCGGTCTAGTACATTGAAACTTTTCTCCCTTACTCAATCCACCATCATATTCATTGAATGAGATATATTTTCAAACTTAATCAAGTGAACAACAAATTTTAAAACGCCAAAATTTGTAAACACCAAATCTGTGAATGCCAAATTTGTGAATTCCAAATTTGTCAACGCCAAATTTTTGAATGCCAAATTTGCAAATTCCAAATTTGTGAACGCAAAATTTCTAGATGCCAAATTTATAAAATATTTCTTGTTGAACTCAATTCCAACACTACAATTCCAATAGATAAACTACTAGGATAGGGAAATATGTATCACTTTGGTGCTTTCCATTGAATAAGTTCTTGAGATATCACCAAAAGTGGTGATTAAACCTCCTGTAATTGGGAAATATTCCATGATTCAACCTCGTGTATTTTAATTAGAGAGAAAGTGAGTGACTATTGTCCTTACCCTGGGTTTGTTAAACCACCTGGACAATGGAATCATTCTCTTAGTTATGAGATTAAGTCTTGGGTGTGAATCTCCCTCAATATGCATCCCATTATACTTTAGAGCTACCTCAGGGATGGTTGGATATAATAATTATTGTAGTGTGTCTAGCCTATGGTTGCATGGAAATTTGAAGTCCATCCTCCTATTTCTAGTTGCCTTTAAACACATAAATAGTTGTCTTATATGAATATTGTCTTATGGACTATGATGTATTTTTGTTATGTATAAATGATGAAATATCTCATGTGTTATGAATATGAATGAATGTTTGAGTTGTGAAACTCACCAATGTGTCCATGCATATAATATGGTTTAATGTTTTCCTGGACTATGTTTTTTTTATCATAATTCCCATGAACAGTGTATAGTTATGTGTTTATAGCTATGCACTCTAGTAGTATGTAAATTAATTCATAGTTATATATGTTACCATATAAATCCCAAGGGTAAGCTTGCTTTAAGACCATAATTTTTTGGGCATGGGAAAGGTAGTCATCCTCCATATTACAAACATTACCACAATATTTCTATTTTCTAAGATGAAATATGTTTCATCGGCACTCACAGGCAGTGTTATCAGTCCAATAATTTTCAAAAGTTGTGAGATTTTTTATTTTAGTTTTAAAGAATATCATAGGTAACCTCAAACCTACTTTAATCCTTAGTATCTAGCCTTCCTAATGTTCATATAGGGCTCTCTCTATATGATTTAACTTTGTTGATTTTATTTGATTTTAGGCTAGTTATATAGGGCAAATTTGTTTTGGGGTTTTGATTTGATTTTGTGGTGATATCACTTACTTAGTTGGATAGCTATAGATTTGTATCCCATTGGGAAAATGGATTCAATGTGTCAAGCAATCAGATCAGGATGAAGGCCTAAAGGTAAATTTTTATAGGGAAAGATATATGAGTTACTTCAGATCTTCAAGGCTAATGGTGAAAATGGTTTTGATTAGGATAAAAGAGCAATTAAGGTTTCTTAAATCCAGATTATGAGTGAAAAGGCAGAGGTCAATTGATATCAGGGAGAAATTAAGGGTTCCCTAATATGGATATCAGCGGAAAACATATAAATGATAATCAGTCAAAAAAGAGTGCTTTTAACATATTCTGAAATACAATTGCTGATTTATCATCTAGATTAAGAACACATTAAAGAATAGATGGAAAACATAAGAAGATTCACAAGATAACAAGTGAAATACTTCATTGTAGTGGCCCAACATATGAATCTTGTAATATGATGCTTTATTTCCTGTGATCCAGTCTGCTGACTTGAAATTGATACAAAAAACCCTTAGGTTTAGACAAGTATAACTACATAAATGTTCAGATATTCATCCACCCTCAATACTTCTAAATGAAAATTATTTATACAAACACTTATACAAAATATCCTAGAATAAAATTAGGAATTTTTTATGGAAAAGAAATATCTTCAAGCAAGAAGATAGTGACAACTTCCTAACTAATGCTAGCTATCCCTTTTTATTGAAATAAAATTATTTTCTATCTTAATTTTATCACTACTTTCTCTCTTAGCTTGTTTAATGAATACTGTAGCTGGTCAAAGAGATGTCCTTCATGCTGGAATATTCATTCACTAGCACATTTGGCCCGATTTTCGATGGCCAAAATGTCTCTCTTGCGACACATAGGCATCCCAAGAGTGACATTTTGAGGCAGGGAAAAACGTGGTTAGCCATTATGTTACAATTCTGACACTTCAATAAAACATCGGAAGAGCGACATATTTTCCGATATTTCCAAACAACCATCGCTCTACTGACATTATTAAAAGCATCTCCATATCGACGTTATACAAAGCATCGCTCTAGAAACGGGAGGAAACGTTGCATTTACTGACGCTCATCCGTCAAAAAAAAAATTTTAAAAAAATTTCCAAATGTCGTTATAGCGACGGGTGGAAACATCACATTACTGAAACTCTTTTGTCGAAAAAGAAATTTAAAAAAAAATTCCAAATGTCGCTATAGCGACGGGTCAAAACGCCACTCTTCCGAACAAAGCGTCGCTCTATTGACGTTAGACAAAGCGTCGCTCTACCGACATTTGACAAAGCGTTTCTCTAGCGACGGGTCAAAACGTCGCTCCTCTCACGACAGGGAATTTTAGAAAAAAAGTAAGTGTCACTTTTCCGACGTAAAAAAAAAAATATTTCAAAAAAATTATTTAAATATCGGTGTGAAGGATTTTTAACAGACCTATAAGGATTTGTATTAAGGTATTTTTTTGGAAATTTCATGGTTTTATTACATACGTTTGATAGCTATTTTTGGAACCTAGTGTTGATTCATGACACCTTCTTGCAAGACCGGTGGAACTATTGTTCAGATCTGTATATCTCTCTTCAAACTCAGACTTTAAGTACCGTACAGTTGAGACCTAATCACTCTTTTTTACTAACTTGTCATTTGAGATTGTGACAACTATACCTCAAAATTATGGATACGCTAATTGTTTATTTTCAGATGTGTGGTGGCTTAGTTGCAGATTGATTGTTTAATGGTTTTGGAGACTTTCATTTGGGCCTATTTTATCTATCTTCATTCTTACACTTATTATTTTCAATATTCCTCTCTAACTTGTGATAAAATAAAAATAGAGATCTCCTTTTAGTAATGTTATGGACCTGTGAGTGATGTTTTGGAACTTGAAGAAGCATCTTGGAACATTTTTTTGCAGACTTATTGAAGAGCCTAGATTTGGCCACAATTTTGGATTGACAATGTACTGCATACATTAAAGGCACAATGTATTTCAGAATTTGGAGATGAAAATTGCAAACAAGACAGAAGTTATATAGCATGGAAAAGGAGAAATAATTGTGGTAAGTCTAAGGTTATACAGAAGATAATTGGATGCGGATAAGTTTGATATTGGATAGCATATAAAGAAGCAGATTGAAGACAGAATTAAGTGCAGACATATCTGAGGTTACTCAGAGTTTATATTAGGATATAAAGGATATAAGTTAAGTAAAGAACAGATTGCGGATGGTGAATTTGTGCAGATAATATCACAGATAGGTGTTGGACGGATGCAGTGAGAATATCTCTAAGGTTGAAGAATCTAAGAAAGGGTTTTTTTAAAGGCAAAGACTGTGTTTGTAAGAAGACGGACTAGTGAGGAAGGTAAATCAGAGATTTACCTTCCTAACCATATTACGAGATATTTAAGAAAAATCTATTCTGTACAAGTACTTTGATAATCAACTTGATGAAGAATTAACTAAGAAGACATAAGCAAGCTTACAAGAAATTATCTGGAAGAGAATTTTTAATTGATCACAAGCCCTTTGAATTCTCAACATGGTATCAGAGCTATGGTGCGAGAAACAAAGAAAGGGAATTTAAAGATACAAGTCCATGAATTGATAATAAGACAATGCAGACACCGAAATAAGTTTCATGCAATTTTCAGTGATACATATTCTGAAAAAAAGACCAGTCACAACTATTCATAAATAGGTCGAATTATTATAGATGGAAAAAATTATATATACCCTAGTAAATTGCGCATAATAGAGACAAAAGACAGCTCGGATTCAGATAAGCTCTGCAATTTAGTGCGATATAGGACACTGATTCGTTGAGAAATGATACATTACATTTATTCAGAGTCTAGCCAATTTGATTATTAAATTGTGTGGCTTGACTAGAGGTTGCCTAGTGCCTCAAAATTCTAAATTCATTTAGTCTGTCAATCTTCAATTGGATAAATGATCGTAAGTTATCCAAGTACTAAGTTGGTTCAATTTTTAAATGCTTAACAATGCTTAAAACCAATAAAATGCAAGCATGCCAAGTTTAGTTGAGATATTTTCTATGAATAATGTAATAATGATTGGGATGTAGAGGAACAAACTTAAACCCAAGAGAATGTAAACAGTATGAAAATGCTAAGTTTCTTTGAGTTGTTTTCTGTGAATAACATAATAATGATTTGGATATATATAAAAAAACATAAACCCAAGAAAATGAAAACAATAAACAACATGAAAGTGCTTAAAGCCAACAACCATGCCAAGTTAGATTTGAGTTTTTCTCTGTTTGACTAAAATAATGATTTGAATTTGATTAAATGGACACATTAACATAGATACTTGGAGAGGAAATGTTAAACCCAAGAAAATGAAAACAACAAACAACATGAAAATGATTAAAGCCAACAACCATGCAAGTTAGCTTTGAGTTTTTCTCTGTTTGACTAAAATAATGATTTGAATTTGATTAAATGGGCACATTAACATAGATACTTGGATAGGCAATGTTATAGTTTTCCCATCCCGTAATACTCTCACAATCCTGCATTGCTGCAAACATATTCAAAACATGCAGCAGCCTCTGATCAAAAACAAAAAATTCCTTTGCTATGCTATCCAAAGTAACCTTACAATGTAGTAGCTGTAATGACTATGATTACCGTCTACTAGGACCAACTACCAAGTTGATAGGACAATTAATCACTCGCTTGAAATCTAAAGATGTTTAGAGAATATTATTACAGCCAGAAGAAAGGGGATCAATGGAAGTAGAAGCCACAGGTTTATACATAAAGATGTTGCACCATTAGTAATAGGTGCCATGGGGCTCAAACCAGTCGACGTCCCAGTGGGAACAGTGCCATTGAGAATTGAAATACCACCACTACAATCAATATAGTTCAATACTATTATCAATGACAAAACTGGAACTTTAAGATATGGGTTCAACTTGATAACAATTAAAAAAAAGTGAATATTTAAAAAAAATTATTTAAATAAATCCCACATGGATAACAATTGTAAAACAAAGGTGGTTTATGAAGTATTACCTGCACAAAAAGCATGGCCAAAAGAGATGATTCTTTTGGAGTGCAATTCCTTGGGTTGATGTGATAGCATCCTCCCTCACTCTGGTACTATCATCAGTGGCACTATCTATGCCATGCCTTGTGGGATCTCTCTGTGTTGTGGTTGTTGTATATTGGATATAATTACAAGCTATTACCACAGTGGCAGATTCCTATGGTGGGATTTTGTTCAGTATTAATACTTACTCTTCACCTTCAGAAAACTGGAGAAAAAAATACTTAAATCTCACTCTCAGCTAGGATGACTAATTACTAACTCTCGAGTCACTAGAGAACCCAAAACTACTAACGGTTAATAGCCAACACAAAATTAAAAAACATTGTAGGAAGAAGTTTGGTTTTTCATTGACGAATGCATGAGAGCAACAACATAAGAGAGGAGCAGCCTTACTGAATCTGGATCTTGATGTCATTGTTGGATATATTTGAAACTTGATATGAAGAATCTACAGATTTCCATCTATTACTGAAATTGTAATTTGTCAATAAGTAATATTTTTTATGTATTTTCTTTTTTATTTAAATTTCCTTTCATGTTTCTGTCATTCCTGCTGTTTCCTACACATATCTATTCCAACTTTGAGGAAGTATCTGACCTAGCTATTTCTATTTATGGAGACCCATTTTCTGTTTCCAATTATTGGTGACAAATAGTAGATCAAAGAGAAAATACTGTAATTTCAAATTCATACTTAACAAAGAATGAAAGAGGCATATTGCTTTTACCTATTTACAATGACTTCATATTGCTCTTCTCTTTGACTCCCACCAATCAATTCCCTAACTCGTTAATAATACACTAGCTTAATTACTTATGTCCAAACAATGAGGATAAAACTGCAACCATATATTTAGTCTTATTATCATTAACCAGCTTCAATGTGCTCCCTGGAAAACCAATTCCACTCATACATAGTTTATATCCAGAAATAAACAAGCAAAACCAATTCATGTTATAATGAATGACAAGAAGAAATAAGCATACCTTAGGCACAAGTACATCCATGGCAGCAATAGTCTTTCCGTCATCATTGACCGGCATGTAAGATTCCTTGATGTCTTTTGGATAGTTGTACACAATTATTGGCTTTTAAATATCTGCATCAATATAGACAGTAAAAAATCAACACAATTTACCATCTTTTCACCTTCCCAAATAACCGGATTAAAGAACTTTAAAATGTAAATATTAGGAATTTTGATTTTAACATAATGTCAATGTGGTATTCTTGTCTTACACACACACCTCTCATGCTATGATGCTAAATCAATGCCCCACTCCACCTCATTGTCAAACTTCTTATCTGTAACATGTTTGTTTTCAACCACATGCCACAATTCTCAAGCTATTCTTGTGTTTGAAAACTTATAAATCCCAGAAACTCAAAACTGTAAGCATCTATGCATACACCCAAGCTACAAAAAATTAATAACCTTCTCTATAAGTTGAATTGCTTATGTGTAGGTAATACGTGCAAATGAAGTATTCGCCACAGAACGAAGTCGATCTATAGTAGTCTCATCAAAAATATTTGACATGAATTCCATGTCATCAAGGTAGCTATCAAGAAACCATTGGCACAAGAACTTCACATAGTCTTCTGCACAATTCATGTCATCCTGTAAATTAAAGTACAACCAATCATATAGTCAAACCAGGAAATTGAAATTTGTTAGTTTCCACTAGTCTTGTAGAAAGCAAATGAAAGTTCCATTGAAAATGGATTGATAAGTTAGAAAATATCTAACAAAAAATAAATGCATAAAATAAGGGAGTATTTTGAAAAAAGTTCTACCTGTAAATCTACAAAGGAAATTTCAGGCTCAACCATCCAAAACTCTCCAAGATGCCTTGATGTATGAGAATTTTCAGCACAAAAAGTTGGACCAAATGTGTACACATTACTAAGTGCACAAACATAGGTCTCAACTTGGAGCTGACTAGAGACAGTCAAGAATTCTTGGCGAGCAAAGAAGTCCTGGGAAAAGTCGATCTTCCCATATTTTTGTGGAATTCCAGGTTTCAATCTAGACCTTTCTTCCATTTTTAAGAGTTGATCTTTAGACTTCCGAAGCTCAGATACTGCAACAGCAATTTCTGATTTATCATCTTGGTTGGCCTTCAGATCTGACACCCTATCACCTTTCTCTTTAACAAGGAACTTAGTAGCTTCTAAATCAGCTGCAAAAGATGGGGGGTTTTTCTTCAATTCATGCTCTAACCTATCTGCCTCACTAAATAGTGTTGTAACTTGAAACATCTCCCCATCACCCTCGCAATCATTTGTTGTAATAATAGGTGTATGGATATAATTAAACCCATGATTCTGAAAAAATGTATGTGTCACATATGCAAGGGCATTACGAATTCGAGCAACTGCATAAATCTGCAATACACACACAAAAGATAACCACCTTAACAGTGAATACATGTTACTATAAAGGGTATTATATCAAAGAAAATGAAATAAACCCATATTGCAAATTGTGAGGCCATTGCAGCACCATAATTATCAAATTTTAAAAATATACACAACAGAATGTTATCACATATTATAGGTCAATGCATTTATAACTCTGCAAGATGAAAATGATTTTAAATGGGATTTTACTTTGTGTTATTTCTAAATCACACAGACCAAAGACATGGTAGAATTCTATACACAAAATGTTATCTGTAAAACAAGCCAGGTTATTGGTAAAACTTGTATGAAATAAACTTTACAGCCTAGTGGGGTTGTACATTACAAATATAACTTGTTGCATGATACATAAGCATGTGCCAAGCAAGCTATGGATACTTCTGTAGAATAAATCAAATAAGTTACAAGTTACAATGCAAAAAAATGTCCATCTGGCATAAAGTGAAGTGTTTCTCTAGTAACAGATTGTTATATATTTAAACCATGAAACCATTTAAATCTTGATTGCCAAATTTTGGCAGGTTAAGGTAGAAAGAAAAACAAACAATAGAAGTGCACAGACATATTTTATAAACTACCATCTTACCAAACTTAAGAATTGAACTAAAGAGTACTGGACACGAAATTAGAATAAATCCAAAATACAAGCAGGATATTGCTACACACACAACCAAAGAAAACAAACACCATGAAGGATAAAATAAATCACAATATAGAATCTACTCATATGAGTATTTTTTAAGGCCAACAAATATTGGCCTAAAAATCCAGGGCTTCTACACATTAGTCATCTAATTTTCAGTCCTATTGAAATCAACATAAAAGCCAAACTAATTTTGCATCAAAAAAGAGCCCAATCAAGAAATAACAAACAACTTTGTATTTACTAATGTCATACCCTGGCACTCCACCCAACTATAGAAATTGTAAGTCCTAACCTCACAACTACACCTTGGCATTACTACACCTACTATAGCTTAAAGCTCCTTCAAAGAAAATTTCAATCCTAAACCCAACCAAAGCTTGGCTCAAAGAAGAAAATAGAAGAAGAACATTCTAAGAGTAATTAAAGGATCAGGTTTTTCAATGACTTAGCCACCAATGTTGCAAGGATAATACGGCTTAAACTCTCTTAGATGTCCCTGCACCGGTTAATCATTTATAGCATATGAACCCTATCTCTTGTCTACTTAACCGAAAAAACAACGGATCTCGACACTCTCAATAAGGTGGGTAGTTAATTTTATGCTGATATGGCCACCAAGAAACCAATTATACACTGATTGCGTATCTCACTCTAGGTTAGGTATGTTAATAATATGACTCTACCTATTAATCCCTCAAAACCACAAGCACAATCCTGCTATTAATGAGGATATTCTCTGGAAACACATAGGCCTCATCTTAATGGTAGATACTAGATTTGAAGTTTTCCCATGTTACAATGGTATCTTCACTGTTTGTAGATCCCAAGGCTGCATCTACTCCTTCCTATCTTGTTTTTATTTCTACTTTTATTTTTATTATGAAGTAGGCCACTCTCACATTGTATTGAAGAATATGTCATTTTTTTTTTACTTTTAATGTTGCTATTATGTGTCTCTCAGAATGGGGTGACGCAAGACATGACAAGGAGGGAAGTGAGACATATGTCCCAATAGGGAATGAAAGGCAAGGATGTGCCACATCATCCATTCCTAACTTGAATATACAATCTACACTTTGTAGTCAATGTGCTCATCCCCATCATTAATTACAGGGACTGCCCCTGCATGCGAGGAGGATGAGGCAATAATGTTTCAATTGGTATAATTATTTTGTTGTATCTCCTCCCTGCCACTACTCTAACAGTGATATCCTCCTCATATTCACTGCCCTTGGATAGAGAGGATTACCTAAATTCAAAGTATCCCCCCCTCTGCCCTTTTTCTTGGTAGGTCTATTATTTCCTTTCTGCACACTTTCTTATGGAAATATATTTGTTCTGGTCTCCAGCTTTCACTCCATCTCCTTCCCCTCAAATGGCTTACCACAACACTGCAGGAGCTGTTTGAATGGGTTCTACGCTTTCCTTTCCATGATTAGTTTCCTTTTTCCTTTTAGGTGATTCCTGTCATCCCTCCTTCCTCTACATGAACCATTCCCTATTGCAGTTCCTACTTCCTGCTTTAGATATGATGAAGCAGCAAGGTAGGAGAAAAAGAGGAGATGACATTCATGGATCCAATGGAGGTTTGCATGCCAGATTTCAGGTAGAGTCTTCAGCTAGGTAGTTTCCAGCTCAAATTTCTATGGGTATTCAAAAAGCCTCAAGAGGTCAAATGAGAAGTGGTTGAAAAGAGAGAATATATTTCAGATTCTGAAACTGCCTCAAAGATTGCTACATGGATTTTAGAGTCTAGACACAGTGCATTCCAGAGGAAGATAGAACTAGTCTCTACATGCCATAAACCTCTCTTGGCAAATGAATATGCTATTAGCCATCGTGCTCCTAGATCATAACAATGACAAGGATGAAATTCTGCTCATGCTAGATGAGATGCAGCTCCAGATCACAGATATGGCCAGTAGAATGGAACGCATTGAACCATGACTTGCCCCATCATCTGGACCATGTAACACCAATAAAACTATTGAATACCTTTACTGAGGTGGATCCCTCATTTTCTTCATAGATTAATGATAGGTTTTTGGTTTTCTATTTTTTAAAGTTACTATATAGTTTTCCATATTAGTCTGCTAGTCTGCTAGGCATATTAGTCTACTAGACAATTTTATTTTTGAACAGAAACACACTATCATATTTTGTATAAATCTCAATTTTAAACTTATCATGGTGAAGAGACTTTTGAATTTCCATTAGTTTGGTTTCCCTAGTGGCATACTAGAGACTTGCAGTAACTCTCTTGATATGTAATTTTAAAAAATATCAATAGAACAACTTAGCTTACAAAAAAAACATTCTTATTATGTGTCTTTTTTCTTTACTCTTGACTTTAAGGAGTCGCAATTGCACTTCCACCCCTTATCACCACTCAAATACTTTTGAATCCCATTGACCTACTTTTCTAGTTATTTGTGGGCAGTTATTAAGATTAAATTATCTATATTATCATATCTCAAGAACAATTAACCAATGCTAGCAGCATTTCCCTAACTCTCTAGTATGAAAGATCAAACAAATAACATAACCATACACACCTAACACGCTTTGACCAACAACATAACTCTGTTATTGAGATCATGATTTCCAAATCCCAAGGACAATGAAAGCATATATACTCTCATAGGTTACTTTTAACATGCCCCTTCAAAGCAAGGTCTCATGGGGAACCAAGGCCTAGACCCTAGGTGTTAATGACCATTTGAATCACCCCAAGGTTACATTGGGAACCAGATGCATAATCAAAAGGGACTTAAGCAAATTAAAGGCCAAGTTTTAAATATATATATATATATATATATTGGACTCACTTTTATCCCATCACCTAACATGCCCCACTCATCCCATGCCTAATGTTTCTCAGCTAGTATCAGACATAATCATAATCATCACCATTACATTACAAATAAATACATCACATTTACCATCTTTGTTGCAAGGGATCCCAGCTACGCTAGTGTTCACTGAATTTCTGCTGTGGTATACTAGTTGAAATTTTGAACCACGCACAAGTAACAACGCAGAAAACCAGGAACAGGCAAAGGGATGGAACCAAGAAAAACTTCCTTTCTTTATAGAGGGTGGTAATTCCTCTCTTATTGATAGAGGTTGATGAGAAGAATTTCACAATGGAGATTTGGCTTACTCAAGCTAACCTGAGGAGACCATATTTTGAACTAGGCAAATCAAGATCTAAAATCATAGAGGTGATGTGCCTACTAACCATGTGGGAAAACTTTATTGTCATTAGAGGGCTGATATGTTTCACTTGAAGGCTAATAATTGTGTTGTAGGTGTTTGAAAGAGTCCATAGAAGACATACCTTATTTGCTCAAATCTGGCCCATAATTGCTTCCTTGAGCTGTGGTTGTTCTTCAATGGGAGGCTGTCCCTTCACACTGATCCTTGAGGGAAGTTACAAATCTTTATACACAGAGTTTCCCTCCTAGAATATAGTGGCACCCTACAGGTATACAAGCAGACCTGTAACAACCTCTTATCAGGGCTATCCACCCATCAAACAACCCCTAAAACAGTTCTGAATGAGATCCTGTGCCTCGACATTCTATCCCTGAAACTAGGCCTTATAAAAATCCTAAAAAAATGCCCTACAAAGCTCTTTTCTTCTCGCTGTTATAGCCTTCCTTGCTACGGCCTAGACAATAGTAACCCTTTCCACAGAGATAGTAGGTATTAGATCAATTCATAGAAAAATGAAGATGACCACTTCACACAGTCATACATACCTCGGCCCTCCTATATGGTTGTCAAGACATGGACTATCCTTCTTGATGTGACAACGACTCCCTTCTATAGCAACATACGCTGTCATTTTACCAGCATACCCAAATTTTTACATCTACAGACCCGCTGCTCTCAGTTAGGGCTGTGGCTAAGGCAAGGTAGGATGGCCTCCATCATCATCTTCTATTCTGGGCAAGTGGCAGCCTACGCTGGTCTTTTTTGGTGAGGTTAGGCCTCTGGCTTAGCTCAGATAGCTGTGGCTCCCTAACATGCCTTCAATTAGATTGCGGCAGCCTGTTCTGAGGGTTGTTTCACCTTAAACGAGCCTTAAAACATACCTCATCTCATGCGGCTGTCCTTAATTCGGTGCTCTCAGTGTGAGGAAGGAGAATAGAGCAGGGTCTGGTCTGATTCAAATCACAGATAGATGCAGGTCTGGCTGCGAGGGAAGGAGAATAGAGCGCACGGGAAAGAAACGAAATTACTATTTACCATATAGTTATGTACTTCCTCTAGGTTTAAATTTTAAAATTCAATTTATTAAAGAATAGACATATCTGCCCCAAAGTTAATTTTTCCTTAGTTTGGATTAAATTAGACATTAAAATCATTAGAATTAATGTTGGAGGATGATTAAAATTCTTAACTTTAATAGATCAACTCAATTGTGAACATATAGATTATTATAAACTTTGTAGTGTTGCTTTCTTCCTTTTACCAAAGTGGGTGAAAGGAACATATCAATGTGGGTTAAAGGAACATATTACAATACTCTTGAAGGTACATGTATTAGGGACTACATTGATGTGACAAATTTGGTGGGTGTATATGTGAAGCCTTAGTTAATGTTCATCCTAGTGAAGTAGAGTTATATAATGTTGGCCCAGGAAAGGGTAGGTAAGCTATAACTATAGTTTTTGCATATTGTGTTTATTATATCAAGTCTAATTTATTTTAGGCCTTTTTCTTACCTATGCCATTTTGATGTGGACAAGAGGTTAAGGAGTGTTTGAAAAGAAATAAATAAATTTAATATTAGATTATGATTGAAAAGTTACAACGTGAGATAATATTAGATTCCTTAGTGATCCTTCCAAAATTAACCAAGAGTTAAATTTGACCGCAAAATATACAAATCTTAGGGAAAGCCTTACTATGGATTAGAAATGGCACAAAGAACATTTTAATGGGTAATATAATGATTTGATATTTTTTATTTGGTAAATAGTGTGGTATTTATATGTTAATATTATATAGTGTGGTTACGACATTTGGTGAACACGTCACAACATCGACGGTTACCCTCCAACCATTGCAATATCGACAATTGTCCTCAAACCATCACAATAGCGATGTTTGGTGAACACATCGCAACACCGACACTTTAGTTTCATTGACCAAAGAGATATATCCAGTATTTCAAGGATATTTAACCCCTATCCCTCTTCTCTTATTCCTTTAGAAGGGTTGGAGGGGCCCATTACATTGAATACAAGCCTTTTTAAATCCTTGTCCCCTCCCTTGAGAAGATATTGAACCTGAAATCAACTATTGATCCCCAATCCTCTAAGGTTCTCAAGTATAGCCTCACATATTCTTGGAACTTGAAACTATGTAAAAACATCCAAACAATATTTACATCATGATAACAATATTTCAAGTATACATCTTTAAAAAAAAAGGTTTCTGTCAAATAATAATGTAAACTATAAAAATCACTTCAATCATTCATAATACTTCAAATAATTGGATCTCACCTACTTTAGCTTAAGAAAAGTACAAGGATATCAAACTTTTCAACCTTTAACACAATTGAGCTATATATGGGTCAATAGGTTAGCTAGAGTTTTTACTCTGTTTCAAGCATATTATGATCAATATCCCCCATCATTGGCACAATATTACTCTTGGTCAAGGATGGAAAAGAAATCAACCGTGTTCATTTCTAGAGAAAATATTTCCAATCTCCTTGATTTTTAATGGAGTCACCTTTCAAAAATTGTTCCCACTCTATTGTCTTTTCTTCTAGTTGGAATTGATTGGTTTTCTTAATAGAGGTCTATATTCAATAAGGTGACCACCACCCTTATAAACTAAAATAATATATAATAAAGCTGACATTGTAAAAGTAAGCTAACATATAGGTTGTCATGTATGGAGGCATTAATAACAATGCCTTATGAAGACGTGGTCCAAATGAACTCTTGGTAAGAACATCAAGGGATGGTGGTGCTCTCAGTCATTTGTAGCAAATATTAGTTATTGGTGTAGTAGAAAATATTATAGGGAATGGGTTAAAGATATGAATTGATTCATTACATATATTTAAGTTTCCCACTGTGGAAAAAATAATTCTATAAATGGTCAAAAGCGTAAGAGAATTCCACCTAGCTCGTTAAATAAATTTTAGAACCTTCTTAAGTTAAAAACCATTCATTCGGCCTTTTTGCAAAAAAACAACCATAGTGTTTTGAGACATCCATAGGCTATCAGATATACTTCATGACAATCATTTTCAATCCAAAAATGTAAATGAATAAAAATTGTAGTTAGGTAATGAATATAAGCCATGCAACGCAATATTTCATGGGGTCCTAAGGTCTCTATGGCCTAAGATTTGGGAGAAACTTTAGTGGGATATGATACACGAAATACCATAACATTCCCTAACATTGTTTTTTTTCTTTCTATTATCAACATGAATATCAACTTGATATCTTGAATATCAACATGACTAGTTTAGGGGGGGATTTCATAATTACCTTGTGTATTGCCTTTGGTATATTATTCCATGGGTCCTTGGGAGGAATTTTTTTTTAAACTCCTCGGTCAATCTCTCCTTGTGTAATTTCTAGAATGATATTAGATACATGTGAATGGATGGTCATTTAATTAAACCCATGCATCCTTCTGATAAGCGTGAAAGGCCACAACCTCAAGCTCATATAATCTCCACTAAATTATAAACATAAAATGCAAAGAAGTAGGAGGACAACTGGGAATAAAACCATGAAATCATGTGTTTACATTATGGCTAAACGTTATCATGTCATTCTAACAACACAATATATAGGGAAGATTCTTAAACCTCATATAAAAGAAACGCATAGTCTAATGAAGCCATAATTTCATCCATAAAACAATAGAAATTCTAGCATTATTTTGCGAAAATCAGGTGGAAGTTATTGAAAATCTAGGTTATAGTTGTCAATCTTCAAGATTTTGGGTGCCCCAAGGGTCCTTGATCATGTTGAATCCATTTTCGTCCTCAAAAGAACAATTTAAACACCACCATAGTGGGATTTTTTGAAGAATTTGTTGTCATATTCTAGCAAGAAAATGGTCATCCGGATAAAATTATGGCCTCGTTGGACAATTCCTAATAGAAATGCAATTTTAATGTTTTCTAACAATTTCAACAATTTTGGCGCTGCAATAATCAGACAACAATGATGACATTTACGATAATGCAAATAAATATGAATGAGCTTCTCTTGGTTTCAAGAATAATTTATTCTCTACTGAACAGGGCCAACCACGTGAAGGTGGAAGCTCATATGGTCCCTCCCATGCCCCTCACATCACTGTCATTTTCCTAATACCCAATCTATGAAATAGAATACGAACAAACCAAAAATGAATTAAGGTCGTAAACAAAATTTTCAATATGCGTTTGTATAAATACATAATTTTAGTTTAGCCTATACAATAGTAAGGCCATTATTTATTGGTTTGAAATTATAAACAACATGCAATCAACCCAAATAATTAGTAAATTATTTAAAAACAATAATTCCTACATATTAAAATATAAAGTTATAACATACCAGCTCATACTCGATCATAACATCTATATTAATATTCTTCTTCTGTATCTTCTTCATCTTCATCCAACTGATCGACATCTATACCAACATCTGATTCAGAAATGGTGTTGAAATGATTGACCATGTCATCATCATCATCAATTATGTGATTTTCAATAATATCCTCATCGACATCATCAATAATTGTTGCCTCGTCTCCTACGCTTGGTTCATCTTCTATATCTTCTTCGTCTGTCAATGCATCTTCTTGCTCATCTGCCACTGCATCATATTCTTCTTGATCAATATCATCTTCTTCCTCTACAGTATACTCTACTGCCCTTCCTCTTGGATCATATATAATAGCAAATTACCATCCGTTCTCACCTGGAACCTCTGAGTAAAAGACTTGTTCACATTGGCTTGGAAAAACATAGCAATCTTTTCCTGCTTCAAACTGCGATGTTTTAACAATTGGAAATCCATTGTCATGTTGAATAAGAGTTCTATCATCATCATGTACATTCATTCGTAGCTTATACCATTTGACGTCGAACAAAACTAATTTGAAGGAATTAAAGTAACACTCAACTATATCATCTAAAAACCCATAATATTTATTTTTAGATTCTCGAGGTTGTCTGTCACTCCAAGAGGAAACATTAGTGACCTAGAATACTGCAGCTATCCCACTATAAGAAGTTTTCCTGTTATCATCCAAATATTTAATGCAAAATTTATGACCATTGCACCACATAGCCTTGTGGTGTTTCAACTACAATATGCCAAACATGAAAAAGATGCATTCTCAATTAATAATTAATCATATAATTTACACAGCTTGAAAATTATCTGAAAAATCAAACTTGTTGTCACATTATAAATATAATATAAAATAAGTAATGAATAAAATAGGTGAATTAATTGCTTACCTTTCTATCTTTCAAACCATATGCTAAATCGATTTCCCTGTCCGTAACGTTTCCATCTCCACTACGATACGCTTCTCTAATCAATTCAGATAGTAGTTGCCATGATAACCTACCATCGTTATGTGCTTTACATGTTTCAATCCATTCACTCATCCACTCAAGATTGTTTGCAATGTATAAAAGTAGTGCCTCATAATCTTGAGCACATGAATAAAAAAACAATAATTCACCAATATTAATAAATATTACTTATAACCATGGTAAATTATATTAATTAATAAACTATGAAAGAATAAGACCTAAATGAATATAATGATCATATCCATGATGTAAAAAAATGAAACATTATATGTATTATACATAATAAATCTTTTACCTCTCACTTTCTTCATTCTACCTTTTCCCAACAGGTGCTCCACTTCAAATTTTTTGATGGAGTTCACATCCCAAATGAAATCCACCACATTAATAGTTGGCACAACTAATTTAGGAAGATAATGAATAATATACACCATGGATTCATATACCACATATCCCTCGACCATAGAACCCTCAGGTCGTGCTCTTTGTCTAACCAAAGCCTTCAAGGATTTCAGGTGCCTCTCCACCATCCACATTGACCTTGTGTGTACTAGTCCACACATTTCAATCTCCTCAACTTGGTGTATCAAGTAGTGTTCTTGTGAATTAAAAAATGTTGGAGGTAGATACTTTTGCATTCCACACATTAGCCGAGGAATTTCTCTCTTCCAATACTTTATTTCATATTGATGTATTTCTTTCAATGAAAAACATCTGCAAATCATTACGCAAGGTTATTTAAATGAAAGATAATATATATTTCATTACAAGTAAATTAACATATCATGTCATTAAGTACAAAAATAAATTGTAGCGAGATTTTGCGTATAAATAAAAAATACTTACCTCATGTATTTACTAAGACCATATATAACTTATTTGACATTGTTGTCAAAGTCATTTGGGAGAGATACAGATAGAACATACTATAACAATAAAAAATGAATCGTTATTGGTTTCCAAATTAAACAGAAAAAAGGAAAATTTAAAAGTTGTATTCAAAAAATAACATACAAAAATGTATACCAAAAAAATTAACTTAACAAAGGTATGCCAATCATGTGTTTTCACCCCACTGAATTAACCTTTCATCGTTAAGATATTATTTATGTTTGAAGCAAAACCTGTTGGAAATTTAATTCTTCTAACGACCTCTTTTACATCATTGCTTTTTTGTTCTGCTAATAACCATGGAATATTATTATAATTTTGACCTCCATTGTTATTTGATCTGTCGATCACACTTTTCATTACATGATTCGATTTCCCAATGTCAACACAAATTTTGTCAATTTTATCTCTATCATGTTCACCATCTATGATTCGCCATAACATTTCTGTCACATTCTTCCCAATATGCATTGTATCAAACAAATGAGCTATTTTTAGGTCCTCATAATAGGGAAACCTCACGAATTGAGAAGGATAACATTTCATTACAAGTGGAAGTACAATATTAGTACCTTCACCATGACAATGACCTTGATATCAAAGAATAAAATAAATCAGAACAATAATTATAAAATACAATAAAATAAATTCATTAGTTAAAACAAAAATTCCAAACATTACATAAATAATTAATATATATATATATATAAGACAAATTATGTACCAGCTGCTTGACGATTATTAATTCTGTTATATTCCAACTTCCACAACCGAGGTGTCATTCTTTGTGGTTTTAATCCATTTTCTTCTTTATCATTGAACATATGTTTTTCAGTAGTACGATACTTATGGTTCCTAGAGAGGAGTGCCTAAACTCATCAAACACCATCTTTCCTAAGTATGGCGAATGATGATACTTCATCTTAGGGCCACAAACTGGACATGAAAATCTACCTTTTGTTTGAAGACCTGCAATAGATGGATCAATAACAATTATACTATGAGATCACTTTTAAAACATGCAATATGGTATATATAATTTAGATAATTATATATTATATTAAAGTGCAACGAAATATTACATACCACAAAATATGTTAGTCCTGGGGCATCATGAATTTTCCATACAAGCATTCCACGACATTGAAATCTCTTCTGCTTGATTGGTTTAGTGATGTCATACATAGTGATGCCATGCCATAACTTTATTAGCTCATCGATAAGGGGCTCAATATATACATTCATATCTTTGACCTGTTACTTACCTAATTGTTCAAAATTATGGTACATAATAATTACTACCATGATATATGTATATATAAGTAAGTAAATAAATAAAATATATTATGCAAACAATGAGAGAAATGAAAATGTTACATTTGAAAAAATAATGTATCAAATACCTGGAATAATCATAGTCAACATTATGTGCTCCCTCTTTATTGACATCCAAGGAGGAATGTTATTGTTGATAATGAAAATAGGCCACACTGAGTAAGTAGATCTAAGCTCTCTGAATGGATTAACACCATCAGTTGCTAATGAAAGCCTGACATTACGAGGTTCATTTTTAAAATCTACATATTTTTCCTTGATTTCCCTAAATGCAGAACCATCTGTAGGTATTCGAAGAACACCATCTCCACTTCTATTCTTTGAATGGTAATCCATAAACTGTGCTATGCTCTTACACTTGAACATTATTTGCAAACATGGAATTATGGGAATGTGACGAAGAACCTTTTGAGGCACCTTTTTTGTTAGTTGATCTGTTCGATAGCTACTGGTACCACATTTCAGACATTCAGTTTTTGACGCATGTTCTCCATAATATATAATATCATCTTTAGGGCATGCATCTATAGTGTTATATTCCATTCCAAATTCTTTCATAATAGCATGTAGATCTCAATATGTTTGAGGTAAATTATTTGGCGATGGTAACAAAAATTCACCCAACAATCTACAATATAAACAAAAACTAGTTAATGTAAAGATTATTAATCATATAATATAATAAGTATCGAATTATTATTTTACACATTTATTACAAATAAAAAAAGGGAAATTAATTAACATTTACATATATGTGATCATATATACATATTGCATACCTTAGGATCTATGTCATACATCTGTTTGACAAATTATTCATAACCTTTAAGTTCACCACCAACAATGTAGCAGAGAGAAGAGTTGCATTTGAGTGTTCAAAAAGTCGTTCATTTGACGTTTCAATAAGAGGTACATCATAAATACTGTCACTATCTCCACCATCATCATTTGAATCTCCATACAAGTCTTGGAGCATTTGATTTGTCCCATAATTAATGTGAACTATCTCATTATTGTCATCATGATCTAACTCCATGGGATCATTAAAATCATCTTCATCGTTCGCTTCATGTTCTTCACCTTGTACAACATCATTTCCAATACTAATATTTGTTGCAATATTATCTTATACTGGTGCAACATCATATAATCTACTACTATTTAACTGTGAAAGCTAGTTGATCTGCAAAAAGTTTGGGGGAAACTGTGCCTTTATGAAAATTACAAACAATCATTAAACATTAGTGCATATATAAAAAAATATTAAAATAATATAAAATTTTACGATATAATCAAAATGAAGATAGATAATGAAGATAGATAATTAATTACCATGGGACGATATTCATTTGATCCACCATGAATGTGCCCATATTTCCTACAATGCATTGTTGCTATTTCTATTAAAACTCTAACATTATTTCTCATACAACATTTTTTGCAAGGGAAATAAACTCTACCATCACCCCTTTCACCCTTTTGATTTTTTTTTCCACCTCTAATGTTTTCTTCAATTGATGAAAATTATCCTATAAAGAAAAAAAATAGTTATATTTAGCAATTATCTCTCTCAATGGTGTAGAAAACCCAAGATGTATTGAACTTAACGGGAGCTCAATAAGAAAAAAGAAAATAAAAGTGATCAAAGTTCGACCATGATAAAAGGATCAAAGGTAAATAAATAATGGAAAACCCTGATCTTATTTATAACAAAATATTGAGTTATCCTTGATAATGGTGCATAGTAAAATATTATTAACCAAGATCTAGATCTAATAGCTTGGAATATTTTATGGCTAAACTAGCCATAGGATAACGACTAGTTTGACTTTGAAAATTAAAATTGAATAATAACGGCTAGTTTTATTTAATTAATTAGTTAATTAATTATTTAATTATTTGTGATATATATATATATATATTATCACAAATAATTAAATAATTAATTAACTACTTAATTATATATATATATATATATATATATATATATATATTTAATTAATTAATTAATTAATTAATTTTATTTTTCTTCTTATATATATATATATATATTATTTTTTATCTTTTATAGATATTTTTTATTATTGTTATTTTTATTTTTATTTTTTCGAAATGGATAAACTAGTCATTAAGATAAAGGCCAGTTTGATTTTGAAAATTAAAATCGAATAATAACGGCTAGTTTTATTTATTTATTTAATTAATTGTGATTATATATATATATATATATATATATATAAACAAAATTACTACAATAATATATGAAATAATATATTAAATCTGTAACAAGCCTGATATCGTCACCATTCTGACATTTTGTAAATAGTCTTTTCATATTGTGGCTATTCCGACGAACTCATGAATAGCCAATGGCATGCTTCTGACGTTTTCTATCCATGTCGTTATTCCAACATTTTGTGAACGATATTTTTGAACGTGTTAGGGTGCCCTAAGAAATGCGTTCGGGTAGGTCGGGTCATGTGAGGGCGCCGAAGGAAATGAGTTCGGGTGGGTCAGGTCAGGTTGGGTTGTGCCATGTGAGGGTGCCCAAGGAAACCCTTTAGTCTGTCACATTCCAATTTTTATTGTAATAAATTGCCATTTTTTATACGGCCTCCCTCACATGACCCAACCCAAATGTGTTTCCTATCGTGCCCTCACACGGAATGACCCGACCTGCCCAAACGAAGGCACGACGGAGATCAAAATGGAAAACGGATCGCACAAACATGTAGTACAAGGCACACAGGCGATCACGACTTAGAATTTTCTATACGACCACCCTCACATGACCCAACCCACCCGAACGTGTTTCCCTAGGCACCCTCAAACAACTCGACACAACCCGACCCGCCCAAATGCATTTCCCTGGGCGCCCTCACACAACTTGACTTGACCCTCCCCGACTTGCGGAAAACGCGTTTTCGTGTGCGCCCTTGCACGACCCAACCGAAACCGACCTAGCCTGATCGAACCATCAAAAATTTTAGGGACTACTATTCGCAGGTGGGCTAATTTTCAATGATTTTTCCAAAAAAAAGATTTTCCAATTTCAATTTTTTTGTAAAAATGATTCACCCAAATTTTTCTGTATAAAATTATTTTAGCTTAAAAATTGCCAACATTATATAGAGACTATATATAAAATCATTATAAATTTGTATAATTTTACAAACATCTCAATAAAATTTTATAGTTCACATATTAGGGACTACTGAAATTCGCCAACGCTTTAAACTTCAAGATAATTTTCCATCCTTAAAATCATCCCTGGATCGAACGCATTTCCTTGGGTGCCCTCACATGACTTGACCCAACCTGACCCCCCCAAAAAAGTTTCCTTGGGTGCCCTCACATGACTTGACCCAACCTGACCCCCCCAAAAATGTTTCCTCGGGCGCCCCCACACGAAACGGCCCGAGCAAACCCGCCCTAATGCGTTTTCCCAAGCGCCCTCACATGACTTGACCCGACCCATACACAGGACATTATATTTTGATAAATTTATAATAAAACTTCTAATTTATTCATTCATTAAATCTAAAGATAAATTTTTTTATATTCATTTTTAAGATTAAACATGTTATAAGTTCAAGAGAAATTAATAACAATTAAATATAACAAATGTATTATTATTATTTTTAGCTTGACCTAGATAACATAGTAATAGCTAACATAATAATTTTCAACTAAATCACCCTAGTAAACAAATATATTATTATAATCCTATAAAAAAAATAAAATAGAAATAAAATAAAAAAATAACATTACAAAATAAACCTGGCGCTCCTGATCTGCATAATCTCAATCTCCCTACTCGTCAATGATCCAAAGGAAAAATACAACTAAAATTTTAAACACTCTCAATAAATCCGCATTTACATGAAGCATTTGGAGTCGTCATCCATGGAAACCAAAATATCTCTTTAATATACCTACTTCAAAATATTTTAAAATACGAAAAAAAATTATTAAAACCATTCATAATATTGGGAAAATATCTAAATAAAAATATAATGGTTTATTATTAAACATTTTAATTTTAAAAACTATCAACATTTGACAGTTAAAAAAAATAATAATAAATAAATTGAAATTTATTTCATTACATAATTTAAACTCTCTATTTAAAATATAAAGGATTTAAACTCTCTATTTAAAATTGGATGGAGAATAACAATGTTTACGACGTTAGGTGAACACGTCGCAATACCGATGGTTGTCCTACAATCGTCGGAATACTGACATTTGGAAAAAGCGTCACAACACCGATGCACATCGCAAAACCGACAGTTGTCCTCAAGTCGTCGCAATACCGAAAAGAGTCCACAAACGTCGCATTATCGACGCATATTTTAGTAATGTCGCAATACCGACGCATATTTTAGTAACGTCGCATTTATGACATTTTGTCCCAAAACATCAGTATTTCAACGATGTTCATAAACGTCGAAATAGTGACGATGTCCCTAAACGTCAGGATAGCGACGGTAGTTGGCGAGATTTGAAAATTTGATAAAATTTGGGGAAATGTCTAGAAATACGTCAAAAGTGTCGGAACTAAAGTGTCAGAATTTTGACCAAATGTACTAGTGTGAGATCCAAAGAAAATTTTTCTGCGTAATGAATCCCATATGTGATTTTCCCCTGGACATATCAAAGGATGCGGCTTGCATCTTTCCAGTGTAAGTCATGTGGCTCCTGCATGTATCTGGAAACTGCTCCTACGGCATATGAGAGATCAAGATGGGAGTGAGTGAGATAAGGACGATTTCCCAAAATTTGGCGGTATAATGTGCAATCAACAAATGATGTGTCTTTGCCATTATGAAGCTTTATCCCTGACAACAGAGGTGTTGTTGTTGGCTTGTAGTCACTCATGTGAAATCATGCCAAAATATCTCTAGCATACTTTGGTTGAGAAATCATAATCCGAGAACCACTTTGATTGATCTCTATTCCAAGGAAGAAATTTAGCAAGCCCATGTCTGTCAGAGAAAACCACTTATGCAATGCAATTTTAATCTCAGTAATGGCAAAAGCTGAACTACCTGTTATAAGAATATAATCTACGTAGAGTACTATGATAAACAAGGAGCCAATTTTCTTCAAGGAATAAACATTGGAATCATATTTGCAGCGTAGAAAATTTTGGGATAAAAAATAGGAATCCATATTTGCATACCATGCTCTAGGTGCCTTCTTGAGGCCATAGAGAGAATTCTTTAGTTTGCATACCAAATATGAATTTTTCATGTATCCCTGTGGCTGCTCCATCTAGATTTCCCCCTTTATATCACCATGATGAAAGGCATTATTCACATCCATATGATGCACCTCCCATCCTCTTGATTTTGGAAAGGAGAGAGCTAGCCAAATGGAATCCATTTTTGCTGTTGGAGAGAAAGTCTCATCACAGTCAACACCATGCACCTATTGAAAAAAAAATTCTACCAACCATGCCTTATATTGACTAACTTGGCCATTTTCTTCTTTATCGGTCTGGTAAACCCACCTACACCTCACAAGTTTACGATTGGAAGGTAGCGGAACCAAATCCCAAGTCTGGTTCTCAATGAGAGAGTTGTATTCCTCATCTATTCCTGCTTCCAATTTAGGATACCCAGTTTCTTTTGTATAATTTTTTGGATTATATGCATGCATCATATAAGCATGTTTGGGCATGCATGGCTACATATCTAAGAGTGTTTGTGGATCTTCCTAAAACTGAGGTATAGAGGTAGGATCATCAATTAGATCACTCATGCTACACCATTTTCTTGTTGAATGTGGTCGAGAATATTCTGAACTACATGACGAAGTATGATCTCGATGTTCAATAACTGGTGGTCCAACAGGTGTCATATGCAAAGGCTCATCTTCATTAGAATTCCGATCTAAATGCATACTCATAAATGAGTGGTGATGGAAACTTGGTAATAAGTTCATCTGTTCATGCATATGAAATATATTTGTCAAAATTTACACTACTTTCAATAAAGAGCTCTTCAGTGTAGATCTCAAGCAATATGTACCCTTTGACCTCATCAGAATATCCAACAAACATGCATGCTTTACTTTGAGGCTCCAAATCCTTTCTCTTCTCTGTAGAAATGCAGGCCCATGCTCGAGATCTGAAAATGCGAAAATGACTGATTTCATTTTGCATGCCAGTCCAAGTCTCAAAAGGTGTTTTTACAGTAACATATTTGTGAGGAGATATATTCTTGATGTATGAGGAAAAATTGATAGCTTCAGCCCATATTTTTGATGAAAGATATCTTGCATGCAACATGAAATTGGCCATCTCTTTCAAAGGTCGATTCTTCCTTTCGGCCACCCCATTTTGCTGTGGAGTGTAAGGAACTTTATGCCTGCTTCATTACAAATATTCTTGATATTTTTTTCAACATATTCCATCCCACTATCTTTGCAAAGTATCTTTATGCATTTTCCAGAATGATTTTTTGCATGCGCTTTGAAAATATTTAGATGTTGAAAAAATTCAAACTTGAGTTTCAAGAAGTAAACCCAAGTGAATATCGTGTAATAATCTATAAATGACAACACATATCTTGATTTTCTCATTGAAAGTACTGGAAATGGACCCATGAGATCACCATGTACAAGTTCCAAAGGTCGAAAGGCTCTCCATGCATGCCTCTTCTCTAACTTTCCTGGTGGATATTTTCCAAGAGCACATCCATTACAAACACCATTTGAAAATTAAATGGTCAGAAATCCTTCGACCATCCCTTGCTTGCTAATTTGCTGGATATATCTTAAATTCAAGTGCCCGAATCTCTCGTTCCAAATCCTACTTTCTTAATTTGCATGCGTAAGTAGAAAAATAGAAACCGTTTGAGGAATAAAATTAGAAAATGTATACAGACAAGATTGATCATTTACCTTTCCAGATGCAATATTCAAGGTGGTTTGTATGTCATAAATTCTAAGGGAATTCGAGGTAAATTCCACTTTCCTTCCTGTACCTATGTGTGTCATCTGATACACTGAAAGGAGATTCACATAAATCCTTGGAATATGCAAGACATTCTCAAAACTTCCATGTTTGAATTTCACTCTTCCTTTTCCAGTTGCTTCAATTGCATAATTGTCCCCCATGAGAATAGGAGGTCATGAGTGTGCATGTAGAGAATGAAAGGATTCCTTTGAAGAAGCCATATGATGTGAAGCTCCTAAATCGATGAACCGTTCTTGCGTTGTAGAATGAAAATAAATCAAAGAATTCCCATTACCCCTTGTTTCTAATGGTTTTTTCCTCTGTCTTCTTCTTGGTAGTTTTTGGAATGTGATGAACAAGATTATTTTGCTGAAAAGTATTTTCAATAAGATCAATAGTCTTCTACATGCAAGATAATTCAAGATGATAACCGAGCTATTACAATAAGGACACTTGGAGTTTAATTTATTTCCCTTCTTACCCTTGGAGATGGAATAATCAGCTAGAGGTTTTGGATTTGCTCCCTTTCTTGGATTTGGATCTCTTGCCTTTCCTTTGCCTTTGTATTGTGGATTTAGTTTCGAGTTGGACATTAACTTCTCATGCATGGAAAGTGCATGTGCATTTGGAGACTTTAATGAACCCATTTTGATGATCTTATCCTGCTCATGAATAAGAGACTCAATAAATGCATCAAATTTTGGCATTTTCCATTTTTCTCTAGTTGCAAGTCCAACTATATGAATTGCAGAAACAAAAACAAGATATTCAGGGCCTAATTTAGAAAAAATAGAAAGGATAAATTGACCTTCCTATTTGGATTTATCAATCCCTCAATCATGTAGTTGTAGAAACAATGATTTAAATTTCCTAAATAAATCTTGAATGTTCTCAAAGCTATTTGGATCTAACGAATTTCGCTCATTTTTGATAATATAAGCCTGCATCTTATCCTGCTTTCCAAGTAAATTCTTCAAGGTTGTCCAAACCTCATTCAGAGTATTTTATATGTCCACATGGAAAATAAATGTTGGATATATGAACAACAATAGAAGACCAAAATCTTCGTCCATCATGTTGATGTATTTGGATTTTTCAATGGTGGAATTGGGCTTGGCTTCTGTATTCATAACTATCGAATACAAGCCTTTGCCTCTGAGGTGAAGGAATATCTCTATCTTCCATTGGTAGTATTTATATGGAATAAGAATCCCTGCAGATGAGAACTCCATTCCTTTTTTACCTTGTAGCTGTAGCAACAACTGAGGCAGATCTCCAATATTTTTATCTGCAAATCAAGTCTTCGAACAATTTCCAATTATTTGCTCTTCAAAACTACAAAATATTGTTCATGCACCTTCTCCAAACCCCTATAGCTCTAATACCATGTAAAATTATTAGAGCACAAATACATATCTAGCTGAAGAATAATTCTGAATATTTGAAAGAAAGAAAAAATGGAATTGAGAATGAATTTGATTCATAAATATTAGTTTGAAAATCAATACATAAAGCAACTAAGTTAAGCTTAGTTCTACATGTAGTAACTATGGATAATTATAGCTAACTGAAGCTAAGTGTGCTTTATGTTTTGTTAATGTGCACATGCACCACATGCAAGCACTAGAGTTAACTAACTAAATCCAACTTCCCACCACATGTAAGAACTTGAGTTAACTATCTAAAGACAAGTGCCAGTTAACTAACTAAAGCCAAGTGCACACCACAAACATCATGAAGACCCAAAAGTAAGAAGAAAAAATCAGCTCATGATCATTGAATCTAGCGACTTATTTAAGGATCATAATTCAAGACTTTAGTGCATTTTAAATATCATTTATTTTCACATCAAATAAAATAAACAGTCAAATTTTTTAGTGACAAGAATAGGAACAAATTTTAAATGTAATAAGTCCCTTCCCTAGAGATAGTCCATTTTTTTTGTGAAATGAAATTATTTTCCCCGATATTTTAAATAATAGATTCCTCCCTAAGTGACCCTTTAGAGATACCTTTTTTCATCTTTTAAATAATAGATTCCTCCCCAAGTGACCCTTTAGACATACCTTTTTTAGAATTGATTGCAATAGGTAGGTGTCTTTTGTCTAGTATTTTCTGAGTCATTGAATTTAAGGGCAGAGGTAAAGAGACTACTAGACAAAAAAGAGTGGAGTGACAATCTCTTCTAATTTTCGCATGTGGGCCTTCTTCAATATATATGGTAGTAGGAACTTTCTCCTCTAGAATAAGCAGAGGAGAATTATGTTGAGTGAACTACTACTCATGTAACTTTTACTCCTCCTTACAATTGGAATTTTTGTCTTCCTATAACACTATCTCTTGCTTATGAATAAATTGTCTTTATATCACTATTGTTTGTCTTTTTTTGAGTGCTTTATTGAATCAATGAGATAATTTATCTCATCTAGATTCCAAAATCCTTTAGTAACCCATTTTCTGAAGAGTCCTCTTATGTTTTTCATTCTGCTATTTGGTCCTCCATAGCCTTGTCAACGTCGTTTCCTTCTAAAGAATCATACACTTTTTATAAGTATCCATTGTCCTGATTTTCTTCTTCCATATACTTCAGATCTAAATGAATGAAACATGAGATAAGGTTCATGACATTTTCCAAATTCCAAGATTTTTCATTGCACTTCTCATGTGTATCAAGGAAAATGGATTCCATACATTCAACGTTATGCCTTTTTAGGGCTTGTTGTAAGGATGGAAGCTTCTCTTCACCATGTCTCCTTTCTTCGGTATCCTTGACTTTGATACAAAAAATTGTTATCGACCCTTTAAAGGTAAATTTAGTGTTATTTAAGAAATGAGAATTATGAACATTCATCATTATTTCTCAAGTTGAATCATGTCCTCTCAAATAATTTAGAACTTTAAAAAAGATCACATATTTTTAAAAAAATCATTATTAATTTAATTTTTTATATATTAAGAAATAATACTCATAAATTATAAAACAATTGTAACATAAATAATATAAAAAAAACCATGTATTTTTGGAATAATAAAATAGTTGTAACAAAAATAATACAAAACAAGAAAAACTATGTATATTTGGATGTATGAAAATTTACATACATTTTATTAAGTAAAATTTTAAAACAATAATGGTTATAAACATTTAAAAATAATTTTATTAAATAATTAGTTTACTTATAGAGTTAAGATTGATTAAGGCCATCTTAGTTCCCCTATAAATAAACTACATTCCACGAATACCATAGGTCAAAACCATGGGCTGTATTTATAGCTTATCATTATTTAATTCTTTATTTTTATTTTTTATTGTACTTTGACCTCATCAAAATGTTCATTACACTATGTCAATATTTTTATTTACTAACAATTGCACCACATGTTGCAATAGAAAAGCCATAAGGAAATAGCATAGGAAGTAGTAGCTTAGATGAAATAAGCTGTTGCAGAGAATGAGCCATTGTGAAGGAATGAAAGGCATTTTTTGCTTCCATGGAAGTAGGTCGTGGAGGTTTCAAAGATATTGATGATAAGAGTTATCAACTAGAAAATTTTGTTATAGATATTGAAATAGGAAATTGTGGGTGAAAACATATATATAAACCAACACAATATGTTCACATATATAAAATTTTTGTTATAGATATTGAAATAGGAAATTGGGGGTGAAAATCCTTTGGTGATCAATAATCCTCTGAAACAAGCATGAAATGACCATGGAACTCAAATAAGATATTTTAAATACATTCAAGTACAATCTATCTAGCATATATGGAAATAAAGAGAATTTTAATTAATAGAAATAGAGTTTACTCCAAGTTCATCTACATATTCGAGCGTTAATTTCATGCTTGTCATAAATTTTATATTGTATATGAATAACAATAGTCTTGGTATACAAGAAAGTGAATGCCATTTTAATATGGAGACATTTTTGGAATGAGATATTGTTCTTTATGTTATGGTTTATTTTCATAACTCCAAACTTGATTTATTCTTTCTCTATAATCATAAGAAACAAAAAATACAAAATAATTTCACAATTTTAAATTATAGTTTTATATTTTATAATTAAAAATCTAGTTTCTTACTAAACTATTTTACAAACATCTATTTATTCAAGGGTGAAAATGTGAAGCTGGGTTACACTTTTCACCCTTTTTTGAGAAAAAAATTTCATTTTTTTCGGTTCTTCAACTTTCTGCAAACTATAACAATTTTTCTGTGTAGAATTTCATTTTGCAATAAAAATAAAAGTTGTGAGAGATTTTGTTAGCTTTCTATTACTTTTTTTTTGAAATTTTTTTATGCAGATTTGATATGTCAACTTAGCGTTTCTTTGAGTGTGTGTTTCTTAACAATCAAAGGATTCATAAGAAGTCATGTTATGTCGCAATGCTGTATTCATTGAAAATTTGTGTTTTTGAAAAAAAAAAATGTGTTACAACAATCTAGACAGAGTCTAATTTGTTTTCGTCATATTTACAAAGCCAATGGATGCATATCATAATTACTAGAATTTTTTGAACTGGTCCAATACGAAAAACTGCGTATTTTTGATATGTTTCGCGTGGCAACAAATTTCTTAACATATAAGTTATAAACTAAAAATCTAAAAGCTACCCATTAGAGTCAACAGACCAATGTAATGCCCCATAATTTTTTCAATTTTTTTTACAATGTATTTTGGGAGATACAAAATTTTGATTTCACTGAATCACAATGACCCTCATAAATTGTTTGCACCCATTTTATTAGAAAAATAATTAAAATTAATAAACGTTTACGAAATTCCATAAAAGTTATATTTCCTGAAAGTAGATTCAATTCTGAAAATGCTTGTCTTGGTTCTGACAGTTAATTAACAACCTTTCATGGAGTTTAACCAGTCCAAAGTTGCAGAACCGTTTTCAAAGCCTGGTTTTGCGTAATTGGTGACGCGTTAGTTCGGCCGAACTTTTAGTCCAGGTTCAGCCGAACTATGTTTTCCGCTTATGAGTCGTTAAAACTAACGTCTTAATAGTTCGGCCGAACTTCTTATCAAAAGTTCGGCCGAACTATTGTGTAAATCTCTGTCGGCCGGAAAATTTTGTGGAGCCCCCTACAAAACACACATTTTGCGTCAATATAAATTGCCGCGAAATGATTCACAATTTTCGCACATTTTGCACTTCATTTCATTTTACAACTTGGTTTGAGTTCAAAAAATTTTCTTCAAAGTTTGGGTTTAAAGAACTTTTTTGGAAGACATTTTTTTGGAGGCGGCATGATTTTTCTTGGAGGTATGTACGTGTTTTGTGTTGAAATAAATCTTTTGAGCTTCTTTGTTCAAAAACTTTTCTTCAAATTTTGGATTTAAAGAATTTTTTTGGAAGACATTTCTTGGAGGCGGTGTGATTTTTCTTGGAGGTATGTACATGTTTTGTGTTGAAGTACGTGTTTTGTGTTTTTTAAAGTGTGTGTTTTGGATTGGATTACGTATTTTTTACAAAAGATTTTTTTAAATTAAATCTTTTGTGATATTTTTTGTAATTGAGTTATTGTCTAATTTTTTGAAGGAAATTTTTTGAACCTCATACCCTATTATCATAGGAAATCGAAGAACTTGTGTGAGAAAATATGATCGAAAAAGAGACCCTGAGGAACGTAGAGAAGAGACGTGACAATATCGCAAAAGAAAGTTAGAAGCCCTCTCAAATATTGAAGAGGAAAATCAACCTCAAGCATAAGTTGAAGCATGTATGTAAATGTAAATATTACATGATCTATTGATATATATTTAAAATTTTCCTAATGTAAAATGTGAAGCTTAATTATTATTTGATGAATTAGTTTGAAAAATATTTTGTTTGATGTAAACAAACAGAGATATTCCTCAAAATATTGAAGAAGAAAATAAAACTCAAGTAGAAATTGAAGCAAGTATGTAAATGTAAATATTATGATCTATTAATATATTTTTAAAGTTTTCCCAATGTAAAATGTAAAGATTAATTTTTATTTGATGAACTAGTTTGAAAAATATTTTGTTTAATGTAAACAGACAGAGATACTCCTCAAAATATTGAAGAAGAAAATCAACCTCAAGCAGAAATTGAATTGGGTATGTAAATGTAAATATTATGATCTATTGATATATTTAAAATTTCCTAATATTTATTGACATATTTATTAATTTAGTTATTTATTGAATATGTACTATTTTTTCGAATATGTACAGATGAAATCACTATCGATAATGAGATGTTAGAAAATGTTGACACTCACACATATAGAGATAAAAAACCTGACCATGTTATACGATATCGTGTCGATAGAATTTTTGAAAAGTTTTTCAAAAATGAGCAAGTGACAGTTCAAGCTCAAATGTTGAAAGGTCTCCTATCATCAAGGAAATTAAAAGAAGTGATGACACTATTGGGTATTCAAAAATCAACCAAAGATAAAAAAATGAAAGAAGAGGTGATAAAAAATATGAGTAGTGCTATAGAGTCAATTAAGAGATCTAGAGATAAAGGTGTTTCAAATATACGTAGAGGAATACAAATGGCAATGGTTTCACCAAGTACTCAAGAGAATCGTTTGAATCTAACATCTATGGCAAGAGCACTGGGAACCTCGCGAAAAAATCTGCACAAACATCGAAAATTTCGACTGCAAATAGATGTAAATGATGAACTCGCTTGTTGGAGAGCTATTTGTAGGCAAACATACAAAGATATACTTGGAGAATATGTTAAGAAAATAATATATGAATATTGGAAGAACAATTCGCGTGTTTCACCGACTGCAAGACATGTGATGCGAAGAATAATAGCACGAAATCAATACGAAGAACATGAAAAACATCTCTTGGAAACCACTCAAATAGAGTTATTCAACAAGTTCAAAGAAGAGAATCTTCAAATTCAAGTTTCACTCAGTGCTTTTGTTCAACAAAAACCATGGTATGTAAAACCTATCACCGTACGCGACACTTGTTGTTGCCATTATCATGTGGAATTTGAGTTATATTATGACACATTCCTTGATTTCAGTAGAAAATTATGGAAGGATTCACCTCCTCCTTCAACTATCCGTGAATTCATATCTCAAATTCTATGTGAAAGAGAAAGCGATGAACTATTTTACAAAAAGAAATGTGTTGGTGGTAAAAAATGCGATGATTGTGGAAATTTGACTAAATTTCAAAGAAAATATCGTATTTATATAAATGATCAATCATTGTCCAACATGAAAGTGAAATGGAAGAGATATCAATATATCGGTACATTGATTCAAGGTGCAGATAGTGTTAAAAGAATCGAATTACGAGAAGATGAAATTTTTCTGATAGACTTTTTGAGAAAGTTTGAGGCAAAAATTTACAAATACACCAAGCATTCCCATAGAGCTCGATGGCAAGACTTGCAATTCAAAAAATCTCGTGAATTTTTTCCACCAGGGACCATTTTGTCAGTGATTGATTTTGCAAAAAACTACACATTTGTTCCATAAAAAGAAATTCAGAGTGAATACTATCACTCTGACCAAGTCTCCATGCTCGTCCATATTCTATATAGACATGCTGAACAAAATGTCGATCATATAGAAAGCACGAGTGAAAATCGACATATCATTAAAGAATATCACTTTTATATCAATGACAATCGTACACATGATACATGTTTTGTACAACATTGTTTTGGAATAATTTATGATTCATTGAAAAATCGTGGAATAACATTCAATGAACATTGGATATGGTCAGACGGATGCACAGGTCAATTCAAATCTGCACGATCATTTTTTTGGTTGTGTTGTCTTCATAAGAAAACCTGCATTAAACATTGTCGGAATTTCTTTGAGACTGGCCATGGAAAAGGAGAACATGACAGTGTAGGAGCATGCATAAAATGAGTACTTCGAAGATATCTAATGAACCACTCTGCATGCCGACTTGTGAACGTTGAAGAAGTTGTTCAATGGTGCAAAACTACTCTAAGCCATGAGATTAACCCATCAAGAGAAGTGCGAAGGTACATTCAATTTAATTTATATTGGAAATCTAATTTTAAACATTGTACATTTATCATGCAATGATTATTTTTAATTGTATTTTGATATCACATTTACAAATTCTTTTTATAATTTTCCATATAAAGGTTTTTCTGGCATATTGGAATCGGAGACGTAAATAGATCAATTGGAAATGACGTTGAAACAATAAAAGGGACTCTAAAATTGCATTAAATTCAAACAAAGTTGTCCACAAATGTGTTTGCATTGGATAAAAGAAAATATTCTTGTTTTTGTGATGTTTGCATAGACAACACAAAATCCAATGACGTTTGTGAAAATAAAATGTATGTGAACGATTGGAAACATACAGAGCTAAATACAAAAAGAAAAATGTCTGTTGCAATGTTTGAAGAAATGCAATCAGAGGAAACTACAATATCATCCGATGGTGATCGAGTTTCTGATCTTGTTAGAGAAGGTAACATTTGAATTACTTTTTAATGATTTAAAGATCTACAAATAAATTTAAATATGCATAATTAAATGTTAAATTTATTTTATTGTGCAGGAGATGTTTTTGCTATAATTGCACCTATTGACAATGATGAAAATGTGAAGTATTATTTGATGCGTTGCACTGAATGAAAAATTAAATTATTACAAGACTATAATGATCACGGATTTCAGTATGACAAAGGGTCTATTATACTGAAAGGTTATTTTTTCAAGCAAAATCGTCAAAGTGGAGACTTTGTTTACTTTGAAGACTATGAACTCGATTCCATAAGTTGTCAGTATAGTCACTTGGTGTGTGCAGCACGCATAAAGTTGATAGAAGTTCAATCAAAGAAAAAATCAAAAATTAAGAAATGGAAAATGTCAAAATACGATCATGAACGGATTATTGAGGATGGAATTCCATTAGAATTTTTTTGATTGAAGTGTCCAACAATTTATTATCTTTGGATTAAATATGTTTTAGAACTTCCAGTACTCAACTAAAAATTGAGCTGCTTATGTTATTTGTGGTTTGCACATGTTACAAATTGTTTGGGTGCAAGCACGTGCTCTAGTATCAACTAAAAGTAGTTTTTCTATCCATGTGCATTGATTAAAAATGTTATATGTATTGGATATATATATATATATATATATATATATATGTATATATATATATATATATTCTAGAATGAAATTAATTGTTCTTGTATATGTTCTCCGACCATATGGTACAAATTATTTCACTTTATTTTGTAAGGTCAGATTCGGTCCCCATATGGCCTAGCCTCCAAGGGATGAGATAACAAGTGGTTGTCCCCACTTGCCCGAATCTCAACTTTTAAGTACAATTTTACTGTTTATGTCAGGCATCTTACATGATGTCCTAGCCAAAGATAGATTCTCTTTGTTTCAAGTTTCCAGTAAAAGTTGTCACCGAATGACCTGCTCGAACTCTTGTAGTAAACACCATACCTTATCTCTCTTGCTCTACAATATTATTAGTTTTAATTATTATAACACAAAAATCGCTCTACATTGTCAATAATTTTTTGCGCTTACACTAAAATCAATGAAAACTATTAATCCAATGTCTTACAAGTAATGTACCATCATACATGCAATTATATCAAATTAGAAATCAACATATACAATGAAATCAATGGGGATTGTCTTGTTACAAGTAACATAATTTCAATTTACCATATGTGCAAATGTAGCTTGAAACCATCCAAAACTTTAAGTTGTAGATTGAAACCATCCAAAACTTTAAGTTTTAAAACCCTTTTGATTATATATTGTGCATCATTAAAACATTAAACATTTAAAGTTCATTAAATATCACATGCAAAATGTAGATTGAAACCATCCAAAACTCGAGTTTTAAAAACTTCACATGCCATGCAAATTATAATTCAACTATCCAAAAAAAACATTTAACAGATTAAATATCACGTGCCAAAGTTGTTTCAAGTTTCCGGTAAAAGTTGTCACCGAATGACCTACTAGGATATTATAAATACTAACTTTGTAAGATCATTTGGCATTCGGAAAAATTTGAAAGTCTTAGACTGTCAATCAATTTAAGTATCATTCACCCTAGGGAGTGTAAAATATTCAATGTAGGTTGGTGACGATGCTCACTCCTAGCTTGAAGCAGCGCCAATGACCAATTCTTTAATGAATTCCAATGCACTAGACCAAAGTTGGTTCAACCTACTTGGTTTTTCACCCAAGAAATTCAAAGGATGGAATGTCTGGACAAACTGCTGAAATTGAAAAGCTTGGCATGGAGATACGACAAGGTGAACAAAGACTTCAAGAACTCTTTATGGAAAGGGCTCACTTGAAGGAAAGAAGCACCACGTTGCGGGCTAAAGTCAAGAACATGGAAGATAAGATCAAGAGGGACTTTCTTGATCCGAAACCTATTGGTTTGAAGAAAGAAAATCCATGTGTTGGCACACTTGGAAAAGAAGACGACCACACTATGAGGATTGGTGCACTTCATTTGGAAGGAGTCAATATATGTCGTATTGGATAAATTAGACAGAATTCGAAAAGGAAAGAGCTTGAACCAATTCAAGCAGACCCAGGATCGGATTGTTCTATGGAGCTTCATGAGAAGAGATATGTGAAAAGGACTGTTAAGCCAAGGGCTAGTTTGAAAGACATATTGGAAGAGGAAATGTTGAAGAATATTGCAAAAGTAAGGCGCAAGACAAGGAGGAGGAATGATGATGAAAGTTCCTTGGACTTGAGATTCGTGTCTACAACCGTACATGGGAAAAATTTCTCTTCTTTGATAGACACGGGGGCTACACATGGATTCCTAATTCGAAAGGCAGCTTCATCTCTTAGAAAGAGGAAGGCTATCATCGAGAAAGAGTTGAGTTCTTTCAAGGCAGTCAATTCGAGGATGAAAGCAGTGACTGGTGTCATGAAAGGCACACATGTGAGAGTAGGGTCATGGTTTGGAAAGATAGACTTAAGAGTCATTGACATGGATGATCATTCTATGGTGTTGGGACGAGACTTCATGGTTGCAGCACAAGCCATACCAATGATGGACCGAGACATTCTCTTAATTCTTGTGATCAATCTTAAACTATTTTCTGAACTTCTATTCTTATTGTCACCCGTAATATTTTGTCATCTTTCCGTATCGATTATATTAAAAAGAAAGTATAAATCATAAATCATAAACCATTTAAATATTTAGCTCGAACTCTTGTAGTAAACACCATACCTCAAGTCTCTCTTGCTCTCCAATATTATTAGGCTTAATTATTATAACACAAAAATCGCTCTACATTGTCAATAATTTTTTGCGCTTACACTGAAATCAATGAACACTATTAATCCAATGACTTTACAAGTAATGTACCATCATACATGCAATTATATCAACTCAGAAATCAACACATAGGTAAACCATTTAAATATTTAGCTCGAACTCTTGTAGTAAACACCATACCTCAAGTCTCTCTTGCTCTCCAATATTATTAGGTTTAATTATTATAACACAAAATCGTTCTACATTGTCAATAATTTTTTGCGCTTACACTGAAATCAATGAACACTATTAATCCAATGACTTTACAAGTAATGTACCATCATACATGCAATTATATCAAATCAGAAATCAACATATAATGTAATGAAATCAATGGGGATTGTCTTGTTACAAGTAACATTTCAATTTACCACATGTGCAAATGTAGGTTCACATTCTATCATTCATGTAGTTTTAAAAACTTCAGATGCCGTGCCAATTATAATTCAACTATCCAAAAAAAAATTTTAACATTAAATATCACATGCCATGCCAATTATAATTCAACTATCCAACAAAAACATTTAACATTAAATATCACATGTCAAATGTAATTAAGATGACAACATTACTTCACATTCACATGCCAAAAGTACCAAAACCATCCAAAGAACACTAAAATCAATGAACACTATTAATCCAACGACTTTACAAGTAATGTACCATCATACATGCAATTATATCAAATTAGAAATCAACATATACTGTAATGAAATCAATGGGGATTGTCTTGTTACAAGTAACATTTAAATTTACCACATGTGCAAATGTAGGTTCACATTCTATCATTCATGTAGTTTTAAAAACTTCAGATGCCATGCCAATTATAATTCAACTATCCAACAAAAACATTTAACATTAAATATCACATGCCATGCCAATTATAATTCAACTATCGAACAAAAACATTTAACATTAAATATCACTTGTCAAATGTAATTCAGATGACAACATTACTTCACATTCACATGCCAAAAGTACTAAAACCATCCAAAGAACACTGAAATCAATGAACACTATTAATCCAATGACTTTACAAGTAATGTACCATCATACATGCAATTATATCAAATCAGAAATCAACATATACCGTAATGAAATCAATGGGGATTGTCTTGTTACAAGTAACATTTCAATTTACCACATGTGCAAATGTAGGTTCACATTCTATCATTCATGTAGTTTTAAAAACTTCAGATGCCATGCCAATTATAATTCAACTATCCAACAAAAACATTTAACATTAAATATCACATGCCATGCCAATTATAATTCAACTATCCAACAAAAACATTTAACATTAAATATCACATGTGAAATGTAATTCAGATGACAACATTACTTCACATTCACATGCCAAAAGTAATAAAACCATCTAAAAATTAAATAAAACAAATTATATAATAGTTCATTGTAATAAAATATGTCCAAAAATTGTAAATCTCACTTGAGTATCAAACTGTATCAATTTTAACAAATTTTAAAACCATCTAAATTTTGAAATCAAATCTGTAAATCTTGTCCATGAAATGGAGGATCTAGCGTCTGGGTCTCAATTAGCGCCCTATCCTGTGAATAGGAAACCATCATACACAATGCACATGTACTTGACCATTAAAATTTGAAGTTTTAAAAATGAATGAGAATATATATATCTAGAACTTGATGTAAAAAAAAAAATATAACAAAAAAATCATGCAATACCTCATAAGGTTCCCTCTCCATTTGATGGACAGGTTCTGCCATAGAAACATCTGCAGTGGTAACCTGTACAATATACATGTACAGTTAAATATAAATAAATATATATACATAAATAATTTATATAAATTAAAAACTTTCAAATGAAAATGCACGTGTACATATATAAACTTATTTGAACAATAATATTAAAAAAAAAAGAACTAAAGACAACTTGTTCAAATGTTGTGGATGTTCCTATCTCCGTCACTAGAGTCCTCGGATTAAAAAAATCTTCTACACGAACCTAAATTCAAAAATTTTTAAATAACTCAAAATATAGATCTCTCTCTCTATATATCTCAATTTTTAATGGAACTTTTTGAGGTAACATAAATTTTGAACTTGTGAAAAATTGTCCATACTTGTACATCTCCCAATGAAGTAGAAGGTATATCTCCTAAGGAAGAAGAAGGTACAACCATCCCAAAAACATCAGACGGAATCGGAATTTGTTAAAACATTTAAAATCAAATTATATATATACATACATGTACATGTGTGGCAACAATTATTTATTTTAGAGTCACTTAAAAAACACTAACATACATGTGCCAACATATCATGATGGTTAGACCCATCTGCATCGTTTGAGCCAGAGGTCTCAAATGTAATATTAACATTTTCATCACGCATCATGCCTAAGAACTGCAAATGGTGTTTTAACATAATCATACATTTTTGTTAGATTAATGTACACATACAAATAGATGTATACATGTACATACACATGTATTTATTACAAATTGTACACATGTATATGTAAATATAATTTCAAACCCTAAGGTCACTAACACATACCGTTCCGGTGCCCTCTTCCTCACGAAAAATTAGGTCTTGCAGACCATTGCGACAATTTATTGCATATGTTCAGAGATCTTCAACATTCATGTTGTAAATCTCCTCATCTGTATGATAAACAAAATTGGCACGTGCATTTTCACGTGCTCTTTGTCGATTTAAGCCAATATCGACTCCACTCAATCCGCTATGAACATTTTCGATCATAACATCTCTTGCTTCATGACTTATTTGAGAAGTCGCATCCATCTCTGATCGCAAGGTTTCGACTCGAGACGGTCGACTCACCAATGGCGGCTCAGGGCGAGGCAACTCCACATCTCGCTTAGCGCCCTTACGTTGACATAATCGACCTCTCCCAGGGCCAAAAAATTCTGAAGGAAGGTCATTGTAGTCGGGTTTCATACCCAAAAAAAATTCTGCATAAAACATTTGTGCAAAATAAACAGGAACCTCATCGTTCCATGGAAGCCTTCCAAAGGCCGCAAGATGTCGATCATGAAAATATTTTGCTTTGTCTGGGTGCTTGAAATACTGCTACTTCAACATTTTTCTTTTTGGCCCTTCCTTATAATTAAACATTGACTTAGCATCATCTCTTGAAACTTTTTGTTTTATGTCCTGCCATTTATCAGGACCTATCACTGTTTATTTTCTCTTTCTCATCAGTTCTACAAACGAATCAGTCGTTGGCCCCAAATTTTTGTACACTTTTACCATTTCACTCAATGAATGTGTAACTATTTCGAGGCTTTGTCTACTCTCAGCAGGTAGAGACAAAGCCTCAAGATCTCTTTGCAATTTTGCATGAAGGCTTTGATATTTTTGTAAGGTGCATTCCGCCATGTTCGTTTCCCATGGTATATCAGTAATCTCAGCCGGATAAGTTGTGTTGGGTTGACAGCCTTCTTCTTCAATGTAGCGCGCTGCCCTGCATCTTTTTTGACCACTGGCTCGAACATTTTCAGCCTCTGCATCAATATATATATAATTTCGTATATTAGAAAAAACACGTGTAAAAAAATTTGTACAAATTTAATGAAAAAATATTGAAATTGATGGCAACCTTGATGTTGTTGGTTAACATCATCTCCAACATGACCCTGCTGAGAACCAACCCCAGAATGACGCTGCTGAGAACCAGACCCACAGTGACCCTGTTGAGAACCAGCAGTCGTTGATTGGCCTTCGAGGGAATAAATATCACCCCCTTCCCGCAACCTGCTACCACTCATCCCTTGACCGGTTGAGCCTTGGCCACGCTCCGTGGATGGAGTAGAAACCCTTCTCCTCTTGCCTCCTAAAAATTAAAATATGAAACTTATTAACAGCTAATTTCACTCACAAAGTTAATAAAAAAATCAATTCCATATGTACACACATGTATGGAGACTTAAGATTATATTTAAATACCGTGAACATCCTCCGATCCCTGAACCTCCATATGGGATTCGGCTGATCTTTGTCTTTCATCCTCCATGATATATATCTATTGGTCGACATTCACAAAATAGATTTCAAAAAATCAATTTGTAATTTAATGTACACAAATTATCTAGAACACAACTTTCAAAACAATAATTGATCATGTGTGAAACATAGAACCAGTGGAGAAACCTAAGGAAAAACTATGTTTCCAAGTCGAACCTTTGTAGAGGTTCCAGTACCTGAGAGTAAAATCCAGTTTGGGGCTGTTAAATCCTATATGTTCTATATTTCTTACATTTCTGCCCTCCTATTTTTCTTTCCAATCAAGGTTTATAAAATAACATGAGAAGCAACATGAGACTTGGAACAATCATTTTCATTATCTATATGGAAGGCAAGAAGGATTATATCCCTTTAAGCTTAAGCTTATGTAGTTTGTCAATTTTTATCATATATTTTTTGGTAAGGGTAAATGTTTTTTTATCTATAGTACAAGTCATGAGTTCCCCAATTTTACCTTATGTAAAGCATGATTCTAGGATTACTACAATTTGTACCTGGTTTTTTAAGAATATATCAAATAAAGTTTTTGAGAAGCAAATATGGCTTGTTCCTTAGTATTTGGCACTTAGAATTTCCATAACGCTTATAACCCCATCCTTACAATTTTTATAATTTCTGTGATGAGACATTTGAATTTCCTTCCCCATATTTCTCGTTAATGATTATAACCTTAAAATGGCTAGTATTGGTTTGTCATCATCTCAAAATTACCTCGCAGATGAAAATTTACCATGTCAATCATCATCACTTCACACCAGCTCATACATGACCCCTTCTACATATTATATGCATGAATTTTTGGGATGTCATCCTCTCTACCTATCCCATGAATGATTGTGACAACAGGTGAATAAAATACAAGTTATAAGCAGAGGATATTTTCTAGTTTGTCCTCCTCCATCTGCCCCATAGCTACTGATTTCTCAATTTTCCACTTCCAACTTTCTATTCTCGCAATTCATTAGCAGCTAATTTTATCGATAGCCACACCACACTACATTAATGAACTCTACGTTGTTTGTTATTGTAAAGTCCAATAGAAAACAATGTTAATTGAGTTTATTAGTGTATATAGCAATTTCTTTGACTTCCAGGTGTGTTGTGACTATTAGTAGAATTAACTACCAAAATGAATTTCCAAAATAAAATGTTGGAAGAGAAAAAATAGGCAATCACTGGATATGGAGTGGGTGGAGGAGGACAAACTTATAGTGATCCCTTCCTTATCAAATTTCCTTTATTCACCTAATGTCACAATCAATCATGGTCTAGATAGAGGGGATGACCTACCATAAATTCAATCATATAATGTGTAGAAGGGTCATATGTAGATGGTGTGAAATGATCATTACAAACATGGTAATTTTTCATCTACTAGGTAATTTTGAGATGATGATTACAAACCAATGCTAGCCCATTAAAGGTTATAATCATTGGTGCCTAATGTGGGGTGGAAAATTTAAATCAAGTTCGTATCAAAGTACAATTTAGCTCATTTTAGTCAAGGTTAGTTAGAATAATTAGCTATTGGTTTCTGCCTTCAATTTCCTCTGAAAATGAATGTGTATGTGCTTTTGAGAGACATTAGAGGAATAAGGTCCAAATTTTTGATGAAAATGTGCTATGAAAGTAAAGGGTTTTAAAGGCAAGCATGTACAAGGCATAGTTGAGCCAAATGTTCTTCAAGAAGGGCCTAATTATTTGGTTCTTGGTTATGGAAAACATGGAAAATGCTCCAAAGCCAAGGAGGCACATGAAGTTGTTCCAAGAAGGAATTTTATTTCATGTTCATTACCTCAAGCTTGTGAAGTTTGTGTTCATGATGAATAGAACATGTACATAGTTTACCTTAAAGTTGTTGTGTTTTACGAATATTAAAATGAAGAACTTCTATTTAGATCCATTCCAGAGATTGACTGCAGGGGCATTTACTAGATATGTCACCTTTCATAAAAGATGAGATCTAGTGGCTACCTGGCCCTTTAAAGACTCTGCCTATAGAACTTGTAGAAGTAAACACTAGAGGCATTAGCAATATCAAAGAACATTTTCATGCTCAGACATGGAAATGTGTCTCTTTCCCTACGCAAAAAAATAGTTCAAGGTAGTTAATCTTCATAGACATGTCATCAAGCAAGTCAATGTGATCATCCCTCCTTCCCTCCCTTATAAAATAATTATGTTTTGCGGATCAGAAAGCCAAAATATGGAGACAATTATCACCAAATCCAACGTACGATTATGCATGATGGAGAATCTCTAGCGCTTTCCCTTGTTAATATATTTAATAATCTCAATATTTATTTAAAAGTATCAATAGTATTTCGACGACATCACATTGTTCAAATTTCATGGTCGAAATACTATTGATACTTTTAAATAAATATTGAGATTATTAAATATATTAACAAGGGAAAGCGCTAGAGATTCTCCATCATGCATAATCGTACGTTGATGCTTATAGAGTGAAAAAACTGAAAGAATCAACTTGTAGGGTCATTTTAGTGGGGGGTGGAGAATTTAGGTCTAAAACCTTTTGGAGTCATTTTGAGGTATTAAATGACATTTCTGGGGGTCAAACGATTATATAATTTAAGTTTAAGGCCCATGAGATAAATATGACTTCTATGTGACATTTGTAAATTAAATCATCTATTTGTTGTGTTATATAAAAATAATTGGTACGCATATCTAAAGAGTCCAAATGCTCATTCAAGACCATATGTAATCCTCATCTAACCTAGCCAGGGATTTGCAATACTATATTTGAGTTGGCTAGCTCCATTTCAAGATATTATGGTTATCCAAGAGGGGATATAAAAAATGAAAAGAAGAATGGAAAAGAGGATTTCATAATCTCTGAGGGTCAAGATGATTCACATGATGAAGTGCAACTAAAAGAAGCGCCATTGAAATGGTTTGCTGACAGATGGTTAGATTTTTTATCCAATTAAGGCCTAGCATGTATTTTGATGTTTCATGAATTTCTTTGCAAATTCAAAGTATGTTGCATGTTGCATGAAGCAAGATGTTGAAAGTAGAGTTATGTTAGACACACTTAAATGCAACAAATATGGAAATTTGTACATGAGCTCTATTATTTGACTTAAGAGTCAGTTGTTTGAAGAGGCATGTTTTCTCGACTTGTGCTTGGTTGATGGTTTTGTACACCAATATGTAAGAGTACATGGAGATATTCACATGATGTGAATTCTTTTTCTTTGAAGGAGAAAAATGACGTGTTTTCAGTTTGATGGTTTTGTTTGTGACAAGACGTCACAAGATTTTGCGAAGGTCCACTCTTGAGCGAGAGCCTCATGATTACAACCTATTCGTGAGAATCAAATGGGAGTGCATCCTTATTTTGAAAACAAGTAGGATTCTAAGATACCTAGGACTCAAACCATCATTTTTAAATTTGAAATATCATGGTGTGTTGTTTCAATGCCTGAATCCACAACCCTAACACATGAAATCACTAATCTAATTACACATGAAATAAATAGTTATTTTCTCCAACATTAAAAATATAAATAAAAACTAAATTCAACAGTTGAAAGAAAAAGAAGCGCCATTGAAATGGTTTGCTGACAGATGGTTAGATTTCTTATCCAATTAAGGCCTAGCATGTATTTTGATGTTTCATGAATTTCTTTGCAAATTCAAAGTATGGTGCATGTTGCATGAAGCAAGATGTTGAAAGTAGAGTTATGTTAGACACACTTGAATGCAACAAATATGGAAATTTGTACATGAGCTCTATTATTTGCCTTAAGAGTCAGTTGTTTGAAGAGGCATGTTTTGTCGAGTTGTGTTTGGTTGATGGTTTTGTACACAAATATGTAAGAGTACATGGAGATATTCACATGATGTGAATTTTTTTTTGTTTGAAGGCGAAAAATGATGTGTTTTCAGTTTGATGGTTTTGTTTGTCACAAGACGTCACAAGATTTTGCGAAGGTCCACTCTTGAGCGAGAGCCTCGTGATTACAACGTATTCGTGAGAATCAAATGGGAGTGCATCCTTATTTTGAAAACAAGTGGGATTCTAAGCTACCTAGGACTCAAACCATCATTTTTAAATTTGAAATATCACGGTGTGTTGTTTCAATGCCTGAATCCACAACCCTAACACATGAAATCACTAATCTAATTACACATGAAATAAATAGTTATTTTCTCAAACATTAAAAATATAACTAAAAACTAAATTCAACATAGTTGAAAGAAAAAGAAGCGCCATTGAAATGGTTTGCTGACAGATGTTTAGATTTCTTATCCAATTAAGGCCTAGCATGTATTTTGATGTTTCATGAATTTCTTTGCAAATTCAAAGTATGGTGCATGTTGCATGAAGCAAGATGTTGAAAGTAGAGTTATGTTAGACACTTAAATGCAACAAATATGGAAATTTGTACATGAGCTCTATTATTTGACTTAAGAGTCAATTGTTTGAAAAGGCATGTTTTGTCAACTTGTGTTTGGTTGATGGTTTTGTACACCAATATGTAAGAGTACATGGACATATTCACATGATGTGAATTTTTTTTTCTTTGAAGGAGAAAATGATGTGTTTTCATTTTGATGGTTTTGTTTGTGACAAGACGTCACAAGATTTTGCGAAGGTCCACTCTTGAGCGAGAGCCTCATGATTACAAACTATCTGTGAGAATCAAATGGGAGTGCATCCTTATTTTGAAAACAAGTAGGATTCTAAGCTACCTAGGACTCAAACCATCATTTTTAAATTTGAAATATAATGGTGTTGTTTCAATGCCTGAATCCACAACCCTACCACATGAAATCACTAATCTAATTACACGTGAAATAAATAGTTATTTTCTCCAACATTAAAAATATAACTAAAAACTAAATTCAACATAGTTGAAAGAAAAAGAAGCGCCATTGAAATGGTTTGCTGACAAATGGTTAAAGATTTCCTATCCAATTAAGGCCTAGCATGTATTTTGATATTTCATGAATTTCTTTGCAAATTCAAAGTATGGTGCATGTTGCATGAAGCAAGATGTTGAAAGTAGAGTTATGTTAGACACACTTAAATGCAACAAATATGGAAATTTGTACATGAGCTCTATTATTTGACTTAAGAGTCAGTTGTTTGAAGAGGCATGTTTTGTTGACTTATGTTTGGTTGATGGTTTTGTACACCAATATGTAAGAGTACATGGAGATATTCACATGATGTGAATTTTTTTTTCTTTGAAGGAGAAAAATGATGTGTTTTCAGTTTGATGGTTTTGTTTGTCACAAGACGTCACAAGATTTTGCGAAGGTCCACTCTTGAGCGAGAGCCTCATGATTACAACGTATTCGTGAGAATCAAATGGGAGTGCATCCTTATTTTGAAAAGAAGTAGGATTCTAAGCTACCTAGGACTAAAACCATCATTTTTAAATTTGAAATATCATGGTGTGTTGTTTCAATGCCTGAATCCACAACCCTAACACATGAAATCACTAATATAATTACACATGAAATAAATAGTTATTTTCTCCAACATTAAAAATATAACTAAAAACTAAATTCAACATAGTTGAAATAAAAAGAAGCGCCATTGAAATGGTTTGCTGACAGATGGTTAGATTTCTTATCCAATTAAGGCCTAGCATGTATTTTGATGTTTCATGAATTTCTTTGCAAATTCAAAGTATGGTGCATGTTGCATGAAGCAATATGTTGAAAGTAGAGTTATGTTGACACACTTAAATGCAAAAAATATGGAAATTTGTACATGAGCTCTATTATTTGACTTGAGAGTCAATTGTTTGAAGAGGCATGTTTTGTCGACTAGTGTTTGGTTGATGGTTTTGTACACCAATATGTAAGAGTACATGGAGATATTCACATGATGTGAATTTTTTTTTCTTTGAAGGAGAAAAATGATATGTCAGCGAGCTATGTTTCTTGCATGATGTGTTTTCAATTTGATGGTTTTGTTTGTGACAAGACGTCACAAGATTTTGGGAAGGTCCACTCTTGAGTGAGAGCCTCATGATTACAACCTAATCATGAGAATCAAATGGGAGTGCATCCTTATTTTGAAAACAAATAGGATTCTAAGCTACCTAGGACTCAAACCATCATTTTTAAATTTGAAATATCATGGTGTGTTGTTTCAATGCCTGAATCCACAACCCTAACACATGAAATCACTAATCTAATTACACATGAAATAAATAGTTATTTTCTCCAACATTAAACATATAACTAAAAACTAAATTCAACATAGTTGAAAGAAAAAGAAAATGGAACTTTAAACATTCAATGAAAATTTCTAAATAAGAACATTGAAATTATAAGTTTCTTTCTTACACAGTTTAAGATTTGGGGTGTACAGTTTTTTTCAAAAATTCTTTTAAACTTTTTTATGCTTATAACATTGAATATATGTATATAATTCTTCTATCAATACTTAAATGTTTAGTTTTTTTATTTTTAATTAGAATTTCCAAATTTAACTAAGCTTAGGAACAAAAGTGACTCCAACTTCAACCTCTCCCATAATATTTGAAAATGTATACACCTCATAAATAATTTTTTCTATACATATATAAATGAGCATTAACTATAATAAAGAAAATTATGTATCAATTTCATAATTTAAAAATATTAAATATTAAAGTGACATTTTTCTCTCTAAAATTTTAAATAAAAAATTAACGTATTATTCATTCTTATTAAATCATCTCGAGCTTAAATCATATTAAGTTAAATTTTTGCAAATAAGTCAGTATTAAAAGAGATACAAGTTTGCAAATTCCATGGTCTTACAAAATACTTTTTATTTGCTTAATAAGAAGGGAGGATTGAACAATCGATTATGGGTGAAGTTCATACAAACGTTATATTGTATAGTTTTTTAATATTTGAAAATGTGTAGACTTCATGAATAATATTTTCTATGTATATATTTAAAATAAATAAAATTATCTACAAATTTCACAATTTAAATATATTAAATATAATCATATTGATTATAAATGGAACCATACAAGTCATGCACAGATAAATGCAATACAATTGTACTTCAATGGATCTAGTTTGAGACTACGTTCCTCCTCGCTGGTTCACACAACTATTCTGGTTAGCTACCTGCCATTAACGAATGGAAGCTCCACTGCTCTAATAGACTCTCTCTCAGTATTATCAGGTTGGATCTAGCAATATGGGAGATGGTCCTTCTGAAGAACTAAAAACTTCTTTGGAGCAATAGCTGAAGTTCGCTTTGCTGCAACTAAGACATCTTGTTCTTATGCAAAGCCACAGGGTAGGAAGACCATTGATTGGTACTATATTCTGAAGGTAGAAGAGAATACTGAAATTGATGTGGTATGAAGAAGATACCTTCAACTTGCATTGTTACTTCACCTAGACAAAAACAAACATCCAAAAGCAGAGACTGCATTTAAACTGAATACTTAGCCTTATTTGGTCTGAATCTGCTAGACTAGTTTGGCCTAAATCTGCCATAAAGAGGAACGACTCTGAGGTTGTGTCTAATGATCAAATATAAGATGCATGAATAAGCAACATAGTAATTCTCTGAAGGATGTATCTGTCAACAGTTAAAGAAGAACCAGAATCAACTTCTATAGGAACAATTTCTTTTCTTAAAAAAACCTTAAAAGGAATTGAATTAAATCAACAAATATCTGTAATGACCTAGGCTGAGTAAACCAAATTTATCAATAGTGACCGTATGAAATGCACTACCAAAAAATTACTAAGCATGTCATTAAGGGTGAAGGAAATCAGCGAAATCACCACCTTGGCTCACCCACGAACCTGTGCTGGAATGGACGACTACACTTTATGGATGGGTGGACATGGACGAACACTCTTTACGCCTATGCATGTATTTCAGACAAGAGAAAATGAGCAATATATAATGTTGAAAAAAAAAAAAATTATGTAAGAAATGCCCACATATGGTGCAGAGAACATCATCTGTTTCTGATGAAGTTCAGCTTGGACAGAGTCATTCAAAAACATCAAGAATTTTTTAGAAAAAAATGGCAATAATTCTAAAAGACTTTTCATGATGCTTACAATTTGATGTACCTAACCGTGTTATTATTATATTAACACCTGCTAATTTCATGTTGTTAGAACAATTCGCTGAAATACATCTGATATATAAGCTTATATTATTGATTTTGAATATATATTTTTTTTTAACATAGATTCATGCAACGGTGACTTTAAGAGGGTCGAGTTTACAGTTCTTTGGCTGGCTAAGTATCATCCTATCCCTCACGCCAAGTTGTGATAGTAACATACCCGATAATGAAGAGCGTGACCGTGGCAAACACCAGCGCGGCGACGAGAAACAGCGACAGAGAAAACACGGGAGAAACAGCGACAGCAACAATGACAGAGAAAACGCGGAAACAATAAACCACATAACTTCGCGGGCGATTTATTTATAGAAAATAGTTCGGCCGAACTATTTTAAATGTAAAAGTTCGGCCGAACTTTTATATAAGTTTGGCCGAACTTTAGTTGTCGGTTTTCCAATCTCCGGCAAAAATTATGTTTGTCCGCTCTGTCAGTAAGCCGTCAGTCTAAACAGAATCACGAGTTCGACCGAACTTTAAAAATAAGTTCGGCCGAACTATTGCTGAAAAAAAATTTCAACCCGCAATTCTCACAAAAGTGTAACCCAGGTTCACGTTTCCGCCCACTACCTACTAATTAAAAAAAAAATATTAATAAAGAATTGAATGCCAAAGAACTGATTTTTTGATGTATAAATTATTTGTTTTATATGTCTTTGAATTTCTATTAGCTATTACCTTCAAACCCCATGGGGAGGTATTGAACATGGGAGCCAACTTTATGTAAATAAACATTCGCATTGTCAACTTGGAAAAAAAAATTATAATCCTAAAATTCTCTTACCTAATCATATTTTTAAATATATAATTGAGTTCCATTTATTAAAAACAAAGGCAATATTAAGAACCTACTAGAGTTATAAAAGGTAGTTGACATGAAAAATAAAAAATCTCTTCATGACAACATACAAATGTTAATCTTAATTGAATCATTAAAAAACTAAAAAGGGATAATATAAAGTATTACAATTTTCTCATCATAAATAAATGCTCATGTATGAAACAATGATAGCTTTCATCAATTCAAGAGCAGTAAAAACAAGTTTACTGAGAAAGCACTGAGAGAGATTTGGAAGCAACTATTGAATTGGTGAACATGTCTTGCTCTATGGTGTTGGATATTGGGCATAGGCAGCTGTTGAATTGGTGAACATGTCTTTCTCTATGGTTTTGGATATTGGGCATAACTTTCTTGATCTTGTATACAAGACTGTAAATTTGCATGTAGCTTATACTACATTAGCCATGAAATTGTCAACATTTAGAGCACACTTGCCATCACATTTGTAGGAAAAATTAGAATAGAGTATCACATTTTTACTATCATATCTAAATGTTCCTATATGCAACAACTACCATGTGCCTCATAGTTTAAATTTGTACAGGGAGGAGGAGACGAGTGTCAAGGTGCAAGCTAGCATAAGAAGAGAAAGAAGAATCTTGTTTGGGACTTGAGATAGATTCATTCTCTGCACATTTATACTCAAAGCTTAATAAAACAAAACTCACCATACTTTGAATTTTTTAAATAAATATATTAAAAATTAGAATATCAATTTAATACATTTTACTCAGTTACACATTTAGAAATATTCATTTAAAAGAAATACAAATCTAAATTACTATTTCAAATAAAAATATTAAAACACATTTAACAATATTCATTTAAAAAAATACAAATACAAATTACTCTTTTAAATAAAAATGGTACAAATAATCACATTAATTACCATGGGCCTCGTGTACCTTCCTCTTATTACTTTTTAAATACCCAATGTTTGTAACTTATTCTTATTTACATAGTGTCAATTTTGTAAAACTATAATCAACAAGTCTCACTTTTTATAGCTTTGGTGGAAGGATAGAGTATCTAAATTCCCTTACCCTTTAAGAAGCATCCTGAATTATTGTACCACCCACCTCGACATTCAATCTAGACATCTTAGGTTATTCTAAATTGATCAAAGAGTATAGAATTTTTAGGGTGGTGTTCTATGTTCACTAAAATTCCCATGATGTCCATCACTATGTATGGGGTTCATTGCAACCCTGGATATATTCTGTGAGTTTTTGTGATTTTTTTCCTTGTGGCTAAAACTTATTTTTGGTTGTGACCTAGTTATCATGATTCAAAACATTGTTATCGTCTGATATCCTTATAGCATTAGATATATTTTGTGAGCTAATGTGATGTTTTGTTTGTCACAATGATTCAAAAATCAATTATTATACCACACTAATGACTTTCTCATTGTATGTTTTGTTTATGAACCCTTTAAAAAAACCACAGTAACATTTGATTTTACACTCTGATCTCCCCAGCATGGGTGGGGGTTTTCAAAAATTGGAGAGTAAGTTGAGCGGTTATTATGGTTTTCAAACTTCTATGGTATAACATGGGAAATTTGGATGGTTTGTAGAGAATATGGATGTCATAACAGATATCTTTTTTGAATTTTTAGTGTCTCTGGCCACCATGCATCTAATAGGATCCATTTAAACTTAGAACGTCAATAGATCACTATGGGAATGATAGCTTGTGATATCCTTGGCCATTTTCTTTGATTGTGGATCAGGTTATAAACTAGAATACACTCTCTCTTCAGAATACTTACAATATATATTGGATGAAGGAAAAGGTTATGATAAAAATTGTAAAATATCCCCTTAGGGTTATGTCAACTTACTCTATTGTTAATCACATAGTGCCAATTTTGTAAAACTATAATCTACAGTAAGGACTAAGTGAGTTTTTTCTTTTGTAAGTTCTGTTTGAATTGAAAAATAAAAAAATCATAAAAGCTAAAATTATGTAGTGAAAAACTTTGTTTAAAATTTCAGAATAAAAAGTTAAGTTGACATCATATAATATGAAATTTGTTTATGATTATAAATCAAAAAACATGTAATATTTTCTTAGATACAATTACGTAATTAAAGATATGTATACAGTTTTTTTTAATAGAATAAATTTGATATTCATTAACAAAAAAAAATATGTATGTAGTTACAAACTTTTATGTAGTTACAAACTATTACAATTAAGTAATTAAAGGTAAATTTAGTGTTATTTAATAAAATTATGAACATTCATCATTATTGATCAAGATAAATCATTTCCTGTGAAATAATTTAATAAACTATATTCCACATGAATACCATGTGTCAATACCATTGGTTGCTTTTATAGTTTATTATTATTTTATTTATTATTTTTGTTTTTTATTTTATTTTGACCTAGTTAAAATGTTCATTACATTATGTCAATCTTTTTATTTTATTTTTATTTTATTTTTATTTCTGTGTAATTTGACATAGTCAAAATGTTAAACATGACATTACAACATTTCTATTATACACCTAAAATCAATCTAACTTATTAAAAAGAAAAAAGAAAAAAAAAAAACTAAAATTATAAAATATATATATATATATATATATATATATATATATATATATATATATATATATATATATTTACTTTTGGATCTAATGGCCTAAAACATTTCAATCATCTAGCATTTGATCCAATGGCTCAGACATGGACACATTGGTAGCTAGAGAAGTTGTTTTCAAATAAGGTCAATACCATGGGCTGTTTTTATAGTTTATTATTATTATTTTTTTATTTAATTTACTTTTATTTTTATTTTTGTGTAATTTCACATAGTCAAAATGTTAACATGACATTACAACATTTCTGTTATACACCTAAAATCAATCTAACTTATTAAAAAGAAAAAATAATAATAATAAAACAAAATATAAAACTATTTACTCGTGGATCTAATGGCCTAAAACATTTCAATCATCTAACATTTGATTCAATGGCTCACACATGGACACATTGGTAGCTAGGGAAGTTGTTTTCAAATAAGAACGCCTTACCACGTAAATAAGCTAACATTATAAAAAATGTATATAAAAATATTTATTTGATCTAATGGCCTAAAACATTTCAATCGCCTAACATTTGATCCAATGGCTCAAACATGAACACAATGAGAGCTAACGGTGTTGTTTTCAAATAATAACACCTTATGACATAATTAAAATAATAAAAAATCAACCATAAATTAATTTTATAACTTTAAGAATTAATAAATATGTTAAATTTATATTAATTATAATATTTACCAAATATGTTAAATTTAAATTAATTATAATATTTACTTCATTATATAAAATTATAACGTTTATGAACTGGTTTTGAAAATCTTCGCATCTTTTAAGATATACATCTGCTCATGATTGATCGGTATTATGTGAGTGCAAAAACAATTATAGTATTACATTGTTATGTTAAATAAAAATCTTGTAATTCATTCAAATATTTAATATAATATCTCTAACATTTATTGAAATATTTAAATTATAAAAAAATTAATAATCTATTTAATAATTAATTTAATTAATTTAATATTCACTAGATTTTTAATGGCTATTGGTAATGTTGTATCTTTATTATTTATTTATGATGATCCATTTAGTTTTTTCATCTTATTCTGAGAATGAACCACATAAGTTTTTTATATGCCCAAATCATAACAATATAATTAATGGAAAAAGCATTTATTTACTTTACCCATCACAAATCTTAATACATTTAAAATTTTAAGAGATAGTGTATTTGAGTCGTCGAAGGCTATTATTTTTAGAATTCATAAATTTAAAGTTTTATTTAGGTCAAAGACATATTGTATTTGACTCATCCAAGGCCTTTTTATTTTTTTGGAGGCTAGAATTTAACTTTGTTTCCTTTAATCGACTTATTATTATCATTTAATCCTCAAAACATTATATTCTATGTGTTTTTTTTTTATTTCCAAATAATTTTCATAAATATAATAAGAAAATTCTAAAATAATTTTCCTGACTTTATTATATTTGATATAAAAATTTCCATCAACATTATTTAACTTATGATAACTTATTAAAAAATCACTTAGGCTTCCTTAGAGATTATTTTCCATTCCCATGAATATCACTAGTTATTTATGGATGCCATGCATGATTAGAGATGAAAATCTATAATGTCTAGAAAAGAAGGCTTTGTGTTATCATCTGTGTGAGAAACAGGGACTCTCTTATCTAGCGTCTATGATCTCTCTCTTTTTTATATCAACAATCTACAAAGAAGGTATGAATAGAGTCCATTAAAGTATTGTATACTTAATTTATAGACATAAATAAGGTTTACGGGATAGACGAAGGTCAAAGGCATTTAATATTTATTGAACCTATAGGCGGTAAATTTATTCATGGTAAATGAATGTGAGATAAACCCAGAGATTATATACACACAAAAGAATATAGAGCGAAAAAGAACTACTACAAAGCTTTGCTTTAAAAAATAAAATTAAGAATCATTGTGTATTGCCATTAAGGAAAAAACTTCTTATAAGGATGACAATCGATTTTTGTTGTTGCAACATTTAAAAATTAAAAATTAAGAATAAGTGTATTGTGCTATTAGGTAAAAAACTTATTAAAAGTATGACCGTTGATTTGTGTTGTAACAATATTCATGGGAACTAAACAGATTTTTGAGTTATTATCCTTTGTCTGTATTTCAGGTCCAGAGGGATGATGAAAGAGATGCAGCCATATTGAGGGATGAAGGACATATCCGTGCATATATTTCAGTTGAGGGATGATGAAAGAGATGCAGCCATATTGAGGGATGAAGGAAATATCCGTGCATATATGTTAGAGAAGCAAAAGAACTAAAGTAAAAGCTTAAAAAAAGTACACAAAGATTGTGAAAGAATATATGGTGAAGAGATAATAATGGTGCATCAACAGGTGGAAGAACCTTGCAATTACAGTGGGAAGAAGCAGGTGGAAATTCAAAGACCTATGTGGTTGAGGCGGTGGCTCATTCAGCCTAACATGTCCATAGTAATACATGCACAACAATTAAGTACATTAGGAGTTCGGTAGCATGCATTGCCTAAGGAAAACTTTGATTATCCGTTAGTCAATGCAAATTAATGTCAAGTTAGCGATCAATCGATCGGTATAGTACCTTGACTAACAATATATAGTTATATGGTATCGGTTATTTTTGTTTTAGTTTTAAATAGATGAGTATGTTAAAGAGTAAAGTTGAATAATCGACTAACAATGGATGGTTATATGGTATTTGTTATTTTTGTTTCTAGTTTTAAATAGATGAATAGGTTAGAAATAAAGGTTGAATAATCTATGGTATTTCTTATTTTTGTTTTTAGTTTTAAATAGATGAGTATGTTAAAAAGTAAGGGTTGAATAATTTTTTTATAGATTGTATTTTAAGAATTCAATTATAATTAAAATGCTACATTTAATTATTATTAATTTAATTAATTTTTATGGATTATAAAATTTAATATAATTTAAAATGAATAATAGGTTAGTAATGTTTTATTTATTTAGATTTTATAATAATTTGAGTTATAATTTTATAATCAATTTAGAAAGCCAAGTTAAATTTATTTTTTATTTTATATTATTGATATTCTAATTATATTCAAATAAAATTTGATAACCTTTTTTTTCTTGTTCATGGATCATTAAAAATATTGTAAATATGCCTTAGAATGCATTGATAAATAAATGTTTAAAAAAATACTTAAAAGGTTATCAACTTTCAATTGTTCAAAATGCATCCAGTAGCAACAAAGTTGTAGAACAAAAAAAACCTAGACTCCAGGGAACCTAGACTCCAGGGAATCTATACATGGAATAAGACCACTAGCAACAAATAAAAAAGGACTTCCATGCACTCATAAAATTAACTACTTATCAAGAGATCAATTGAAAGGGATTGGGTACCCATTCTACTAGCATGTTGTAGTTTTTCAATTTGGGATAAGAGACTACTTATCTCATCTTACACCCTCTACCACTAAAATTTCTTTTTTATTAAGAGATTCATAGTGGAAGTGATCAGAAAGAGTAGTTCGTTGTGTTTTGGATATAATTAACTTATTTTTCTAATGGAAGGGAGGGATTATTTCTATTCATAATGGGAAAGAGGAAAATTTCCCGGAAAGTGAGGCCCCCTAGAGAGATATGTGAATAGAGACCAATGGCCATGCCACTGAGTCTCTAAAGAAAAGAAACAAAACCAAAGACCTACAAAAAAAAAAAAAAAAAACAAAGATGATACCGCCTCTTTTACAATTCCCAAAAGTACAAGAAAAATTACCTCTTTCTAAATCAATTTCCTCCATCCATACTTGAACAATAACAGTTGGAATATCTAATTCCTACTTGTCTATGGTTGTAATTCTCTATTTGAGGAGTTTGTTCGTACATAATAGGAGGTAGCTAGAACTATATTTATTCCTAGTTTAGTATGTGGTTGAGAGAATCCCTCAACCACATTATTGTGTGTCCGAGATAGATTTCCTATCTTGAGACTATTTCATTTATAAATATGTGTGTAATATCTTTGATTAAATATATAGAATTTGAATACAGTTTGCACAGTAATATTTTATCTTGGTATCAGAGCCCGTAAGGGCCTTTGGCCTTTCCTCAGCATAGGAATATAAATTACTATATTTGCATTGTTTTAATTTTATTTTTAAATTTTGTTTGTCCATTGTGTATTGGAACGTCACATTGCTTGTAAGTTTTGTTCAGCAATATTTTGGCTAAGTTCCAGCTGTAGGCAGAGATACAAGCGAACCTGCGTGGATCGATGGTGGATTCAGTGTGATCTGCTGACTGCATGGTTAAAGAGAAAAGAGTGAAGCGTTCTGAGATCCATTTTAAATTGTTGTCAATTCAGCATGAATTCTACTTGTTAGAGATAACAGTGTTGCCGTGAAATTGTTGAGAAGGAAGAAGGTGATTATGGATGGATTGGTGCACAGGAAGAATAATATATAAGATTAGATTAGCGTTGCTTTGGAGTTTAATATTCTCATCTCGTATCAGGTAAGGTAATTGAACATTAATAAATGGTAGATCCTTGAGCAGTGTAGCAGCCAAAACATCTGAATTGTACTTTTTGGGTGCTAGTAGCATTTTTCCTTGTAGTTGTTCTCGTGACTCCGTGAAGTTGAGAGAATTGGTCTGAGAGTTTTGCACTTGTGCACTGACTATATCATATATTATTCCTTGAGAGATTCAATAAAATTTAAATGCAGTGCTAGAAAAGTCTGGCACTGACCAAGGTGAATGAAATAAGAGCGTGGAGAGTTGTAGGGGTGCCGACGCAGATTTACAGAGGACGAATGTGGAAAGCAATGTGAAACTGCTGATCGAGGAGAAGAGCCAAAGGTTGGCGTGCTGCGTGGTTTGTGGCAGGGAGAAGTCTGTTGAAGCTGTTGTTGTGGAGCTCAGATCTATTTATTTGGCGATGTTGCCGATCCATGTGTAGTTGGTGACCTTATTAGGGGTTGCATGGACTACGTGTAGAATGCAGCAGTGACGTGGACGCACAGATCCCAATATTGGAGGTCGAGTCTCAGAAGAGGCCAAGAGCTTGTGTGAGTTTGGAAAAATTCTTCAGAAGGTAGTTAATGCAAGATTGGAGAATTGTTTACAGCAGAGTTTCATTGGCATGGCTGTCGTTCAAAGACTGAGGAAGCAAGAGGTTCAGGTGGAAGCGTGATCATCAGGGCGCCAATTACAGAAGGCCCCATGAACCCATCGAGATATTTAGAGTGAATATTTGGGTCGTGTGGGGAGTGTTTTGCATCAGCCTCTTCTGAAGGAGAAGTAGAGTCGTTTCAGCGGGTCCATGGTCAACAATGGCACATCACAGCTAGCAGTCGTCGGTGCCAATGTTTTTCCTGTTGAGAGTTTAGACTATGAGACTTGGAGAATCATTTTTTTTACCTGTGTGCTCAGTGAAATTCTTCTGTGAATTCGTGTTTTGGATGAGAATCATCATCTGGGGTTTCCAGTATCTGTTTTAAATAATCCAACATTAGTTTTTTGATCTACTTCTACAATAAAACTTTCTTTTGATTGGGAGATAATGTTTCCATTAATTAGATTGTTTGTTGCAAATAAAAGATCTAGCTTTTGCTCACCACGGAATTCCGATGAAACATTTGTATTAAAGAAGAACTTGTAGGTAGAATTTGGGTCATTTCCATGCTGGTCTATAATATTGGTTGTGTTTTGTTTGATTTCTTGAAAGAAAACTGGTAGCCATGTTTCGCTGTCAAGCAATTTGTTTGTATCTTTCATTTCATTTAGAATTGGAGAAGAAAACAGACATGGCTTTGTTCGTATCCCAGAAAAGCTTCTGGTAAGCCACAGTAGAAGCGTAGTGCTTCTCTATGACTATCAGTGAAAAATGGGCTGAAGAACCATCATTGAAGCTTAGGGTTATTTCGTTTGACTTAAATTGATCATGGTGTATGTGTCTCAGCTCATTCTTGTCAGCGGAGAAGTTCCTTTCTAATTTCATGTTCTCCAAATTTGCTTTTTAATTACAAATTCGGCAGCACCATAGTTGGAACAGCTTAGATCTAATAGAAATGGGTGATGTTTGATGAAAGAAGGAAATATATGCCCGACAACTCTATCATATTTTTGGAAACTACAGGAGTGGACTTCGTGAGAGCTGGTCACCAGGGTTTCAAGGCGGTCAACCTACGGTCCATGAAGAGGGCGCAGACCTCAAGAGCCTTGCAGGATCTCATGATTGTTGTGTTAAGGAGAGGGCGCAGATCTGGTGGTGCCCCAAGAGTAGTTGCATTATTTTCCATTGTTTAAATTTAATTATTTATAAATTTTCATGTCACTAATGTAAATCTAGTTGAAAGAGTTGAGTTATTTATTGTGACATTTAGTTTGGCCAACTATTGTCATGAATTTGATTCTTTGTTTGAATTGGCCATTCTAACAATAAAAAAATTGATTTGCTACCAGATATGATAAAGACATGAGAGTGAAAATGGCATCTAAGGATAGTGGTTGGAGCTACATCAGAGATTGGAGGATGATCGAGTTTGTGTGTGCCTAGTGTGATGGGAACATATATGAATGTTCAATTGCGAGGAAATTAGCTTGATAATGGGTCTTCATTGTTCTAGCCTGTTAGCGAGCATGAGGATGCATGCTTGGAAGCAGTTACCCTGCGTTGATGCTGTGATGCTAGGGGATTGGATACTGAAACGAGAACTTTTGTGTATAATATTGTTGAATTTTATGCATGTTGATAGTGAATTGGTGGACAACGGAGGAATGGACCGTGGAGTCCTGGATTATTGTTTTTGAAGGGAAAATTGTGTTCTCTTCGTGTCGCTGTAAGTGCCTATGTCTGGATCATCAGTGTTGGAATGCACTGCATTGAGTCCTGTTGAAAAGTTGTCAATCTTGTTCTCCATCAGTATACCCCTCAGAGGTATCGTTGGAGAAAAATGGTTGCTGGTATGTTTGGGAAATAATCATCTTTGGGCAGAGATATTAATTTGAAGAGTATTTTGTTTTTTTTTATTTAGCTTCTTGGAATCATGTTTAAAGTTATTGAGCATTATTGAGCCTAGGTAACTCAATGTAGGTAAAGTTATTTTGTTAGAATTTGATACTCTAACAAATGACAGGTTAAGAATGGAGTTTCGAGAATTTATTTGACAAAGAAAATGATGCCCAAGATGTGAACAATGAAAAGATGAAGTAAAGGATCAACAACAACATTTATGGTGGACAACAAGGTAAATGTTTGTTTTAGTTAGTGTGGATTTGTGGAATAGACTCCCTAGCATGTTATAAGCAAAGTCTAGATGGTTGTTGTAGTGGTCATGATATGTACCCGGAAACTCCAAACATTGAAGTATGGAATGTAATCCTTGTAAAGGCTTGTGTAAAGTTCGTGGTAATCTCAAAACCACCTTGTAATGGTTTATGGTCAGCCGGAAACCATATTTTGTCACTGTAAAGTGATGGTTTGTGGTGAACTAGAAACCACATACAGAGCCTTAGAGGCTACATGCAGATTTTCTCGGTGGTGGCATATTGAAGTTGGCGGATTTTCCCGGTGCTGGCAAATCGAACTTGTCTAGTGGTGGCATATTGAAGTTGGTGGATTTGCTCGGTGGTGGAATATTGAAGTTGCGGGTTTTCCCGGTGGTGGCAGATCGGACTTGCCCGGTGATGGCATATTGAAGTTGGCCGATTTGCCCAGTGGTGGCAGATTGGACTTGCCCGGTGGTGGCATATTTCCTGAGTGGCTAACATGTACATGAGAGCTTAAATTCTCACAGGAGGAGGTGGACTGTAGCTAACACCTCCTTCACAGGTCTCGGATATTGTTGTTTCTGAGCACAAGAGGGTCGGCGCATTTTTTCTATCTGACAGTTGTGTCGAAAGGTGAAATCAACGTAAGTGTTAGGGATTGTTATTTGGACATGAATATTTGGCTTAGAAAGGCGTTGATCTCTCTCTGTTTTGGAGGTTTTGCACATGCGGTTCGCCTGATGGTGGTGGATTTATAGATACAGGTACATAATGCAGTGATAATGGTTGACAGAATCATGTATGCGAAGGACATCCTACAAGACTAGTGGTTTCAGCGGTTGGTACCCATGCATTCCGGTGGATGGTTGCTCCTTTATATGGACGTCGACATATCATTTGTTATGTTTGACCACAACAAGGCTTTATGAATTAACATCATGACAAGTAGTCATTATGGGGGGGAGTTGGAATATCTAATTCCTACATGTCTATGGTTGTAATTATCTATTTGAGGAGTCTGTTCCTACATAATAGGAGGTAGCTAGAGCTATTTATATTCCTAGTTTAGTGTGTGGCTGAGAGAATCTCGCAACCACATTATTGTGTGTCCAAGATAGATTTTCTATCTCGAGACTATTTCATGTATAAATATGTGTGTAATATCTTTAATTAAATATATAGAATTTGAATAGAATTTTCATAGTAATATTTAATATTTTATCTATAATTTGTGAAATAGATAAAAATCCTATAAAGTTGGAACTCTATCCTTTCCCACTAATAAGTTTAAAGATATGTAACTTTAGGTTATACTATCAAATTTTAAAAATATAATACGTTATATTATAAATTGGAAAAAAATATTAAGTTCATATTCCTACTTTATTCAAATTTAACATACAAATTTGGTTTAAAAAACAAGAAAATTTCATAGTTATAGAATATTTTAAATATAAGAAAATAATATATCCCGAAAATGAAGAGCCGAATAAACTATATCCACTATTGTCAAAATACAATGTAGCTAATACACAAAGGAAATCCTTCCCAACTACTGCCACATTTTCACTGATCACTCCCCTAGCTAATACGGCCGATGTTGTAATGAATTTAACTTATTTATATTATATAATGATTTCACTACATATGTAGAATGCCGCTTTTTTGTAGTGGTACAAACCATAGTTACTAAGATTGGTCGTTAAAATGGTACAAACCGTAGTTATTAACTTCAGTGGTTAAAAAATAAGATAATTTGGTAAATTCAGTGTTAAAATGGTATAAACTATAGTTATTAAAATTTATTTGGATTTTTCAAGAAACTTTTAGAGGAGAGTAATTGAACCAATGACTTCACATTAAGGAGTGCTTTAATAAGGCACCTCATCACCTTCTATCCAGCACCTTGGGGACAAGCACTATAGATTTTGATTACCAAGGGAATTGAACCAATGAATTCACATCAAGGATTGCCTTAACAAAGCACCTCATCACCTTCTATCCAACACCCTGTAAACAAGCACTATAGATTTTGATTACTAGGTCCTCCTCAGTGAAATTGTCAGCATTAATGTTCATTATAAAAATTAGAAATATATTTTTAATGGATCATATCTATAAAAAGATTAGTTTGTTGATATTATTGTTGAATAAATTCATATCATAAAATTAAATGGTTCTAGAAGTTCGTAGATAATTTCAGTGTTATATAAATTTATTCAATATTTAAGAGATAAATTTTTGGATATGTAGAGATGACTTCAAATATATTTTTTATATCTAGATTTTTAAGATATAAATTTTATATTATATTTTTATCTATTATATAACATTAACAAATTTGATACATTATATTTTTTTAGTTTTTTTTTACTACTTTAAACTAAAAATGTCTTTAACATTTTAAAGATTATTTATGGGTTTTTTTTCCACTTCCAAAATGAGTTTTTTTCCTACTTCCCAAAAAAAAAAAAAAAAAAATTAATACTTATGAGATGTATACTCCCTAAATTTTTCCTATTAGTTTTTAAAGAGTCCATTTTTTTGGTATCAAATTTAGGTGAAGTGTGTAAGGGATTTCAGTAAATTTAGTTAGATATTTTTTAAATCATTTTATTTTAAAATATTAATTAAAATTGGTTAAGATGATATATTTGAATTGTTAAAATTATATAAATTGATTATTTAATATTTTTCATAATTCTAAATAATATAGTTTAAATAAAAAACAATAATTATATAAAAAATAATATCATTAAATTTGGATTAAAAAGACATAGAACAAGTAGGTTTTATCAATTAATATATATTTTTTGAGAGAAAGATAAGCTAAACAAAATAACATTACAATAAATAAATTATAATTTTTAAATAACTATAATCAATTTTACCATTTTTATTTGAATGAAAGATAATAGGCTAAAAAATTAACATTGCAATAAATAAATTATAATTTTATATATTTAAAAGATAATAAATAAATAAAAATACCATATATTTAAAAATAATAATGAATAAATAAATTGTGATTTTCAGCGAAATTTGTAAAACAGAATTGTGGAGTACTATTTGGAGTTTATATGGACTCTGGTGTAAGAGAAGCTAATATGGGTTCGGCAGTGGATCATGGAAAGAAAAATGCATTTCCGTCCGACATTCCTGAAATCAAACATAATTTTATTCTGCGCCCTCTTGACTTGTGCGTTAAAATACCAATATTTTTAAGGAAAACAATCGGCGTGTAATAAACCTAATTTTATTCTGCGCTCTCTTGACTTGTGCTTTAAAATACCAATACTTTTACGGAAAAAACTCGGCTTGTAAAAGCTAACATTTTGACAGCGATACTCATTTAGAACATTAGTTCCTTTCATGTGAATCCATTTCGAACATTACTTCCTTCATTTCAATGGATTATTTATATAGTAATTCGTATTTTCATATTTCAGTGAGCTTTTCCACATATTCCATATAGATTTTTTTATGTAGTAGTTGGTCTTTTCAAATTTCAATCAGCTTTTTAACAAATTATATAACGTTGGTAAACGAATTGTCGCAAGGGTAAGTTTTAATTACAGAAATGGCAATGTGGAATTGTTCGGAATGAGAAGATGAATCCATCTCCAATATTAACATTTTCTAAATTACAAATTTTATTACTAAAATAACGATTTCATTATCAAATTTCATCATATAACTTCCGTAAAAAATATTACTAGACGCTCAAATAAATTAGCGTAAATCCAAGGAAGAGGAAATAAATTGCTTAACGGGAATCCGGAGTTCGGAATATAGTTAAGATACATTATCTAAAAACAAATTCACTGTCGGGAGTTCAGACATTGAACCTAGACACGCATGATAAAGCAGAAATTTGCGCGAACGAACCGCCAATCAAAGTCTCCCAACTTCCAATCCAATCTTTACATAAAATCATCTGTACCAAACACAACAAGCCCAGCCAATCCTTCTGAACACAAACTTGAAAAACATGAACCTCTACAATATATGATCGTTCATATTTTCATTTAATATATCATCTATTCGATCTACTTATTGCAGATATTCACAGTCGTTCATGTTTATCACTTCCTTGCGAATTATATAATGCTTGGCTAAGAGTGTTGAACAGGATCCACGCCATTGTTTTCCACCATATGTCATGCGAAGGCGATGATCATATATAAAGTGTGAGAGGGTAAATATACAATACTAATATCAAATGAACTCGACTGATTTATACTTGAACAGGCCGGTTTTTTATTTTAAGTTGAAAATAATTAATATTATTTTATATTAATGGAGAAATGGTTACACAAGTTGTAACGTATCTCCTTAGTTTAGGATTACTTCCTACAATTTAGGAGTTTGTTTGCAACTTTCTAATTCCTAGTAATGTACTTAATGATGTAATGTCTCATTCATGAATGTAGAGTAAACTCGGAGCGTTCTCTCTGTTTGAGTGCAGTCTCCAGGTGCAGTACTCACCTGTGAGCTGCAACTCCTTTTTCAATTCAGTGCGATTTTTATCTTGGTATCAGTAGCAAAGGGTTACTCACAGCAAGAGGGAATAGAAAAACTTAAAGCTAGACTGGTAGCAAAGGGTTACTCACAGCAAGAGGGAATAGATTTCGATGACACCTTTGCTCCTGTAGCCAAATTAAACACCATTAGAATGCTAATTTCCTTAGCAACAAAACATAAATGGCAGCTACACCATCTAGATGTTAAGTCTGCATTTCTGAATGGTGACTTGAAAGAAGAAATTTATTTAGTTCAGCCTGAAGGTTTTTTGAAAAAGGGGCAGGAACATCTTGTTTGTAAATTGAAAAAGGCACTTTATGGTTTAAAACAAGCACCCAGGTCGTGGTATGAGAAGATTGACTCATTCTTTGTACAACATGGCTTTCATAGGAGCTTGAATGATCCAAATCTGTATACCAAGTTTAATAAACAGAGGAAAATTATTTTGATTTCTTTGTATGTAGATGATATGATCATAACAGGGGATGCCAACAATCTGATCAAAGAAATCAAACGGCAAATGTCACAAGTGTTTGAGATGAAAGATCTCGGAAATCTCCATTACTGTTTGGGATTGGAAGTATGGAGAGATTCTGGACAAACTTTTCTTACTCAAGGGAAGTATGCCAAAAGCTTGCTGGAAAAGTTCAGAATGGAGCAGTGTAGATCAGCAGCAACACCATTGCAGCAGAACTTAAAGTTGAGCAGTAATGATGGTACTAAAGAGGTGGATGCCACTATGTATAGACAACTAGTTGGCAGTTTGATATATCTTACTACAACTAGACCAGATTTGGCATACTCTGTTAGTACATTGAGCCAGTTCATGTCAAAACCACTCGAAAGTCACTGGGTCGCAGCAAAAAGTGTGTTGAGGTATCTTAGTGGTACTAGTAGTTATGGTATTTTGTACACTGACACTTCTGATGTTACTCTAGCAGGTTTTTCAGATTCAGATTGGGCAGGTAACTTGGATGATCGAAGGTCTATCACACGTTACACTTTCAGCATTGGATCCGGGGTCATAGCATGGAGCAGCAAAAAGCAAAGCACTGTAGCCTTATCTTCATGTGAAGCTGAGTACCAAGCATTGTGTGCAGCCACATGTGAAGCTATCTGGTTGAGAAGACTTCTCACCGATGCAGGAGAAGAACAGAAAGGATCAACTATCATCAAAACTGACAACCAGAGTACCATCAAGCTTGCATACAATCCAGTCTTTCATAAAAATACCAAGCACATCGATACTCAGTTCCATTTTGTTCGAGAGAAACTACAGTCAAAAGAGATATTTGTTGAATATTGTAAAACGTGTGACAATATGGCTGATATATTTACTAAGCCTCTTGGGCATGTAAAGTTTCAATTGTTTAGAAAGATGCTAGGAGTTCAGAATAATATTTTCTCCATTAAGGGGGGGAGTTGAAAATAATTAATATTATTTTATATTAATGGAGAAATGGTTACACAAGTTGTAACGTATCTCCTTAGTTTATGATTAGTTCCTACAATTTAGGAGTTTGTTTGCAACTTCCTAATTCCTAGTGATGTACTTAATGATGTAATGTCTCATTCATGAATGTAGAGTAAACTCATAGTGTTCTCTCTGTTTTAGTGCAATCTCCATGTGCAGTACTCACCTGTGAGCTGCAACTCCTTTTTCAATTCAGTGCGATTTTTATCTTTTTAGCGCTTAGTAATTTTGTCGTGTACATGTATTTTTCATATATTATCTGTGCGGTGATACGGTGATTTTTTTTCTTCCCCTCCCATGTTTTCCTTTTTTATTTTATAATATCGAAGCAAGATTGTGAGTAATGTGAAAAAAGGTCCACGTATATTCAAAGTAAACAGACATGTACGTTTGAAGTAAAGGCTGGGTGAAAAGAACTGGGCGAGCCTTATTTCAGCTGCCATAGGCCCATTAATGCGGCCCAGGCAGCTGATGCCCGCCGCACGATGGTCTGCACTTTTAATCGGATGGTGGGCATCAGCTGCCTGGGCCGCATTAATGGGCCTATGGCAGCTGAAATAAGGCTCGCCAAAGAACTGTAACTTGTAAATGGGTTTGTTTTCAAAGCAAGCGCACCATTTCATTGAGAAATCCCCACCCACTAAGTAAACAGGCTTTTACAATTAATGTCAGGCCGTGTAAGCGATTTGTCTCAGGCCTTGGAACTGGATAGTGATTTATGTTTGACATCCAGCCACCTTCCCTAATTATTTTGCGAATTAATAATCTTCCCTCGTCAAGGTCAAGGTGAAGTTAAAGTCGTTCATTCCGGGAGCTCCCACCTTATTCTGCTAACAGACACTCGACTAAAGGAATAAATAAATGTACAAAGATGAAAAGTTTATAAGTAATCAAAGATAAAATCTCAATAAATTTGACTTTGATATAGATGTGATATTTAATTTTTTTTTATCAGAAGTGAAGGAAAGTTTAATGGAAATTTCATAGCTTTGTACTGGTCTTATTAGTCTTACTATAGCAATAGTTGAGCTTTTGCTAATATATTTTTTAATATTTAATTTTATAAAATATTTATATGTTTTTAACAGAGTTAATTTGTTTTAGTTTTATCATGGTGTAATTGGTTCATATTTTGGAATTCTTTTTGAAATTCTTATTTCCAATTTCATGATATATATATGAGAGCATAAGAAAATAATCATAATCATTATTTGAGATCGTTCTTTCCACCCAATTCTACTCAACCCAACCAACTCTAAAACTCTAGTTTTAGAGGTAACGACTTAATAAAATCCTGTAACCATAAGTTGCTTACCATTGTTAGATGAACACTAGTTTTAGGGGTAATGAATTAACATAATCATGTAACCATAAGTTGTTTACCATTATTAAATGGTTAGATTCAATACGAGCTAGAGAATTCTTATCATGTCTGAATGTAAAGGAAATATTGTAAGGCGTATTGCTCAGATTATGCACACCTAGCCAATGGCATTTAAGAAGCCAATTTAATTTCGCTTTCATTCTCTTCACCCTTTTTCAAAATTTATTTAATATAATTGGGAGGTTTTTTGTTTTTTTCCTCAAAGATAATGAAAATAGAACTGAAAATGATCCCACTCCCTTTCCCTTGTCCGACGGTCAGATATTGGCCCTCTGTTTCCCTTTTAGGTGACAATAAGGTTTGTTCAGTTTGTTTCAGCGTTAGATATAGAGAACGAAAGAATTCAATCAAACCCACTAAGTCAGAAAAAATATGAAAATACAAATTATTTAAACACCTAATTGAAATGTCTACAAACTTAATTACCTTGGCAATAACGTTTGTTCAGTTTGTCTCAACTTAGACATAGAGAACGCGAGAATTCAATCAAACCCAATAAGTTAGGAAAAATATGAAAATAAAAATTATTTAAACACCCTAATTGACATGTCTACGAACTTAATTACCTTGGTTCCATTGGGGATAAGATTCCACAATACTTTCAGACACTCGTTACGTTGGTTCTCTCTCACCGCTGCTGCACATATTTTTGTAATGGTATATAAAATTTACAAAATAGAGATTAAGGAATACAAACTAATATGAATATATTAGAGTGATTATTATAATATTCATATTACAGATTATGGAGGATATTTTTAAAACATTTTTTTACGATAAAAGAAATTTTCTCTTAAAAAGTTATTTTTTATTTTAGTTATTTTACATTAAAATTCTATATCAATTGAATTGTTTTAAATATAAAATTTGTTAAAATAGTTAATTAATTTCTGCATGCAGAGTTAGATAATCAGATAATCAGTTAAGTAAGTATTGAGTTAGTTGAGTTGTGTAATAGATGAATTTGGTGAGTTAAGTGAGTGATGGTCAAATTGAGTTATGTAAGTGTGTGCATGTCAAGTTAATTAAAATAAATACCTTTCACCGGGTTGATTTAGTGAGATTGAAGTTTGTATGATTAATAGAAGAGTGGCACCTTGTGTGTTTCTCTGTAAAATACTTGTGTTATTTTTTGTTTAATATCGTCTATCTTTCTAACAAATTGGTATCAAAGTTGAGGAAGGATCTCAAGATCTATGGGCGAGCAGAGCGACAAGAAGACAAAAAAAAAAGACCGGCAATTTTAAAAATATAAATTACAAAATAGTTGAATGGATAAAAAGTGCGTAGGCCCACACGTTTTTAGTGAAAAAAACACACAGGTCCACACCTTTTTGTTGAAAAACTGTGCAAGAGTTGTGGAATTTTTAAAATATCTAGTTTATTCCGCAGTTTTTTCTCTGCTTGCGTGCGCAATCCAATTTAGAATTTTCGTAAAGGCCAAGAGCCACAGCTTGTGAGAATAACCTATATTAATGCACAAATAGATTTAGTTTTGATTTGTTGTACGAGAGATTTTATTTAGAATTTAGTTCCACCTATTTAGGTTTGTTTCCTCCAATTCAAGAGATTAGGTGAGTGCACTATGCTATATAAATGTAATGTAATCGTGAAGTTGAAATCGATTATTCAGTGAGCTTTGTCTCACGATTCTGTGTTGTGTTGTGCGTTTGTTTTCATATGGTATCAGAGCTTCAACTGTTTGAGTTCTGCATCGTGCGTAAGGGAAGACGATTTATTGTGCGGTTTTAATACAACTGTGCTGAAAAGTTCATTCATGCACGATTACCAACTAAGATCGCCACGCATATCCTTGTGGTGGAGAGCCAGTCCATGCGTGGAGCACAGCACTGCGTCAATTTCTAAGAGCTGTGTGATCGTTTTAGCGAGCAGCGTATTACTGCGTTCGGGAGCTGTTTGAGTCGTAGCAGAAATTTAATGAGCTGTGAGTTGTACCGATTTTGGTTATTGGAGTGAGTTGTTGCTCACATTCCGCTTTCAAAACCCATCGTGAAGGTTGACCGGATTTGAGAAATTGAACACCAGTTCAATGTAGCATTCGGAATTGTTGTTGCTGTTACATGAGTTCGTGGCTTGCAAACGTGGCCTTTGCTGAAGGACGTGATATGTTCTACTGTCCTGCGTGAACTTCAAATCTTTCGAATCGCAGATATATTCGAATTCCATTGTGATAGTTGTTGTTTAATCCAGCACGTGGAGGTTTCACTTGTTAAGTTTTTAAAGCATCCGGAGTTTAAAAGCCTACTGCATTTTCAAGCCTGGTGAAGTTACAGTCTAATCCAAGGCCTGCGTCATTCATTTGAACAACTCATTGCTGGATCGTATGCAGTGTTTCCTCTCCACTACCTTCTCGGCCACCGCAGTTTGAGATACCTAAAGGTTGTTGTTGGATTTTGCGTTGTGTAGTGCGAATTTTATTTTGAAGTTTTGCATGTTTTCCAAAATCAAATTGTGAGCAATACTATTAAATTCAACCCTGACATTCGTTGTGAGGCTCCTTTGAAGAAGCCGTGGATGATAGCAATTGCACTGAAGTTAGAGTGAAAGTCAGTGAATTAATTTCTTGCATTTGCAATTTCATTTGATCATTGTTGTATTTTTTGGGATTTAGGACTAGGTTGAAATGGCTAATCCTCTTTCCGATTCATATTTAAATGAATCCACTAAACTTGATGGTGAAAATTATGTAAATTGGAAATTTAAGCTGATCACAGTTCTAGAGGCATACAATCTCTGGACAATTGTTAAAGGTGACGAACCCAAGCCTACTATTGCTGTTGCGATTCCAGATTGGGATGAGCGAAAAATGAAAGCAAAAGTGCTACTACGCATGTCTGTGAAGGACAATATTATTCCTCACATTCGGGATTGTCAATCTTCAAAGGCGACATGGGACACTCTCAAAGGTTTGTATGAAACTACTAATGCAAACCATATTTTATTCTTAAAAACAAAGCTACTATCTATAAAAATCGAAGCCAATGAAAGGATTAGCAACTTTGTTTCTAGAATTAAAGACTTGAGTGATAAGCTTGGTGATATTGGTGAAAAAGTGTCTAGTAGCAATTTGGTAACTGTTGCTTTGAAGGGTTTAGTCCAAGACTATAAAGTCTTTATTTCAGCACTTTCAGCTAGACCAACGCCTCCTACATTTGATGAATTGGCTGGAATTCTTCTTCAGGAAGAAGAGAGAATGAAAAATTTTGAACTAGAATCAAATGGTTCTGATTTGGATTTCACTGCAAGAGGTAAAAGATCATTCCGAGGGAGACCATGGGACAGGAACAGAGGTCGTTTTCAAGAAAAGCAGAAAGGTATGACACATCTTGATTCTTATGTTAAGAGAAACATTGAATGTGATTATTGTGGAAAACCTGGACATCTAGCTAAATATTGATATAGAAGAAAGAATCATGAATCAAATCAGAGACATAGAAGGCATAATGGAAATTTCATAAATAGAGACAGTTCAGTTACTGATGGATTTAAAAATCTTAAGTTGTTTCTTTCTGATGCTGCATTGTCTACTGAAACTGATGATGAGAATGCTTGGTTCATAGATTCTGGTGCATCGGCACATATGACTTGTAATAAAGAATGGTATGATAAATATTATGAGAAATCTGATGGCACACACATTTACCTAGGAGATGACAGGTCACTTAAAGTCCAAGGCTATGGCATAATAAGTGTGTACTTACCTAATGGACAAATGAGACAGATTCATGATGTGATGTATGTACCTGCTCTCAAAAAGAATTTGATATCTGTTTCCACTATCACTGATAATCATTTAAAAGTGGAATTTGGTAAATTAGGGTGTATTGTGAAAGATGTTGAGGACCACTACAGGGTTGTTTCCACAGGTACCAGGGTTGGAGGATTGTATAAATTGGATGTGATGATGAAGCGTCATGTTGAATTGACATCCAAAGACACATAAACAACAGAGTTATGGCATCATAGGTATGGGCACCTAAATTACAATGATTTATCGTTGTTGCAAAGAAAATCAATGGCTGAAGGTCTTCCTGTTATGAAGTGTGAGCATTTACCATGTGAAGCTTATGCACTTGGTAAGCAACATAGAGAAGAGTTTCCCGTTCATATCGAGAAACGACAATATGATATACTTGAATTAACTCACACTGATGTGTGTGGACCTATGCAAACTAGCTCTCTTGGTGGTGCTTCCTACTTTGTTATTTTTATTGATGATAGATCTAGGTATACCTGGGTATATTTCATTCGAAGGAAAAGTGATATATTTGAGTATTTTAGAGAGTTCTGAACTATGATTGAAAAACAAACAGGTAAGTACATTAAAATACTCAGATCTGATCAAGGGGGTGAATATAAGTCAAGCACATTTAACAGCTATTGTAAATCTAATGGGATCCAACAACAGTTCACAATACCTCATACTCCTCAACAAAATGGTGTTGCTGAGAGATGGAATAGAACACTGGTGGAGTGTGCTCGTAGTATGCTTCAAGGTAAAAACATTTCTAATGGTTTCTGGGAAGAAGCCATTAATACTGATGTTTATTTGAAGAATCGAAGTCCCAATAAGCAATTAACTTTTCAAAATCCCTTTGAGATTCTTCATGGTTAAAAACCTAATGTCAGTCATTTAAGAGTCTTTGGATGTACTGCCTTTGCACATATTCCTAAGGCTAACAGAAGAAAGCTTGATGCAAAGTCAATCAAGTGTGTTTTTATTGGATATTGTACATATCAGAAAGCATATAAATTGTTTGATCCCAGTTCACATAAATTGTTTGCAACTCGAGATGTGGTGTTTCATGAGCAGGCTCATAAATGTGATACAAAGAATGATGCATGGCATATATCTAATGATGATCATGTCAAACTTGATACTTTGGTTAAACAGGAATAGGAATAGGTACAGGTACAGGTTCAAGATCAGAATGAGAGCAGCATGAGCACATCCAGCAGCCGTGATTCATCATGAGAGGAAGATTCACCTCAGAGTCGAAGAATCATGGATGGAACTCCAACAGGTATTGTAGCACCAAGAATGTCAACCCAACAAACCCAGCTTCCTGCAAGGTATAGAGATTATGCCTTGATGTCTAATATCATGAATGTTGTAGAACCAGTTGATTATGAACAAGCTAAGGAGCATGAACAATGGAGAAATTCTATGAATGATGAATATGCCTCTCTCATGAAAAATCAAACATGGGAATTAGTTGAACTCCCTGAAAAAAAAGTTCCAATTGGAAGAAAATGGTTGTATAAATCTAAATTTAAAGCAAATGGTAGCATTGATAAATTTAAGGCAAGATTAGTAGCAAAAGGATATGCTCAATAGGAGGGAATTGATTATGAATATACTTTTGCACTAGTAGCTAAATTGAATACCATTAGATTAATGATTGCCTTAGCTACAAAACATAATTGGAATATACATCAATTGGATGTCAAATCTTCTTTTTTGAATGGTGATTTAAAAGAAGAAGTTTATTTGGTTCAACCTGAAGGATTTGTTAAACAGGGACAGGAGCATCTAGTCTGCAGATTGTGAAAAGCTTTATATGGTTTGAAACAGGCGCCGAGATCATGGTATGTAAAGATTGATACCTTCTTTCTTCAGAATGGGTTTGTAAAAAGAAAAAATGATCCTAACTTGTATGTTAAGAAAGATGAAGAAGGAAATGTTGCTTTAATATCTTTGTATGTGGATGATCTCATTATCACAGGCAATGCTTACAAGCTAATTGAAGAAATTAAAGTTCAGTTGTTGAAGGAATTTGAAATGAAAGATTTGGGTGAATTGCATTACTGTTTAGGAATTGAGGTATGGAGAGAGCCTGGTAAAACACTGATCACTCAAAGCAAATACACAAAGGAAATTCTTAAAAAGTTCAATACGAGTGATTGCAAAGCTATGTCAACTCCCTTAGAACAGAATGCAAAGTTGTACAGAGAAGATGGAAATAAAGAGGCAAATGGAACATTATATCGTCAGTTGGTGGGAAGTCTGAACTATCTCACCACTACCAGACCAGACATTGCATACTCAGTCATTATCCTTAGTCAATTCATTGCTAAGCCTTCAGGAAATCACTGGAATGCTACAAAGAAATTTCTCTGATACTTAAAAGGAACAGTGAATTTAGGTATTATGTATACTGATGAATCTGATGTTGCACTGACAGGTTTTTCTGATTGAGTTTGGGCAGGAAATCCAGATGACAGATGATCTACCTCTGGCTATGCATTTCATATAGTATCAGGGGTCGTATCTTGGAGTAGTAAGAAACAGCCAACTGTTTCTTTATCATCAACAGAATCTGAGTACAAAGATTTGACCAATGCCACCTGTGAAATTGTTTGGTTGCGGAGAATTCTTGCAGATCTTGAAGAGGCGCAAAGTGGTTCAACATGCATCAATTGTGATAATAAAAGTGCTATCAAATTAGCACATAATCCAATATACCACGCCAAAACAAAACACGTTGAGCTGCATTACCACTTTGTACGTGAGAAAATTGAGTCAAATGAAATTGAATTAGTATTTTGTAATACCAAGGATAATATGGCTGATATATTTACCAAGCCACTTGGTAAAATCAAATTTGAAATTTTTTAGAATTAAATTAGGTATTGTAGAAAATCCATTTCTCCATTAAGGGAAGATGTGAAAATAATCTAGATTAATGCATAAATAGATTTAGTTTTGAGTTGTTGAACGAGAGATTTTATTTAGAATTTAGTTCCACCTATTTAGGTTTTCTTCCTCCAATTCAGGATATTAGGTGAGTGCACTCTGCTATATAAATGTAATGTAATCATGAAGTTGAAATCGATTATTCAGTGAGCTTTGTCTCACAATTCTGTGTTGTGTTGTGTGTTTGTTTTCATAAAGTGATGGTAAAATTGAGTTATGTAAATGTGTGCAAGTCAAGTTAATTAAAATAAATACCTTTCACTGGGTTGATTTAGTGAGATTGAAGTTCGTATGATTAATAGAAGAGTAGCACCTTGTGTGTTTCTGTGTAAAATACTTGTGTTATTTTGTGTTTAATATCCTCTATCCTTCTAACAAATTGGTATCAAAGTTGAGGAAGGATCTCAAGATCTATGGGCGAGCAGAGCGACAAGAAGACAAAAAAAAAAGACCGGAAATTTTAAAAATATAAATTACAAAATAGTTGAATGGATAAAAAGTGCGTAGGCCCGCATGTTTTTAGTGCAACAAACGCGCATGTACGCACCTTTTTGTTGAAAAAATGTGCAAGATTTGTGGAATTTTTAAAATATATAGTTTATTCCGCAGTTTTTTCTTTGCTTGCGTGCGCAATCCGATTTACCATTTTCGTAAAGGCCGAGAGCCACGAGGGTTAAAACGCGTGCGCAATCCTGTTAAAATTTTTCGTAAAGGCCAAGAGCCGCGAGAGTTATAAAATTCAAGAGGTTCGGAACAATACAATTCGTGAGGAGGATGTTATAAAAGAGTTACATATATATTTTTAAAAAAGTATTTTTATAATTTTTTTTTTTTTATAAATGATGTAAAAGAAAACAAAAGGAATATATATTATAAAAATAGCTTGTTATAAAAGTTTTTTTATATATATATAAACTTTTTGTGTTTTATTGTAAGGGAATTTTTTTAAAGGAGCTTTGTAAAGCCCTTATAAAAAAATTTAGGGTTTTATGAGAAAAGATGTTTTTTTTGAAGTAAAATGGCCCCATCAAGTTTTCAGCCACAACTTCAATTTTTCAGTGGGAAAGATAATGATGTGTGAGCCATTAAAATGGAGACCATGTTAAAAGCGCATGATGTTTGAGATCATGTCAAGTTTGGCCTTGGATAACTTGAGAATGACGCAGAAGAAGGAGCCCTTAGTAATGCAGAGAAGGAACAATGGAAGAAAGACAAAAAGAAGAATGCACAAGTGTTGCTTCTTATCCATCAGGAAGTGGACCGAGTATTGTTCTAGAATATAATGATCGCATCTTCAACAAAGGAACCATGGGAAACTTTAGTGACAAAATATCGAGGTATGGCCAAATTCAATATTATTAAATTGCAGAATACTAAGAGAGATTTTGAAAGTACGCAGATGAAGGATACAAAGGACCTCGATTATTTCATGAATCGGAACATGTTTGTAGTAAATCAATTAAAAATTTATGGTGAAGATATTAAAAAACAAATAGTGATTGAGAAGGTCCTTAGATCATTGTCTACCAAGTTTGATGTTGTGGTAGCAAGCATAGAAGAAGCCAAGGATTTGGAAAAACTAACAGTTGATGAGTTGATGGGATCACCTCTATCACATGAGGCAAGGATAGACAGAAATATGAATTCCACTTTAGAAACTGCTTTCAACAGTCAAGTTTCTATTTCAAGAGGTTGAGGCAGGGGTCGATCGAGAGGCAGAGGATGAGGCGGAAGCTATGGTGGTCACAAAAATGGCCAAGAAGAGCATGAAAATCAAAGTGGAAGAAGCAGCAACAAAATCTTCAACAATCATTAAAGGTTTGAGAAATCAAAGGTGAAATGTTATTATTGCAATAAATTTGGTCAGTATGCTTGTGATTACAGGAAGAAGATAGATGATCAAGGAAACCACAGAGCTAATGTTAGTACAGAGAATACTGAATCCATGTTCCTAGCATGCAACACCATGCATGAACCACCTGATAAGGTGTGGCTATTAGACAGTGATTGCAGTAATCACATGAAATGAAACAATAATTTGGTTGCAAATTTGGATTAATCAGTGAAAACATAAGTAAATTTGGGGACTGACAAGACTATAGATGTAGATGGAGAAGGAGTGGTCGACATTATGACCAAGCAAGGGGATCCAAAGACAATCTCAGAGGTATATTATGTTCCTGGTCTCAAACAAAATTTGATAAGTGTGGGTCAATTGACGTAGAAAGGATATAGAGTTATCTTTCAGGGGGGAAAATGTGTTATTTACGACAAACCCCCAAGAAAGCAGCTAATAGAAAAGGTTCAGATGACGAGGAACAAAATCTTTCATCTAATTATGAACTACAACAATCATGTGAGTTCTTTTACAGTTTCATGTTCTAATGATTACTGGTTATGGCACTTTCGGTTTGGACACTTTCATTTTTCTAGTTTAAGATTGTTGGAGTAGAAACATAAGGTGAGAGGGTTACCTCCCATCAAAGAACTTGCTAGCACTCGTGAGTGTTGCATCTTGGCAAAGCAACACCATAAATTTTTTACGAACGGAGTTTCATACAAAGCAAATAAACAACTTGAGTTGGTGCATAGAGACATGTGTGGACATATGACGACACAGTCGATTGGTGGAATTTTTTACTTCCTCACTTTTATTGATGACTATAGCAGAAATACCTGGGTTTACTTCTTGAAGTAGAAGTTTCAAACCTTTGCAAAGTTCAAAGAGTTCAAATCCTTAGTAGAGAACCAAAGTGATCGACATATCAAGGTATTGAGATCATATTGTGATGGAGAATATGATTCGAATGAATTCCATGAGTACTGCATACAACATGGAATCAAAAGATCGTTTACAACCAGATAGACACCGCAGCAGAATGGTGTAGCAGAGAAAAATAATATAACAATCATGAAAATGACAAGGAGCATGTTGAAAGAAAGAAACTTGTCTAATGAAGTATTGGGCAGAAGCAGTTGCATGTGTTGTTCATGTGATAAATAGATATCCTACAAAGTGTGTGATGAATAGAGTAATAGAAGAAGCATGGTCAGGTATGTCATGCAGTTTATCTCATTTCAAAGTTTTTGGATGTGTAGCCTATGCACATGTTCCTAAGCAGATAACAGGAAAGTTTGATGATCAAAGCGAAAAATGCATATTTACTGGTCATAGTTATCGGTCAAAAGCTTACAAATTGTATAACCCTGTCATCAAGAAGACAATAATTAGCAGAGATTTTGTGTTCAAATAACAAGAGTCATGGAATGGAACTTTAGACAAAACAATCGATGCACAAGCACCATTGATGGAAGAGGATGATGTAGCAGAAAAGGAGCAGAAAGAATCAATAGATCAAACACCAAAAAGAGTCACACCATCAAGGACTCCAAGATTTTCAGAGTAGCATGGACCTTCAAGCAGATCAACATACCAGAATTCTCCAAGAAGTCAATCAGGTAATGAATAAAAAGTGGTAAGAAAAAGATGAGAATTTTAAAATATATTTATGATTATTTGGATGTTAGTTCAAATTTTGCATTGTTGGCATTCCAACCTTCTTCGTTTGAAGAAGCAGCCAGAGATGAAAATTGGGTGCAAGCCATCGATGACGAGATTGATTCTATTGAAAATAATGATACATGGGATTTGGTTAATTTTCCAAAGGATAAAAACCTCATTGGTGTGAAGTGGGTGTACAAGACAAATTTCAATGAGAAAGGTTAAATTGACAGATTTAAAGCAAGACTTTTAGCAAAATGATTCTCGCAGCAACCAGGAATAGAATTTGGAGAAACATTTTCTTTGGTAGCCAGATTGGATATTGTAAGAGAAGCTCTAGTGTCATTAGCTCATAAAAAGTGGAAAGTATATAATATGGATCTCAAATCATCCTTCTTGAATGGAATTCTAGAAGAAGAAATTTATGTGCAGCAGCCTCCAGGATATGAAGTTGAACGTAAAGAAGATAGATTTTACAGGTTGAAGAAAGCGCTCTATGGACTGAAGCAATCACCTAGAGCATGGTATAGCAGAATCAATAGTTACATGATTTAGAATGGATTTTCTAGAGACAACATTGAGCCTACCTTGTACATAAAGGTAAATGAGCATGGAAAAAATCTGATTGTTTACTTATATGTTGATGATATGATTTTTACAGCTGATCTTGAGTTAGATGAATTTAAAGCAGTCATGATGAAATAATTTGAGATGAAAGATCTTGGTCTCATGAAATATTTTCTTGGAATTGAAGTTGAGAAATATGAAAAATGATTTTTTATTTGTCAAAATAAATATGCAAGAGATTTGTTGAAAAGATTCAGGATGGATAATTGCAAACTAGTACCTACACCAGTTTCAACAGGTACAAAGTTAAGTAAGGATTATGAAGGATCAGATGTCAACCCAACTCTATTAAAAGGATTGGTTTCTAGCCTCATGTATCTCACAGCTACAAGACCAAATATTATGCAAGGAGTGAGTTTGATTTCCAGACTTATGGAGACTCCAAAAGAGACACATTAGAGTGCAGGAAAAACAATTCTGAGATACATAGCAGGAACAAGAGATTGTGGAATAATGTATGCAATTACAGAAAAGAAAGATTTGATTGGATTTATAGATAGTGTTTTTGCAGGTAGTTTGGATGATAGGAAGAACACATCCAGCTATGTGTTCCATCTTGGTTCAGGTGTGATTTCATGGGAATATAAGAAGTAGCCTATTGGGACACTATCATCAACAAAAGCACAATATGTAGCAGCAACTTCAGCAGCATGTCAAGTAGTATGGTTAAGAAGAGTATTGGATGGACTCAAGCAGAAACAACAAGGATCAACAACGATATACTATGATAACACATCGACATTTTCATTATCCAAGAATAGTGTGTTTCATCAAAAGAGCAAGAATATTAATACTCGATATCACTTTATTAGAGAACTTGTGAGAAATGGAGAAGCTCACTTGAAACCTTGTAAATCTAGTGATCAATTTGTTGATATATTTACAAAGCCATTAAGAATAGATGTGTTTTAGTTTCACAAAATAAATTTTGGTGTTGTAAGCCTAGCTGAGACATAGACCAGTAGGCATGTTTGAGTTTTCATGAGTTAATGTTTTAATTTAGCAGCCGTAATTAAGGGGAAGTGTTAAAATAGTTAATTAACTCCCACATGTAGAGTTAGACAATCAGTTAAGTAAGCATTGAGTTAGTTGAGTTGTGTAATAGATGAATTTGGTAAGCGAGTTAGAGAGTGAGTTAAGTGAGTGATGGTCAATTTGAGTTATGTAAGTGTGTGCATGTCAAGTTAGTTAGGATAAATACCCTTCATCGGGTTCATTGTATTCATTGAGTAAGATTGAAATTCGTGTGATTAATAGAAGAGCCGCAGCTCGAGTGTTTATGTGTGAAATACTTGTGTTATTTTGTGTTTAATATCCTCTTCCTTTCCAACAAAATTGAAGACAATAGTTTGATACAAAAATATTTTAAGACAAAACTTTATATTTAAGGCAAAAATCGTTTGAGATAAAAATATTTTAATACAAATATTTATATTTAAGACAAAAACAATTTGCGAGGAAAATATGTTAAGACGAAATTTTATATTTAATATTTGAGACAAATATTCTAATACAAAACTTTATATTTAAGATTTGAGACAAAAATAGTGTAAGACAAAATTTTATATGTAAGACAAAAACACTTTGAGACAAAAACATTTTAAGACAAATTTATTTTTAAGATAATGTCCACTTAAGACAATGAAAATTAAGAACTCATTTAAGAAATTTAACAATTAAGACAAAAACATATCAATTTAAGACAATATTATCAAACACCTACAAAATTGACTCTGACAATGCACCCTAAGTCCACCAATGTTCATGCTACTATTGTCTTGTGCCTATATCGAAGTTTTTATTTCACTTACCATTCAAGTTATCTTATATAAAGACACCTATATGTTGGACTCTTCACTTTGTGGGGGTAGCCAACTAAGAAGAACACAAATTTTCTTAACAAGATTTCTCGGACACCAATTCCTCTTTTGTCCCTTCGATCTCTGTTGATAGGATTACAGACAACGTGCCTGTCATTTCATTCGGGAATTTTACACACATATTATGTTAAAACTAAGTTTATACTTTCAAAAAAGGGTCATAATGTTTTGAAAATCAGTTAAGAGTTTTATTACAAACAAATTGTCCTTAACTGTAATTTTAGGTAAAATTTTGGTGTGAAAAGATGGCATAAGAGTTAAAAAGCATGTTAAGAATTTTTTTTTATTTCATGCCACTTTTTTTTACCAAAGTCTTGCACCAATCGAATGCTAAAAAAGGGTAGTGCTATGAAATATTTTTTGTAGTGCCTACAAGCCTCTCTACAAAATATTTTCGTAGCAACTGTACAGTTTTGAAACAAATAAAGTTTTATAACTATCACTTGCGTCATTTTAAATGCTTTAAAAGTTTTTGCTGAAATTTAAAATATGATATGACTTGATGTGGTGATTTGAGGTGGTTTAAAAATGTTAAAAATGGTTTGGAGAGTACAGTTAAAACCATAAGTGTGCGCAAATCAACCATATCAAACCTATGTAATTGTCTCGCGACAGACAAGGAAATTGTTAGCAATTTTTTACAACACGTGGCACATTGCTTGCTTTTTCTCAGTTAGGCAATGGGAAAATCAGGTCATGTGAGACGATTTGAACTAGATGGAGTCTGATTCGAGGTCGCTGATGAAGTTTCACCTTTATTCAGAAATGCAAGATGAGAGTCGATTTTCTAGCAGTTTAATGGTTACAATTTGAGTTGGTGTTATGATTTTATGCATTGTTTTAATGACAACAGAGCTTAGAAAAGAGGAATGGAGTTTTTATTCACTGAAGATTCAATAGAAAAAGCCATAGGGTTTCCTTCCAAGGGTGAGAAGTGGTTCAATAAATGAATAATGCAGAATGTGGATCTCAACTTCTTCCTAAAAAGAGAACATTAGAACCCCAATTGGAGCATGGGCGTCCCTCAGAATATTTTGAAGCCTTAATGGTATAACATTCTAAATATTGTGAAGCTCTTTTTTACATGTGGACGAAGGTATTCCAAAATCTACCTTTACCACGACATGAGTTTCTTATGTCATTTAGTTGGTTTTGAAAAGATGAGCTTACCTTCTTTCTTACGTCAAAGTTTTTTTTAAATGTCCACTAAATTCATAACCAAACCAAAATTGTTATCTCATGATATATGTCACCATGACCTTATTAATATATTTTATGTACACGAGTCAGATAAGCAAATAAAAACCCTAAGGCAGAGGACATGGAGAAACCCTGCACCTAGAAGACCAGGAAAGGGTAAATCTAAAACTCTTGTTGAAACCCTAGACCCCAAAATAGAGGTTTAATCTATTCATGTGCCTATTGAGAAAAAAATTATAAAGGAACCAAAGATTAAGGTACATTAAAAGAGAAAAATAATACAAAAGACACAAATGTTAGAAAAAATGAAGTAAAGAATCAAGAAGAAAAAAGTGAGAAAGGAAAGAAGAGTATGGAAATAGGGGATGAAGACACTGAAAAAAAGCCTAGGGTTTACCATAGGAAGCCCCATACTCATCCTACAAATAAATTAAGACTGATTTTTAAGGAAAATATTAGTCCTAAGCCAAAGGAACCAATGATAATTGATTAATAAGAGAATGTAATTTTCCACCATGCTCACTTTCCCGTCACTAATCCTGAAATGCCCCGTGACAGATCCTATGCAATGTTTCCACCATCAATATATATGTTAACATATCCCTTGAAGATCCAAATAAGACTTTCATGGAGGACTAGTGAAGAAACTTGGTCAAATTCCTAGTTTCCTAGGTCAGCGCCCTTCCTGGTGCCATGACCGTGCTAATTTACTTTTCACCATGCTCATTTTCCTATCCCTAATCCTAAATTTCCCTGTGACAGATCCTATGCAATGTTTCCACCATCAAGATATATGTTAACATATCCCTTGAAGATCCAAGGAAGACTTCCTTGGAGGATTAGTGAAGAAACTTGGTCAAATTCCTAGTTTCCTAGGCCAACGCCCTTCCTGGTGCCATGACCACACTGATTTAATTTTCAAATCTCTAGATTAGCACTTTCAACATCCTAATTTTTTCTAAAACCGTTTTGATCCGCTTTCTTGCAGTGTTTCCTCGAATGGAGGATAAGCTTCGGCCTCTACAAGCTCCAAGGCAGTGCGTTGATTGTTAAACGGTGGTTATAAGGTCGAGCTCTCTGATTTTAGAGACTTGATCTCATCCATTGGAGGCTCATACCTTAGAAATTTGGCCTTCCTCATCCTTTCATTGGCTCCCAACATCTTATCCCTTCCTATAAATTCACATCACTCATTCCCCCAACTTTAGAGCCTGGTTGGTCATTTTCGGGCTAGTCTGAACTCTCGTTCCCTTGCATCCTAGCATTGTGATAATGCATAAGTGCTCGGGAGAAGGAATTCTTTATAGCTTCAGTTAAGGACTCAAATTTTCACCAAAGGAGGCCTCCAACATCAAGGTTTGGGTTTTAAGCTCTTCCTTTTATATTTATCAATAATAACATCTAATGTTTCTTTCTATATTTGTCTGTTTGTTTATGAAAGTATTCAGGTACTCCTTGATTTTCTAGATAGCTAATGTTTACAATTATTATGCATTTTATTACATTCGTTGTTGCCTCTTGATCATCTGCATGTTTTTATGTGCCATGAATAGTAGGGATTGAGCTGAAAAGGATCGTAGCTTAAGGTCATCATCAACAAATTCAAGCGTAGCATTGGAAAAAGGTACTTTTATCTCTTTTCTTGTCACATTGTAAATGTTAGTTAAGAGAGCTTTGAATTAGAAAGTATCTCGTGTTGCTAGGCCCACTGAAGGGCTAGAGAGATGACCTTTGTCTGCAGAGGGGATTTATCTTGACAACACACATATACTATGCTTTTTCATAAATTTCATACTTAATTTATATAGTATAAACTATATACTTAATGTTTCATGATTCATATTAAAAACAAGTATATATTGTACTCAGTGTTGCATTCCGTAAATTTCATTACTATGATACTAGAAACCTTAATATTTTTTATATGGATTATTAACTTTCTTCATTTATTTCACAGGCAGATCTAAGGAGGACAAGTTATTATCTCATATGCATAAAGTATCTACAATTGTACCTCCAAAACAAATTATTTATAGTTTTGTTGAATATATTAAAAATGCTAGGAATTCTTTTAGAGGAAATTTGGTCAGGTACAAAAATTTAGTATAGCTTGACTCCATAGGAGAAGCAGAGTGGAAAAAATTATTAAATGAGGTGGCTATTAAGAAAAAAAAGGAAAAATGCAACTCTTTTTGGAAAAGACAAATATGAAGATATTGTACAAGCCTTCAGGTTGTCCATACGCCATCATTTGGGGAAACAGCGCATTTTATTTATAGAGGCAAAATTGGTAAGTTTAATACACTACTATGCTTCTCAAGGAATTTATATATATATATATATAATCAAATTTCTCAATATTTCATTGCTATTAAAAATATAGTTACAGGTGGTCAATACTAAACTGTCTGAAGATGAAAAATATTTTGCTTCATGCTATTGTGTATATTATCTCATTCATTAAAATCTTAAAGATGCATTTCATCCTATTACCAATTATGAGGTATTATTTCACCTATAAAATTTTTGTTCTAGATAAAGTTTCATAATATGAAAGAAATATATGCAATTTAAAGTTTCAATTAATACAATTTATAGTTGTGTTGATCTTATCTTATATGTGTCTTAGGTAAATGTTCAATCTGATGAAAGAGAAGATGAAACTGAACTTTGAATCATGCTTCAACCTTACCATATGCTTGGTTAGTTCACTTTTTGAAATGACTAGGATATTTTAGCTATGAAATTCCATTAAATGCATACACGTTTTATGGTTTATTTTAATTGAACTGAACTTATTGTTTACGTTTTTATTCATTTATTTCATTTATGTATTTTTATTCACAAAATTATGTTTACAATTTTCTTTTTATGATTTTTGCATGCAAGCGGCGAAATTTTTTTTGAAAAATATTTAAGGATGAACAATACAAACGATTTCAAATGAATTATCAGTTTTATTTTTTCATATTTCGTAATAAAAAAATTTCAAGACACCTAAGACATTTCATTATATAAATAAATGAAAAGTGGTTTTCCTATAATCAAAACTCGAACATATGTATACAACTTAATAGTGATAATACCATAAAACTTACATAAATATTGTGTAGGTTAGTTAGTTATAATTACTCAAGTTATCATCTCTACTTTAGTTCATAAATTTTGTTATTAGCCTCCTAAGAAAAAAAAAAAAATTGAACCTTTTATATTATGTAAAATAGTAGTTTAAATAGTCATATATTTTTCTATATTCGAATTATAAATTTATTAACAAACGAAACTTTTATTTTCTTTCATTAAATTTTCTCTTCCTTATATACTTAGATTGTTTTGATTGTTGTATAGTATACTTAAAATTTTATCATATGTAGATATTGTTATTACTTCTTTGTAATTATTCATTTAATGTGAAAGATATCCATTTAATATAGTTTTTCATAACTAGAAAGATATATAATAGATTAAAAAAATTAATATTTTTGAAATATCATGCCACCTTGAAGCTTTCACTCAAACAAAATTCTTTGGGGTTTGGAATTGAAATGACGCTACTTTGAACTTTTATTTATTTATTTATTTTATTTTTAAAATATTACAATGATTCATCTATATGATCAATACCACATTGACCAAAATGATCAGTAATGATATTATGTATGTAAATTTATTCTGTCTATCAAATTGGAATCATATGAATGGTTCAATGGAGATATTGGCCCATTAGTTGTAATTGATACTTGCCATAATGTAGTGATAATTGTTCCAAGCAAGTAAGCACAAACAACTACGATAGTATTATTGTACACAATGAATTAAATTTTTTGTATGCAAGTAGGGGATACCTCAACTAGGTTAGTGCATTTGATATAAACTAGCAATTGCACCAAATGTTGTAAACGAAATGTCATCAGGCATAAATTTGATAATCATTGTGACATACAAAAAATAATTGGAGATAAGAATTAGTAAAAAAAAATTTCATTCAAAGGTTGAAGACAAAGAGAAATAACTGACATTATGCCAAAGCTTTGGTTCGGGTTGTGTATTAAATAAAAACTAGACCTACAGGACTTTTTCTAGACCATTTCGCAAGTCGAATTTGTGGCCTGCTCCTCCTCTTACTATTATCCTCCTCTTCTTCTTGTTTTTAGAACTGGGATTGTTCATCGAGTAATCTGGTAAGACAAATAATTTCCCACGCAGTCTAGGATTTCCTATGAATGTCATATTTTTCAAGTTCTTGAATGTACCCGAACATGGAACTGAGCCTGATAAATCATTATAGGAGAGATTTAAGATCCAAATAATTCTGAGCTTGACTATGGAATTGGGAACCTACCCAAATGTATTGTTCTGAGAAATATCTATGACCTGAACGGATGATTTTTTTCTCCTCGATTGATGCAGGAACAGATCCTATGAGACGATTGAAAGATATATTAAGGTACAACACACCGACCCACTGCGTGATTTGGGGAGGAAAGTTCCCAGATAGATTGCTATTGGAAAGATCTATGAGCTGATCCATCTGGATTCCTCCGACTTCTAGAATCATGGGATTTGTCAAAACACTGGCTGATAAATCAAAAGCAATATGTAGGTTTCAAATATTTACAACCTCCTAAGGCATGAGGTTGTATATCATACCGAGGTGAAAGAGAGATTCATACTGAGGTGGAAGAGAGCTTCGTAGGGCTTAGGGAATTAGTTGGGTAGTTAGCTTAAATGAAAGAGGGGTGGATCAAATGGTTTAAAACATTTTAATCCAATCATTATAAATGAGTGTTATTTTGGAATATGTCAATAACCAAAATGGTATATAGAGTGTTGGAGCCAGCAAGAGTTATGGTATACAAGGTGTTGGAGCCAACCCCCAGAATGGTATACAGAGTGGTATATAGAGTGTTGGAGGCAATGATAATGGTATAGAGATTGGATTGTAGAGGGATTAAATTAATTTTCTTTGTATAATTAATATCAATATTTTGGAATTGGAGAGGGATTAAATTTATTTGTATAATTAATATCAATATTGTATTGGAGAGAGATTAAATTTCTTTGTATAATTAATATCAGTATTTTGGAATATGTCATTATAAATCAATGTTGGATAAAATGTATTTTAAGTATGATTAATATTTGGGAATATGTATCAAAAAAAAAATTAAATACTGAAAAATAAGATATTATTACATAAAATTATATTAGAAAATTAGAATGAAATTAAATAAATAATAAATTAATATATACAAACCGGAAAGATAAATTTGTATTAAAAACATAAATATGACATTACTTATCGGGGGAAAGCCTACCAAATACAATTTTATTAAAAAATATAAGGGAAACTCATTGGGAATGGGTAATACAAAATCCAACATGAAACACACAATTCAGATCTCCAAAGTTGTTGCCACTGTAGCTATGCCCTCAAAATTTTCAGGTACATAGAATTCAATCAACTCCTCAGTTGACGGGTTTAACAGATAACACAAATGAAGATGAGAACTGTTACAAAGTTTACTCATAAAAATATGGCTGTGCCACTCTGCACTATCAAAACCACAAACCATACAGAGTCCACGCAATAGGGCATGCCAAGTAGTACCATCTCCACCACACTGGAATTTTCCGCATTAAATTTATGAAGTATTGTTATAGGTATTAATTGAATTGAATCCTCACAAAAAACAGTAATAGAATGGAGTAGAAGCAATATGTGTCCACCTATGTTTTTTATGGTTGTAATGTTCAGATATACACATTTGATATTGCATGAATCATACACAGTTGGATGGGAAAAAATTTGCAATTGATGGAATTTCTAAAAGTAAAATTTTGATGTTTTGTGAGGTATTAGGGAAAAAAATGTTACATCTCACAAACAAGTTACACCAATATTTTTAACAAGTACCCAATAGAAAAATATTAATCAATAGTTGTATCCTTCAGAATAACTATTGGATTTTAATGATTAGAACCATGTGAAACCACAGAAAAGCGTCGAGATGGAATAGAAAGTTGAGGTGACAGTGGGAGCTACACTGACATTAGGAGTCAGTGCGACTAACATCATTCGGTAATATGTGTAGTACAAAAATTTCAAGAACATGTAATATGTGTAGTGCAAAAATGTGAAGTACATGAAGAAGAAAAACCAGAACTTGTGTGCCTTCCCTTGGAAATCGATCATCGCATACACGAACACTCCATACACTACCGCTTGAACAAATACATATGGCACTTTGATGATACATCGTCGCTTGAAAAAAAACATATGGAAATTCGATTAATATCTGCATGACATCATTGAAAAATTAGGGACGGGAATAATTTAGAAATCTTTTAGGCATTAATGGGAGCGATGAAATAAAATTGGGGATTTACTTGTGTGAGGGTTGTTGTAAATTAATTCCAACTACTTATATCAATCAGCAGTAATTGCAGAAGGATTGGATTGCGACACATTGAAGCCTTAGCAAAGGCAGTTTTTGTCTTCCTGTAGAATTTCAAAAGGATTGGAAAGCTCGCACAAGTGAAGTGCAGAGCACATATGAATTGGCCCCTTGATATTTATCTAAGGTGGTAGCCGATTTCACGCAGGAGCAGAGTAATGGCTCAGACTCAAAGTCTCGCCAGCAACGCAGAGCTTTGATTACAGATTGAATCAAGCTTTAAATCCTTACCTACATATCGGCAGAGTTAATGTTTCGAGGTGGCACAAGGTCGCTGCATCACAAGCAGCGATGCAATGCGATGATAGTTTTAACACTATCGCATCGCAAACTTTCAAAGTTCTTAAAACATGCACACCAAAGATTTTCTGCGATGCGATGAGGTCTCACCTCCATCGCAGTCATGGCATCGCAAAGTTTGTTGCATGTCCGTTGCACTACTGTCATTCTCCGATGCGATGTGAAATCCGCTCTAATCGAATCACAAGTTTTCAAGTGATTTTCCACAATGGACTGTTGAACCGATGTTCGCCGATCTTGCGATGCGATATGGGCCCCGAGCCATCGCAATCGCAAGATCGTAAAAGTTACTCTGACTATTATTTGTTCCATTGTATTGATAGATTCCGATGTTGTGATGCGATGTGGTCCCCACCACCATCACTAATCACACATCGCAGTTTGTAAAAGCACCAAGGTCTTAAACCTTTTGGTCGTTGTATTGCTGATCGCCGATGGACTTTCGGATGCAATGAGGAGTTCAAATGGATTTCATGAAATTTGAAGTCCGGCTTTGTTGGTCGGTTTTAATTGTTTTATTGTAACTGCGCCTTATAAAAGGAATGAGCCCGAAGGCTTATTATAATAACACGAACAAGACAGAGTATTTCTATGCTGTTAAAAGGACATAGAAGAGAAATAGAGAAATTGTTGTGGCCTACACACTGAATACATAGCAAGTTTGTAAGCACTGTATGTGTGGCTCTTAGGATAGAGAATTTTGTGAGCACTATTGTTTTAAAATCCACTGTTATACTTTGTGAATTCCTCTCAAGGAGGAAAAATCAGTTTCATTCTGATTTTGTATTTCTTTTATTCTTTTATGAATTAAGAAAACTTGTCCTAAATTGTTTCTGTTCATTTTGAAAATTGAGTTTTAAAACTCTATGTTGTTGAAGGATTCTTCATTCTCTCGTGTTGTTTAGAAGCACTCAAAAACTTCTACATGGTATCAGAGCTGGTCTAGCCACTCGGTGAGACAAAACAAAGTTTTTTTTTTCCACTATAGGAGCTGTAAGAAGTGTATTGAGCAAATTTTCTCCAGCAGAGTAAGTTCTTGCTTTTCTTATTATACAACAGTATCTTTTCTTTACTTATACAGTTAAGATGACAGATGCTGGAACTGGTTTGACAAATTCCCAACTTCCACAGTTTAATTGGAAGAATCATAGTTATTGGTTAATAACTATGAAGGCTTTGTTTGCTTCTCAGGAATTATGGGAGCTAGTTGAAAATGGCTACCCTGAACCTAAAGATGCAACAGTGTTGGCTGCTTTGACAGCAGCAGAAAGAGACCTGTTGAGAGGTAACAGGAAGAAGGACTCGAAAGCCCTATTTTATCTCTTTCAATCAGTACATGACAGTGTTTTCCCACGGTTTGCGGCAGCAACGAAGTCTAAGGAGGCATGGGATATTCTCAAAACTGCCTATCAAGGCATCGAGAAGGTGAAGACTGCAAAATTGCAGATGTTGAGGAGAGATTTTGAAACACTCAACATGAAGGAATCTGATACAATAGATTCATTCTTCACTCATGTTATTGGGTTAATAACTCAGATAAGATCTCATGGTGAAATTCTTGAATAAAGAAGGATTTGGAGAAGATATTGAGAATTTTACCCTCAAATTTTGAAGCTATTGTGGTAGCAGTAGAAGAAACAAAGGATCTCTCACAGTTCACTGTAGATGAGCTCAATTCTTCTCTTATGTCTCATGAACACAGACTGAGTAGAGGAACAGATTCCTCTTTGGAGCAAGCATTCAAGACTCAGATGTCATTTGACTGAGGTAGAGGTCGAGACAGAGAAAATAATAGAGGTCATGGAAGAAGCCAAAATAGAGGCAGAAATAATCTTGCTAGCACAAGCGGAAGGAGCTGCAATCAGAACCAGGTTGAAGGTTCAAGCAAACAGCAAGCTCATGGACAAAGGTATGACAAATCCCAAGTCCAATGTCATTATTGCAAGAAATTAGGCCATTATGCCAATGAATGTAAGAAAAAGAAAATTGACATGAAAAATAGGCAAAATTCTAATTTTGCAAATGAAGAAGATAAGAGCCCAAAGATTGTGATGTTAACATGTAACATTGCACAAGACAAACAAGAAGATGTTTGGTTCTTAGACTCAAGTTGTAGTAATGACATGACTGGAAACATTGCAATGTTTGTCAATATGGATGAAAATGTGAAATCTAAGGTAAAAATAGGAATTGATAGTAAGATATCTGTCAAGGGTAAAGGTAGAGCCGGTATCCTAGAAAGAAATGGAGAACAGAAGATTGTGCCAGATGTATACTATGTACTTGGTCTGAAATGTAATCTTTTGAGCATTGGACATCTCATTGACAAAGCTTACAATGTGTTCTTCAAAAATGATGTGTGTACAATGAGAGACATATTTCCAAGTAAGAAGATCATTGCAGAGGTGCAGATGACTAGCAATAGAATGTTTCCTCTCAAACTCAGAGCAGTTCTGAAGGAAAGAAGAACTATTGCAGCTGTAACACAAGAAGTCTTTCAAGAGGAAGTGAAAGATGAGAACTGGTTATGGCACTTGAGATTTAGAAATCTCAATTTCGGAGGCCTAAATCTATTGCACAGAAAGGGAATGGTAAAGGGATTTCCATTGATTGAGAAGCCGGACACCCTTTGTGAATGTGCATCTTGGGAAAACAACGCAGAGAAAGCTTTCCAGCTGTTGGGAAAAATACTGAGAGGAGGGGGGGGGGGGTGAATCAGTATTTACTGCTTATTCAAAACTTTTACCTTTTCTTGCTTCTAAAACCCATACGCTACTTTCCTGAAACAGACTCGCGTATATACGCGGATACCCTTTATGAAAATCGCGTATACACAGATATCTTATTAGATCTTCACTTAAATCATTCCATTATTCATTCATCAGATGTTTAATAAACAGTAAACATGAACAGTAAGAGCAAAGTAAATCATCACACAAAGCATCACACATGAACACCAGGATTTTTAGGTGGAAACCCAAGTCGGGAGAAAACCACCGCTGCCATTGCTTAGCCTTCAATCTTTTATTATAGAGAAAACATCTTACAACATATGTGCTGGTGCAGACTCCTACCAGCATGCAGGCACCCACCTGCGCTCGTTTATCAGCCTCACCTGGAAGGGAGCTCCAACCCCCTGACTCGTTTACCAGCCTCTCCTGGAAGGGAGCTACGACCCCCTGATCTTGTTTACCAACCTCACCTAGAAGGGAGCTACAACCCCCTGACTGAAGGCTACAACCCTCAGCACCACATTGGACCACGTTTCATCAATTTTCACACTGGATCCAACAACTTCAAAAGAACACAACTTGTAGGCCATTTTTCATCATATTTTCAGACTGGGCCCTCTCCATACTTTTAAGCTCAAACAAACAACCAAACTAATAAAGACAACTCAGAACAGTAGACTACAGATAGCAGCAGCACATTAGAACAGATCATACATTTCTTACCACAGTTTTCAGCAAACCCTAGTTTGCATACGCGCTTTCCTTTCACTGATGTCACGTATATACGCGCTTCCGTTCACACAAACAAGCGTATACCTCAGTACAAATTATAGAACCAATTTCATTGCGCATACGCGCTTTCTCTTCAGCGAAGTCGCGTATATACGCGCTTCCGTTGCGGCGAACTAGCGTATGCTTCTTCAACTATTTCAGAGCTGCAAACTTCTTTAGATCAGATATTCAGTTCAGATTCAACCCTTTACTTCAGATAGATGTTCGCCTCATCACAGATCTAATCATTCCATAAACGGATCTAGAAAATACAAGTACATTTCAGATCTAGATCCCCTTCTTCATCATAGGTGCATCATACATTCAGATTTATCAATCAACTGTAACCCTTTTCATTTAGATCTACTTCAGAGAGAAGTATTTATTCAAGCTCATACCTCTTGCACCCTCATTCATAATTTGCACAATGAATTTCTTCTCTTTATATAGGTTTACCCTTTTCCAATACCATGAGCCAAAACCACATTAGTTCCGATGGTATTCCTGGACGGGGTCATTTAGACGAATCAATACCCAATACAATGCGTCAATACCATGGTGGTTACCCCTGGTTTTGCATTTTAAGAGCGCTTTTTCCCATACGCGACTTGGCACGTTGATTCCCGCGTATGCACGCGACTTCCCCTAGTAAAATACGCGTATGCCTAGAGACATACTCTTTTCATCAAGATTTAGCACATGCTGAATTCCTTTCTTCATTGCCTTCTGTACATGCTGTAGATACATCAGATTTACTTCATCAAGAACATATTCTATCAAGCACAATTTCATCAAGTAAGTTGCCATCTTCTTCATCAAGAGGGTTGCCTTTCAAGAACAACACTCATCATCATATTGCTAACAAACATCATCTACCAAGTCCATCATGTCAAGAATAACTTCATCAGGTGGATTGCCATCAAGGACACCACATGTCAACAGTCGCATGTCCTCATCTTCATTCAGTGGGTTGCCATCAAGGACAACATTCTGCATCATATTGCCAACAATCTCCCCCTTTGGACTTGATGGCAACCACGATGGTGTTTGGTTACCACAACAGATAGGTACATTAAGAATACCATGACACCATGGCACTCTCCCCATTCTTGACACCATTATCTTCATTCAAACACCATGTCACTCTCCCCCTTTGACATCAAGGGAAAAGGGCTGATCAAAAGCCAACATACTCTTCCCCTTTTCTCCTCATGTGGAAGAAGCATTCTGCAGATCTGATATATACTGAAGTGACCAAACTCCCCCTGAGTTCATGCTGAATCTTCAAACAAATTTTCAATGAAGTACATGACTCTATGAACTTCCTATCACCAAAAGACTCATACTTACATCAAATATCCAACCAAGTGGATTTACATATAAGACTCAAGTACCCAATCAAGTGGGTTTACACATTTCAACGCAGCTACCCAACCAAGTGGGTTTACAAAATTGACAAGTCCTTACATGAATGAATATTACAAATTTACAACATGGGTCTCAACAAGACCTTTTCAACAAAATACCAACACCGGAAAGTCCTCAAGAAAGATCATATATCAGAACCACCATAATGCCAATAGTGCATTATACTCAGCAATGCTAATGCTCCCCCTGAATCTGTGCATCCAAGCATCCTTTTCATAAGACTAAGGCTCCCCCTTAGTTTGTGCATCCTGAACACTTTCATCAACAAAACATCAAGGCATCTTTATCAAAACATGAGAAATAGAATTATGAGAGCTGGAACACCACCAGATATACCAAACAGTATCAGAAATACCAATCAGCACTGCAGCTGTGTTGAAGAGAGCTGACTCCAAGAAAAAACTATTATCAATCAGACATACGCGGTTTTCTGTGCAAGAACGCGCGTATATACGCGACTGTGTTTCACGAAACCCGCGTATCCTATTTAATCTTCTGAATTTATGTAGATTTGTTCTTTTGACTGGCAGAGAATACTCCCATCTTCTGTCTCAGATATTCGAACGCTTCCCTGGGCAGAGGTTTGGTAAAGATATCAGCAACTTGTTCTTTGGAGGGAACATACTCCAACTTCACCTTTTGCTCAAGTACTTGTTCTCGTAAGAAGTGATACTTGATGGGAATGTGCTTGGTCTTCGAATGCATAACTGGATTCTTTGAAATACTGATGGCACTTGTATTGTCACACTTAATGGGGCCAGGAGGTGTACATTTGATTTGAAAATCTTGTAAGGTTTGCATCATCCAAAGGAGTTGAGTGCAACAAGATGCGGCAGCCACATATTCTGCTTCTGCTGTAGATAAGGCAATAGAATTTTTCTTCTTGCTGAACCAAGATACTAACCAAGGTCCCATGTAGAATGCACCACCACTAGTGCTTTTCCGATCATCAACACTTCCAGCCCAATCTGCATCAGTGTAAGCATGAAGAGTAAGATCAGCATTCTTTGGATACCATAGACCAAGGTCTTGAGTTCCTTGAAGATATTTGAAAATTCTTTTAACAGCCTGAAGGTGAGACTCTTTTGGATTAGCTTGGAATCATCCAACAATCCCAACTACATGTAGGTATTTGAAAATTCTTTTAACAGCCTGAAGGTGAGAATCTTTTGGATTAGCTTGGAATCGTCCAACAATCCCAACTGCATGCATAATGTCTGGTCTAGTTCCAGTGAGATAAAGAAGACTCCCTATCATTGATCTGTATTCTGGTTGATTCACCGTGGGAGAATCATCATGAGCACTGAGATTGCATCCGGTTATCATTGGTGTGCTTACGAGTTTGCATTCTTCCATGCCATACTTCTTCAGAATTTGCTTAATATATTTTTCTTGTGATAGGAATATACCATCTGCAGTTTGATGCACTTGTAAGACAAGAAAGAATGTTAGTTCTCCAAGTAAGGACATTTCAACTTCTTGCCTATTATCGTAAGAAATTTTTTGACTCAAAGATTTTCTGTCATCTTCAAAATGATATCATCAACATATACAACCACAATCAATAATATCATTTTCAACTTTTGTGTATGTTGCTATCAAGAGACTTTCAGAAAACTTTGTTGATGAAGATATTGTCAAAGATTTTATAATACCAAGCCTTTGGAGCTTGCCTCAAGGAGCTTGTTTGAGACCATATAGAGCCTTTTTAAGTCTACAAACAAGATTTGCATCATTTCTCAAAATGAATCCTTCCGGTTGTTCTATATATACTTCTTCTTCTAGATCACCATTAAGAAAATCAGATTTAACATCCATTTGATAGACTTTGATTTGTTGATAACTTGAAAAAGCAAGAAACATTCTTATGGCTTCAAGTCTAGCTACAGGAGCAAAAGTTTCTTCAAAGTCTATACCTTCTTGTTGCGTATACCCTTTGCA